>CM050168.1:274752830-274987830 GCA_027410445.1 Discoglossus pictus | reverse complement strand
GCCTCTTGTTCTCTTAGGATTCCATGCACACCTCACACGATATTAATGCACGATCGTACATTTATGACTGTACTCTGTGTATATAATAAACTATTTTATTATTATACCGTAATCAATGTGTCCATGTGTCTCTAATGGTTACTGAATTGGGTAATCAACATACATTACATATACAGTACATAACAATCCTATTTTTGAACATAGATCATCTTTCAGTATACCAATAATGTATTAAGGTATTGTTGTTGTTGTTTAGTCGTTTAGTCACGTCCGACTCTCCTTAACTCTATGGACCACAGCACGCCAGGTGCAGCTCTCAGTCACTGCCCCTCTGAGCTCCACCAAGGTACTGTAGACATGTATTATTGATATTTTCAGAAATCGTCAGCATGAAGTGATTGATAACTTATGGATAACAGCATAATCTTGACACCTATGTCTTCATGCATTTGATTATTGTAATCCTATGTTTTCATGACACTCCTCTCATTTTAATTTAAAATTGAGGTTGTTATGGCCAAGTGTTTATACTTTCCATGTTGAATCTTATATTAATATCATCATATTTTAACATAAATTCACATGTTGGTGCACACAACACCTAACAAATGCATCATGAGGACATATTTAGCCCTATTTACTCTCACAAACATTGTCATGTGAACAGTACAGTCCATGACAATGACAAAGGCATGGTTTTCCAAATGTGGCCTGTATTAATATGCCCAACATATGTTCAAAAGAAAGAGGCAGGGGAGGGAGAGGGGGAGAGGGGGCAAAGAGACGAGGAGAGGGAGAGGGGGAAGACAAAGGGGAGGCAGAGGGGGGAAAGAGACACAGGGGAAGGAGAGGGGGAAGACACAGGGAGTGAGAGGTGGAAAAGGCACAAGGAAGGGAGAGGGGGAAGAGACACAGGGGAGGGAGAGGGGGTGGAAAGAGACACAGGGGAGGGGGAGATAAAGGGGAGGGGGCAAGAGACACAGGGGAGGGAGGGGGGAAAAGACACAGCAGAGAGAGGGGAGAAAGAGACACAGGGGAGGGAGAGGGGGAAGAGAAACAGGGAAGGGAGAGGGAGGCAAAGGAACACAGGGGAGGGAGAGGGGGAAAGAGACACAAGGGAGGGGCGATGGGGAAGAGACACAGAAGAGGAAGAGGGGGGGAAGGCACAGGGGAGGGAGAGGTGGAGGGACGCAAAGAGACACAGGGGATGGAGAGGGGGTAAACTCACAGGGGAGGGAGAGGGGGAAAGAGACACATTTGAGGGAGAGGGGGAAAGACACACAGGAGAGGGAGAGGGGGAAGATACAGGGGAGGGAGAGGGGGAGAGAGACACAGGGGAGGGTGAGTGGGAGAATGAGAAACAGGTGAGGGAAAGGAGGGAAGAGACACAGGGGAGGGAGAGGGGGAAAGACACAGGGGAGGGAGAGGGGGAAGACATAGGGGAGGGAGAGGGGGAAGACACAGGGGAGGAGAGGGGGAAAGACACAGGGGAGGGAGAGGGAGGAAAGAGACGCACTGGAGGCAGAGGGGGGACGAGACACAGGGGAGGGAGAAAGGGGAACGAGACACAGGGGAGGGACAGGGGTGAAAGAGACACAGGGAAGAGAGAGGGGGAACAAGAAACAGGGGAGGGAAAGTGGGGGAAGAAACACAGGAGATGGAGGGGGACGCAACACAGCGGGAGTGAAAAATCAAATATTATTTGTGATGGGAAGCCTGCAATGGGCACGAAAAGAGGAGAGAAGAGGAAGGGACAGGACACAGAAGGAGGGAAGGAGAGAGATAAGCTGTCCACAGCGAGACTCACATTGCCTGGCTTTGCCGAGCATGACGTAGCCGCACTTGTGAACCTTGCATTGTACGGAAAACAACAGTATTGTGAGGCTTGCAAATGTTATGCTGTCATTTTTTATGGGTAATTGACCATATTAATCATATATTATATATTTATATTCAACATATGTGCGTAGGAGAATGTTAGGTATTAATTATTGTACTGTATATTTAACTTATCCCTCCCCTAGAGCTCAAAAGCAGAAATGCTTCTGTAAGTCCTATTCCCATCTATTTTTACTCTCGCTCCTTCTTCTGATGGCTTGTGGAGATATATCCCCTAACCCAGGCCCCCCACTCATTCCCACCTGCTGTCAGCCACGCAGAGTCCTCAGGGCAGAAAATACCCATCATACCCATAATCTAATAACCATCACTTTCCACAAACCATCTACTTTGCTCTTCTCCTGTACCCTCTGGAATGCAAGGTCTGTTTGCAATAAACTTACCTTCATTCATGACCTTTTCATTTTCAACTCTCTCAATTTATCTTTCTCCCCTACTGCACTCGCATATGGCGGCCTACACTTCAGCCACACTCCTAGACCTGGGAACAGTGGAGGGCTTATATCACTCTTTATCCCACCATATGTGAAATGATTGCTATATATATATATATATATATATATATATATATATATATATATATATATATATATATATATATATATATATATATATATACCAATACATAAGTTAGAACATGTTATATATGTTAATATCATTCATAATATTTCGTAATATGCACAGAATCATCCCGATTTACTGAAAGGTAATACTAGTGCAGGCTTCATACATTTGTTCTGGAATTAAGAAGCAATGGAGCACATAATGTAAACAGGCGAATACATGTATGTGGTCTTTTCTACCATAGCATTAACCATAGCAAAATTTACATTTTTACTTTCTTATTAATCATTCTATAACAAATGTAGTTTTGTTTTTTCCCTTACTTTACCGGTTTAATTTTTTTTATTATAATGTAACTTTTTGATTTTTATATGTGATTTTTAACTTTAATTGTAATTCTTTTTTATTTTTAGGTAATCTTTTTTTTATTTTTTGTAATTTTAGGTTTTATCATTTTAGATAATATTAGGTGAGGTTTTTTTATAATTTAATTTAATGTTTTTTTTGGGGGGGGGTTTTGTAAGTTATAGTGGGTTGTAATATATTTATATTTAGTATTGTGTTGTATTTTAGAGTGCCATGGGGGTCCTTGAGTACCCCTATGGAATTTCAGGGATTAATTTGAGGTTAACGTGGGGGTATATATAGATCCCTATGGTAATTAGGGGTTAATTTAGGTACCATGGGGGTCCTTAAAGGTATGGGTTAATGGTTATTCCATGGGGGTCTGTATAGATAAGGATCAAAAGGTCTGTCTATTCTATCCATTCTATCTACCTAAGTAGCTTGATTTAATAAATCCTCAGAATGAATTTACACTTGTTCCAAGTATGCTTGAGCAAACCTTTTAGTTTTGTGGAACACTAAGTTATCTTAAATGTAGTTCTGATAAATAAAATCCTGCATTCGTACCAGCATCTATGTGTAATATTCCCTTTGCAACTATATATCCATATATGCATAATGTGCCAGAGCAAAAGTCGTTTATATAATGAATTAGCTACTTGACCATCAAAAATTACGGGAATGAAATTGTAAGACTGGCAATGGTTTTGATCCTCTGAGCACCTTCGGCGCTCATTGCGAGCCTCTCCCCCCGCGTTTTCATGCTGTTTCAGAAATTTTACGTTTTTCGTCCACCATTTTTTTCCTCTCTTAGCCGATTTGTGAGTGATGAAAAAAGCCAATTATGAGTCTAATTCATTTGCAACCTCACTCTCAGGCTTCCTGTTCTCACCCTGTGCTGTGTGTGAGTGTGGTATAATGTTTGGTACATGATTTCCTTATTTTTTCGGGTTTTTATAGTTAAGCGCTTGAACAACTGGTGCACCGTTGGCTCACATAAGTACTTAGCCTCTGGCTGCTGGCTGCAATGAGCGCCTAAGAAGCACAGCTGGCTGTAATGAGCGCCATCGGCGCTTATTGCAGCCTAAGTCGTACGTGCATTGACGGCTCGCCTCGCTTCGCGGGGGACGCAAAAGCGTGACCAACATCGACAACTATATATGTGATTAGATATCAAATGATGGAACATGTAACCAGTTAAATAACCACATCCATATCTGTTTGTTTCTTTTTGGATAAAACAATTAGTTTTTATTTAAAAATGTATTTAGTTATCATTGAATAATACTATATATATATATATATATATATATATATATATATATATATATATATATATATATTTATATATATATATATATATATATATTTATTTATATATATATATATATATATATATATATATATATATATATATTGGATGTACACAAACAGTATAAAAAAGTGTTTTGGATAAAACGGTTATGTGTATTATTGCCAGTATAGTGCAAACATAAATGCTACAATATTTTCATGCAGTGACATGCCAGGCTTACATTTTCTGTATACAGTATTGTTTGTGTATTAGCTATTTTTAGTACTTTGAAGTATAGACCATGCTTTTTTTTATGCCTGTTTTCTTTCCTGGTGTTCTTCTGCCACCTAGTGACAATTTTGTGTTGATACGCTTTTATTCAACTGCATTCTTATTTGGTCATGTATTATTTTATTATTAACTTTTATTTGTAACGCGCCAACATATTCCGTAGCGCAATACAGGGGATAAAAACAAGGAAAAATACAGCATTAACAAAATTCAAAAAATGGAGAACCCTGTTTTGAGCTTAGAATCTTTGCAGAAGGTGCTTTTTCCCAAAGCATCCTAGAAGACTGAAAACTCGCCACTTACAATCTAAAGGGAATGGAAGGGGCAGAAGTCAGGGAAAGATTAAACAGATAAGGAATACAAAGGGTCAGAAGAGAAGTGAAAGTTAGAAAAGTTTTTCATTTGAGAGAGAGAGAAGGAACAGTGATGAGGGCTCTAGCATTTAAAATGTTGTCTGCCCCTAGTGGTGAGATAATATATGCAGGTAGGAAAGTCAGGTGATTCCCATTTCACTATATATATCAGAATTAGGGTGGGAGGGTGAGGGGCAGGGAGGGAGGCCAGAACTCCCAGAATTCAGAGTAACAAGTGAGGCCTTCTGAAACCAGATGCAGGTAAAATTTGGGGCTAAAAGAAAACAATAAAATATGGTATAAGGGACCAATAGAACAGAGAGGGAAAGAGAGGGAGAGAGTGAGAGAGAGTGAGAGAGAGTGAGAGAGAGTGTGAGTGAGAGAGAGAGAGAGAGAGAGAGAGGGATAGAGAGGGATAGAGAGAGTTAACAGAGATGATGTTAATATGTCTCCCAAGCACTTCCTGGCATATTTATTTTTTTCACAATTAAATATTTGTCAAATGTTAATGAAGTGAAACCAAAATAGTTATAGTAATAATGGTATTCCAGCATAAAGCATTTATCATGGAGTGCCAAGTATTGGCATACAAGACTGAGCAAGGGCCTTATTCAAATCCATACTCATAGACTCATTAAAGAGGCTTCAAGCAACTGCTGGAGCTTTTTTTCTCAATTTATGTAGCGACTCAAGTCCACGCAACTCATAAACCCATGTATTGTCAGTAATATACTAGAGGGTAGAATTACTTGACGTATCAGTAAATTACAATGAATTTCTTGCTAGTGTAGGAAACTAGACCTGTGTCTTATTTTGGAAGAGCTAAAACACAGTTAGTGTTCGGGTGGGAAACTCATAGATTTATGATAGGAACAGTTTATAAAACTGCTTTCAGGGATGGATAAGGGAGGCCAGGATCCCCAGCAGCAGTTAAGTTGACAAGAGGCTTTACCCAATCACAGGGCCAATAGAGAGACTCCATGCATGGGTTGCCCACTGCAGTGTATGCAGATACAGACTCTGTAGGGCAGGATGCACAGTGTAGTGTACCAGTCTATCAGAGACCACATCTCAGCAACATATGAACAACTATTACTGAGAGGTGGTCACAGATATTACACTCTGCAAAGCAAGTTCAGCAGAGTATGTGTCTGCCTGAGCTGCAGGGGACAAACCACAGCAGGAGTAAATATTTTGTTATGAGTCATAACTAACCAAGCTCATAATGCAGAGCAATAATCATTTGTAGCAAATAATATCTCCACACAATGGCAAATCATTGAGCCACCCAGGTTCAAAGGCATTAGGTCAGATATATACAGTAGGACACACAGCAATCTAATGATCAAACAATGTTATTAACTCATACAGTATATTATTGTTCTCTCATTTCTGGACCCAGGGTGTAGGAACTGGGGGGGACAGAGGGTCAAATCACCCTCAGATTTTGCAATGTGTGTGTTTATGTGTAGAGAAGCAGCTGAGTGGTATTTTTATACTATATGCGGTATCCCCCCAGATTTTCTTTGGCTCCTACACTCATGACCCAGGTGGTTAAGCTTCTCCATGGAGCCTACGTGGGGTGACGGCTCACGTTGCACCTGAAGGGGAGGACCCTGAATATGCCAAAAAGGATCTGTGGCAAGAGGAGGAGGAGCATCAAGGTGGAAAACAAGAGCCCAGAATATGAGAAGGAAGACTTTAGCTTTATGTGATCAGTGGGGTAACCTGTTGAGACGTCAGAAACTCTTGAGGTCTTCTTCCCCAGATCAACTCACCACCTGGCCCTTATACTGGACGGACCAGGGAGCAATGCCAGCTCTACCACCACCACCTCCTCATCTCACCACCATTACCTCCTGGAACCAATGTTAATCAGGCCCACCAATACCAACATAATAACCTACTGCTCCTCAGCACCTTCCCACTCCGTTACCACCACCGTATTTTTCTACGGTTTGGCCTAACCCGGCAGGAGACATTTCTCAATCCGTTTGCCCACCGTTGTACTGTTGCAGAAACAGAGCTGAACAGGGACATCAACCAGAGAGCTCTGGTCATCGTCTCATCGACCCTGGAGCAATCTCCAGCACATCTGCGGCCTGGCCCATTGGTGGTCACTGAGGAATTCCGTTGAGAAGAGAGGATATAGTCCCTTTTTTTATTATTATTATATCCATTAATAAATAACCTTTGTTTTTTATCTTGTGCAAATTATACATCCATTAAGGCATGTTGTTCATCTGCAAGCAGTGGTACCAAATAATGTAAGTAAACTATATACACAGTGGTTTTCAGAATCCATCTGTGACATCCCCAGCAGAATGATCTTACACACCAAAAGTAAACACATATATCATGTTTTAATTTACATGATTGTTGTTAGATTTAATTTGTACCAATGCACAAATGGCTGTGGAAATGCAATGCCCAACAATACTATGTTAATCAAACACAGCAGTTATAAATGGGTTATTTAAACAAGTCAACCTCTTAGCAATATGAGACCAAATACTTTTGTATGATCTAATTAACAGACATTAAGGCTGATAATCTTTTGTTTTCCATCAATATTATTGGGTGCTTTGATAAATATTTATTGTGCAGTAATAGATGAATAAAAACATAAAATATACATAGGCTAAATATAAAAATATCACACTGAGCAACTAGGATGATACAATGTATAGTATAATATCTAGGCAAACTCCTATCTATATAGGGCTGATCCTACAATACTACTTTCATTATTATTATTATTATTATCGTTTATTTGTAACGCGCCAACATATTCCGTAGCGCTATACATAAGTTAAGTTACAGGCAATGACAAGTTAAAGATTCATACATTGCAAAGAGTGTATGGCCCTGTCTTTGAGCTTGGAATCCAGTGTCCATAGCGCTTTCCCTAAAGCACAGCGCAGGATTGAAACTCGCAGACTTACAATCTAAAGGACTTTCATGCAAGGGGACTCATTCCTGGTAAAAAATAGGGTGGGGCAGTGTACAGATACTATATTTGATAAATGATAGTTGGGACAGTTATAGAATCAACATGGTTCCACAATACATATTATCCTACATATGTTCAAAATATCAAGAGATTGACATATAACCGTTCCACATGTAGTATAATGTGTGAGTATGTGCATGTGTATTAGTTTTTTACAGTAGAGGTCAAAGTTTAGACTGGTACATTCTGGTAATTGAGTTCTACACGAGGATATATTTGGCTATTAGACAGCTCATCCGATTGAGAACCTCCACCACACACTCCAGTGGAGTTTGATTGCCCTTGGACATTTGGAGGCAGCTCTTATATATCTTGCCTGGACGTTGGGGGTTTCCTCCCTTTTTTGGAGATGTTTCCATAACTCATTTGTGTTGAGGGCAAAATATGTGAGTGTGATATTTTTCTATTTTGCCTGTGTATATTTTATGTTTTTATTCATCTATTACTGCACAATAAATATATTTTTTAATTCATCTGCACTATTGTATTTTGCACTCCTCTTCCCCTGCATTTCCCTTTTTCTTCCACAAGTATGAGCACTAGTGAACAGTGATTCTAGAGTAAGCGGCATACACAAGTGTGGCTATTCATATCTCACAAAGTCATACCAGCAGTTAAGACAGTGGGTCACTGGTGTGCAAGGGGACTATATTTCTTGACTACCAGTGAAAAACAGTGGACTACTACTAAAGAACATCTACATGGACTTTATTGATCTGTATCTTGGAAACCAATCATTATTTTATAATATATATTTTTATTTTATTCTATTTTCAATATTTTCATTATTTCATTTTTTTTTAATTACTATTTATATTTTTATGTATACCGATGTTTATTTTATTCTAGTGCTCCTTTTTTAGTGATTTGTTTTTATCATTTTTGTGATATATTGCATATCTCTATAGATACCCACCTATATTGTTATTACAACTCCCTGACTGTGTGTGTGCCTATGTACACACACACATATATATATATATATATATATATATTAGTTACACATACAGTTATCTATAGAGCTACAGATATTTGGTCTCCCTTATAGGGATTGTATCACTCTTCCTATTCATAGGTACTTGTTCAGACGCCATGATAATATAACAATCAGTTATAAGCTGATAACTGTATAACCATAAAATATCAACGTGGCTAAACAATATCATATAGAGATGGTGATACTACTCTTGGCCCACTGAATGTGGACAGCTAAGCATTACTTGTGAGATCACACATCATTTTCTATTGGCCATGGCAAGTGATTTCTCATGACAGATACAGTCTGGTTAGCATTGCTTGTAGATGGACATCAGGTAGGTTGGTTTATTGTTACAGTAACAATATATAGCACAGTTCTGTACATACAGATATAATTGCTAGCTTTTTCTCTTCCTCAGTTTTTTTAGATTATGACCATCTGCTAGAGATGTCGCGGAAAGTTCGCCCGCGGACTATTCACAGCGATTTTGGCTTGTTCGCGCTCGCATCGGACGGCGGACACATGCGCTTTTTGGTTCGCCCCCTATTCTTTATCATTGAGGAAACTTTGACCCTGCACCTCACAGTCAACAGACACATTCCAGCCAATCAGCAGCATTCACTCCCTTCCAGAGCCTTCCATCTGAAGGACAGCATACATTTTAGAATCATTCTGAAGCTGCATTCGTTGTGAGAGGATAGATAGTGTAGCTGCTGGAGATTTAATAGGGAAATAGATAGCCAGGCTGTGTATTTAGCTTCTACTACAGACCTGAAGGACTCATCTGATATCTGCTGCATGGACAGCAACCCAAAAAGCCCTTTTTAGGGCTAGAACATCATTTATTTTATTTTATAATTTTTTTCTGTGTAATCTAATTGCATATGCCTGCCTGCCAGCGTGTGTGTGTGTGACAGGCTAACACCTAACAGCTTATGTTGTGCTTATTTTCACTACTCATACCTGGTGGTGTACCATACATTGAAAACAACCATTTTTTTCCTGTAATCTAATTTCAGTTGCCTGTCTGTGTCAGGCTCAATGCTAATATTCTGCTCTGTTTCACCAGTCATAGTTGGTGTACCATACATTGAAAAAAAACAACCCTTTTTTCCTTTAATCTAATTTCAGTTGCCTGCCTGTGTCAAGCTCACAGCTTATATTGTGCTCAGTGAAATAAAACAACACTTTTTTGACTGTAATAGATTGAATAGCAATTGCCTGCCTACAGGCGTGTGTGTGAGGCCTATTGCATCTACTCTGCCAACTTTTGCCAGTGCACAGTGACACTCATATCTGGTGGCACCTTAGATTGCACGCGCAGTGCCCCAAATTCGAAGTAGGAGGTCCGACCAAGCATCTTTTTCCATCTCCCTGTTCCAAAAATCAATGCCATATACAAGTCCCCTAATAGTGGATGTAACAGGGATTAAACCGATAGGAATAGTACTACTTAACAGTACACACCTTATAATAACGCAGACAGAGGCAACGCAGAGAGAGGAGTCTGAAGAAGAGGAGTCAGAGGAGGAAGGTGGCTTTGAGGAGGTGGAAGACCAAACACAGCAGACCCAGGGGGCTTGTTGTCACCTTTCGGGGACCCTTGGTGGCTGGGTGGAGGAAGAGACCTTCAATGACATCAGTGAGTACAAGGAACGGGACATGGCTAGCTTGGTATCCAACCTTGTGCAAATGGGGAGTTTGCGGTTGTGCAAAGGGACTGTTTGCGGTTGTTTGCGGTGCATTAAACGGGGAGATTGGTCTGTTACTGTGAAGCGGGTGTAACCCTTACACTACCTGATCAATACAACATCATACCTGATGTTTTAAAGCATGTTATTCCAAACAATTTAGGAATGTTAGGTGATTTATGCCCTTTATGGCTTAAAACCAGACTCTGCATCAACTATGTAATTTTCCATGGGAGTTTTGCCATGGATCCCCCACCGGCATGCGCCACTCCCGGTGTTAGTCCCCTTGAAACAACTTTCCCATCACTATTGTGGCCAGAAAGAGTCCCTGTGGGTTTTGAAATTCGCCTGCTCATTGAAGCCCGGTTCGCGAACATTTGATGAAGTTCGCGTCCGCGGTTCGCGAACCGAAAATTTGATGTTCGCGACATCACTACCATCTGCTAATCCTTTTTCACTTTTTCTGATCACACTGTATGTGTGTAATTGCATTGGATTATATAATTGAGGAGTTATTGCATCTATTTATTTTAACAGATGAAGACTCAATGTAAGTGCTACGCTCATTTTTGGTAATTTCTATTATATGAAGTGATTAATGATGAGATTTCTACTTATCTGATTATTATTATAGTGGTGTACACATGTAACGCTAGTAGATGCTATGTTGTATTCTTATGTTACAGTATTACCTTTAACCCTTTAGATTTTTAGAATTTTCCACAAAGCCTCTTGTTCTCTTAGGATTCCATGCACACCACACACGATATTAATGCACGATCGTACATTTATGACTGTACTCTGTGTATATAATAAACTATTTTATTATTATACCGTAATCAATGTGTCCATGTGTCTCTAATGGTTACTGAATTGGGTAATCAACATACATTACATATACAGTACATAACAATCCTATTTTTGAACATAGATCATCTTTCAGTATACCAATAATGTATTAAGGTATTGTTGTTGTTGTTTAGTCGTTTAGTCACGTCCGACTCTCCTTAACTCTATGGACCACAGCACGCCAGGTGCAGCTCTCAGTCACTGCCCCTCTGAGCTCCACCAAGGTACTGTAGACATGTATTATTGATATTTTCAGAAATCGTCAGCATGAAGTGATTGATAACTTATGGATAACAGCATAATCTTGACACCTATGTCTTCATGCATTTGATTATTGTAATCCTATGTTTTCATGACACTCCTCTCATTTTAATTTAAAATTGAGGTTGTTATGGCCAAGTGTTTATACTTTCCATGTTGAATCTTATATTAATATCATCATATTTTAACATACATTCACATGTTGGTGCACACAACACCTAACAAATGCATCATGAGGACATATTTAGCCCTATTTACTCTCACAAACATTGTCATGTGAACAGTACAGTCCATGACAATGACAAAGGCATGGTTTTCCAAATGTGGCCTGTATTAATATGCCCAACATATGTTCAAAAGAAAGAGGCAGGGGAGGGAGAGGGGGAGAGGGGGCAAAGAGACGAGGAGAGGGAGAGGGGGAAGACAAAGGGGAGGCAGAGGGGGGAAAGAGACACAGGGGAAGGAGAGGGGGAAGACACAGGGAGTGAGAGGTGGAAAAGGCACAAGGAAGGGAGAGGGGGAAGAGACACAGGGGAGGGAGAGGGGGTGGAAAGAGACACAGGGGAGGGGGAGATAAAGGGGAGGGGGCAAGAGACACAGGGGAGGGAGGGGGGAAAAGACACAGCAGAGAGAGGGGAGAAAGAGACACAGGGGAGGGAGAGGGGGAAGAGAAACAGGGAAGGGAGAGGGAGGCAAAGGAACACAGGGGAGGGAGAGGGGGAAAGAGACACAAGGGAGGGGCGATGGGGAAGAGACACAGAAGAGGAAGAGGGGGGAAAGGCACAGGGGAGGGAGAGGGGGAGGGACGCAAAGAGACACAGGGGATGGAGAGGGGGTAAACTCACAGGGGAGGGAGAGGGGGAAAGAGACACATTTGAGGGAGAGGGGGAAAGACACACAGGAGAGGGAGAGGGGGAAGATACAGGGGAGGGAGAGGGGGAAGAGAGACACAGGGGAGGGTGAGTGGGAGAATGAGAAACAGGTGAGGGAAAGGAGGGAAGAGACACAGGGGAGGGAGAGGGGGAAAGACACAGGGGAGGGAGAGGGGGAAGACATAGGGGAGGGAGAGGGGGAAGACACAGGGGAGGGAGAGGGGGAAAGACACAGGGGAGGGAGAGGGAGGAAAGAGACGCACTGGAGGCAGAGGGGGGACGAGACACAGGGGAGGGAGAAAGGGGAACGAGACACAGGGGAGGGACAGGGGTGAAAGAGACACAGGGAAGAGAGAGGGGGAACAAGAAACAGGGGAGGGAAAGTGGGGGAAGAAACACAGGAGATGGAGGGGGACGCAACACAGCGGGAGTGAAAAATCAAATATTATTTGTGATGGGAAGCCTGCAATGGGCACGAAAAGAGGAGAGAAGAGGAAGGGACAGGACACAGAAGGAGGGAAGGAGAGAGAGAAGCTGTCCACAGCGAGACTCACATTGCCTGGCTTTGCCGAGCATGACGTAGCCGCACTTGTGAACCTTGCATTGTACGGAAAACAACAGTATTGTGAGGCTTGCAAATGTTATGCTGTCATTTTTTATGGGTAATTGACCATATTAATCATATATTATATATTTATATTCAACATATGTGCGTAGGAGAATGTTAGGTATTAATTATTGTACTGTATATTTAACTTATCCCTCCCCTAGAGCTCAAAAGCAGAAATGCTTCTGTAAGTCCTATTCCCATCTATTTTTACTCTCGCTCCTTCTTCTGATGGCTTGTGGAGATATATCCCCTAACCCAGGCCCCCCACTCATTCCCACCTGCTGTCAGCCACGCAGAGTCCTCAGGGCAGAAAATACCCATCATACCCATAATCTAATAACCATCACTTTCCACAAACCATCTACTTTGCTCTTCTCCTGTACCCTCTGGAATGCAAGGTCTGTTTGCAATAAACTTACCTTCATTCATGACCTTTTCATTTTCAACTCTCTCAATTTATCTTTCTCCCCTGCTGCACTCGCATATGGCGGCCTACACTTCAGCCACACTCCTAGACCTGGGAACCAACAAGGTGGAGGTGTGCGCATACTACTATCCTCTTGCTGCACTTTTGACTACATACCCCCTGTTCTCTCCTTCCATCTTTTGAAGTCCACACTATCCTCATCTTCTCTCCCATCCCTCTGAGAATAGCTGTGATCTATCACCCACCGTGATCACCCTCTCAATTTCTGGATAACTTTGCCGCCTGGCTCCCTCACTTTCTCTCCTCCAATATACCCTCACTCATTCTTGGCAATTTCAACATAGCCACTGACACACCCACCTCCCAACAACTACAAATTACTTGCGCTTACCTCTTCCCTGGCCTCTCACAATGGACAGATTCCACAACTCATTGTGGTGGACACTCCATTGACCTTATTTTCACCAACATCTCCAACCTTGTCATCTCCCCACTTCCTCTATCTGACCACCACCTGCTAACTTGCCACCTCACCTTCCGCTCACCACCCTTCTTCAATGCCTGCCACCAGAACCCGCAAAAACCTGCAAGCACTTAACCCACAACAATTTAACAATTTTTCAATGTGATAAAACCCGTTCTCAGCCCCCTCATTACCCTTGCCTGCCCTGACTGCCACTTCACAGTACAACATGACTTTAACCTCCACTCTTGACACTCTTGCCCCCATAACCACAAGCAAACGCCCTCGCTCTCATCCACAACCATGACACACTACATGTACACGCTATCTACAGAGATGCTCATGCACTGCAGAACAACTATGGAGGAAATCTCGCACTTCAGCAGACTTTCTCCACTACAAATTTACCTTGGGCTCCTACTTCTCTGCCCTCAATCTTGCCAAACAACACTACTTATCATCACTGATATAAAACCTAAAAGTTTATTAGGTACATTTAACACCCTCCTTTGCCCACCCCCACCTTCCTGTCTCAATGCTAGTAACTTTGCCAGTCATTTCAAAAATAAAAATGAAACCATCCAAAATTACTTCTCCTCCCAGCTTGGTCCTAACTCACGATCTTCTCAACAAACTGACAACACTGAGGCGTTACCCTTCCCCAATCCCTCCTCCACTATGGACTCCTTTGACCCTGCAACTGTGGATGATTTATCTACTTTCCTATTAACCTCTCACCTTACAATTTGTTCACATGATCCTATTCCATCACAACTAATCCATCCCCTCTCTACCACACTTATCCCAGCTCTCACACATCGATTCAACCTCTCCCTAAACACTGGCAAGTTTTCATCCTCTTTAAAACATGCCATAATTACACCCATTCTTAAGAAACCCTCATCTGACCCAGCTTCTGCCTCCAACTATCACCCTATCTCTCTACTTCCCCTGGCTTCAAAGCAGCCTGAGCGGTTTGTCTACAAAAGCTCACTCAATTTATTTCCTCCAATTCCCTTCTTGACCCCTTCCAATCTGGCTTTCGGGCCCAACACTCTTCAGAAACAGCCCTCACAAAAGTCACCAATTGCTTGCTAACCGCCAAATCAAGGGGTCACTTCTCTATTCTAATTCTCCTGGATCTCTCTGCTGCCTTCAATACAGACCACCCTCTTCTAATCCAAACTCTGTGTTCTTTTGGCATCCAGGACACAGCTCTCTCATGGTTCGCATCCTATCTAGAAGATCGTACATTTAGTGCCTCTTTCTCTGGCACCTCTTTTTCACCGCTCCGTATGTCTGTTGGCGTACCCCAAGGTTCAGTCCTAGGTCCCCACCTCTTCTCCATCTATACATCCTCCCTTGGTACCTTAATAAAATCATTTGGATTTCAGTATCATCTGTATGCAGATGACACTCAAATCTACCCCTCTGCACCAGATCTATCCCCCTCTCTTTTAGCTCAAGTTTCCAACTGCCTCTTAGCATATCCTTCTGGATGTTTGCCCGTCAACTCAAACTCAACATGTCTAAGACTGAACTCCTTCTGTTTCCACCCTCCACTACAGCTTTCACTGCTCAAATATCCCTCACTGTTGACAATGCCATCATCACACCCACCTCACAGGCCCATTGTCTTGGGTTTCTACTGGATCCCGCCCTCTCTTTTATTCCTCACATACAAACAATAAAAAAATCTTGCCAATTTCACCCAAATTTTAATACGCTCCCTCATCATATCTTGACTCGACTACTGCAATTCACTCCTTGTTGGCCTCCCCATCTCTCGTCTGTCTCCACTCCAGTCCATAATGAACGCCTCCGCTAGACTCATCTTCCATACTAAACGTTCAGTGACTGCAGCTCCTCTCTGTCAATCACTCCACTGGCTTGCCATAGCCTCTAGGACCAAATTTAAAATCATGACCTTAACATATAAAGCCCTCAACAACAGTGCAACCCTTGTATCTCTGCTCTTGTTTCAAAATACTCTCCCAAACGACCTTTTCGTTCTGCTAATGACTCCCTTATTTCCTCCTCTCTTATCACCTCTTCTCACTCCCACCTTCAATACGTTTCTCCTTCTGCCCCTACTATCTGGAACTTAAAAAATCTTATCACCTTCAGCCTTAATATGCACAATTGCAAACTCCACAGCTCAATAACACTTACACCCACAATCTACAACACAACACACATACACCTCCACTTGACTAAACAAATTGCTTTCACACTGCCATCTTGCATTTGTCACCCTCTTGTATCATACCTAACCCCTTTAGATTGTAAGTTTGTGAGTTTTCAATTGTGTGTCAGTGAGTTGGAAACAAGCATTATGTGCATTTGATTGTAAGCTCAAAAACAGAGCCCTCCATTCTTTATAAGGTAATAAGGTAATAATAATATTATATAAAAGCCTGTTAAGACCTTATTTGGAATATGGAGTAAAACTTTGGTGGGAGCAACCATGGGAAGGGGTATTGGGGAGGGAAGCATTTATGGGAATGAGTCTTGGGGAGGGGATATACCATGGAAAGGGGTATTTGGGGTATTTAGAGTGACCAGTGGCTGGGAAAGGTGGGTCTTGGGGGAAGGGAGCTGCTTTAGGAAAGGGTCTAGGGGGTGTAAGAAAAATTATGAGGGGCCAGTGGCTCGGAAACGGGGGTCCTGGTGGGGAAGCAAATGGTGCTGAGAGTGGGAGAGAAAGTAGCACTGAGTTAGTAGGGACGAAGAGGCAAAAAATGCACCAGGGCCCTCCATACACTAGCTCCGTCACTGAATGACAAGGCTTTGTCAGGTGAACCTCTTCTTGCACTTTACAATTCACAGTAAGAGCAGTCAGATTATGGAGCTCTCAAAGGAGGTTTTGATGGAAGATTCAATAGATAGCTTTCAAAAGGAGGCTGGACATATTTCCAAAAAAATGCATACAGTAAACTTCCCGTTATCCGGCACTCACAGGGACTGCCTTAATGCCAGATAAGTGTAGTTGCTGGTTGCTTAGGAGTCACTGTTTTATGAAGCCTAATTAATCCTAACCCCCCTAAAAACCCTTAAACTATCTATTAAACAGCTGCTGCTATCTAATCTAAGTAACATAAAGCTAAAAAAAAACAACATTTAAATGGATAATGGTATATGATAAAAGTTTGCATACTCAGGCAGAAATTTTGAAAATGTGGCATTTATTTTTAAAAATATGACTGATCATGCAAAAAAAATTATTTTATTGAAGGATAGTGATCATATGAAGCCATGTATTGGCTCATTTTTATATCATAATGATAACAGAAATCACCCAAATGGCCCTGATCAAAAGTTTACATACCCTTGAATGTTTGACCTTGTTACAGACACACAATGTGACACACACAGGTTAAATGCCAATTAAAGGTTAATTTCCAACACCTGTGGCGTTTTAAAATGTAATTAGTGTCTGTGTATAAATAGTCAATGAGTTTGTTAGCTCTCATGTGGATGCACTGAGCAGGCTAGATACTGAGCAATGGGGAGCAGAAAAAAACTGTCAAAAGATCTGCCTAACAAGGTAATGGAACTTCATAAAGATGGAAAATTATATAAAAAGATACCCAAAGCCATGGAAATGCCAGTCAGCGCTGTTCAATCACTTATTAAGAAGTGGAAAATTGATGGCAAGATGAATGTAGTATGTTATCAGAAAATACTGTCAGACAATTTGCATTCTTCTGCACAAAGGCTGCACATGGGACGCTCTTGGACTTTCCAGCACAATGACCCTAAGCACAAGGCCAAGTTGACCCTCCAGTGGTTACAGCAGAAAAAGGTGAAGGTTGTGGAGTGGCCATCACAGTCTCCTGAACTTAATATCATCGAGCCACTCTGGGAGATATCAAACGTGCGGTTCATGCAAGATGACCAAAGACTTGGCATGACCTGGAGGCATTTTGCCAAGACGAATGGGCAGCTATACCACCTGCAAGAATTAGGGGCCTCACAGACAACTATTACAAAAGATGGCACGCTGTCATTGATGCTAAAGGGGCAATACACTGTATTAAGAACTAAGCGTATGCAAAGTTTTGAACAGGGGAGTTTCATTTTTTCTTCTTTGTTGCCATGTTTTGTTTTATGATTGTGCCATTCTGTTATAACCTACTGTTGAAAATGAATCCCATAAGAAATAAAATAAATGTGTTTTGCCTGCTCACTCATGTTTTCTTTAAAAATGGTACATGTTTCACCAATTCGTCAAGGGTATGCAAACTTTTGAGCACAACTGTAAACATGAGTCTTAAGAGGCCCTTTAAAGAAGTTCAGATTCAAGGTCATAATTCTGAAGGTCAGGGAAGAAAACAATCAAGAATGACAATGGTCAGAAACAAATAATCAATAGTGGCACATCAGTACTATATAAAACTAGCGACTTGCCCGTCAAAAAATGACGGCAATGAGATGTGTATGTTTGGAAAGTTGTTTAGTTATAAATATATCTATGTGACAGTTGTAAGTATTGTGATATTAAAACATGTTTAGTTTAGTAAAATGTTCTCTTAGTGAACAATAAGTGTTGAAACATTTTCTATTAAAAGTATTAACCTTTTAATGTAAGAACAGTTGAAAATGAAATTAATCATTATTGTAAACTTTAAGCAATGGTTTAAGATGCAATTTGTATGTGAAGAATTGTTAATTTCAATATACATGAAATCCCAATAAAAGCAAATATAACTTTGTAATATATGTAAATAATAAAGTTAAAAATTGTATTTTTTGAAAGTTTAACTTTATTATTTGTGTAACTTTGGAACTTGACAAAACATTTATATAACTTTGAACATTATAAACAATAAGATAGTGAACAAATTTTGTAACATAATTTGGTATAAAAATTAATAACATTTGAATTTAAAAACAGTTGAACTTTAAACTAATCAGTAATTAAACTAATCAATTTGTATCAGAAGAATTATTAAGGTCAAATTTTTCACATTTAATCCCGATGAAAACAAACAGTAGAAACATAGCTTGAAAGGTACCCAATTGTAACATGTAATATATTTAAGTAATAAACTTGACATAATATATTTTTAAACTTCAAGTTACTTATATATGTACATTTCCAATAGTAAAAAAGATTTTTACAAATTGAAACAGTATAAACAGTAACATAGTGAATAAAGATTGTAACATAATTTTGTATTGAAAGTATGAACATTTGAATGTAAAAACAATTTAACTTCAAAGTACTCAATATTTAAAACTTAAGGCAATGGTTTTTTAACATGCAATTTGTATCCGAATTATTCTTAACTTCAATATACATTGAATGCAAAGGAAGGCAAAAAGTAAAAACTCTCTGTAAAATGTACTCAATGAAATAAATTCCTTCATGACCACATTAACTGTCGATAAACCTTAATACAGGGAGTAATATTAACATAACATACAATATTTACATTGTGTCTTAAAACGTAGTGGAGCTGTTAACATGAACTTTGTAATATGTTGAAGTAAATAAAGTTAAAATCTTGTTTTCCAACTTGTAGCATTACAAACAGTAACATAGTTAATTAACATTTTAACATAAGTATCACATATATATAGTTGCAAGGCAAGTGTTTTGTGAGTCGAATCATCCATAAAGAGTCGTTCCATAAATGATGACTGAAATTGTTTCTTGTTTATTATTTTTGAATGTTTTTAAATGTGTTTTGCTTGTGTTTTGTTTCTTTACTGCAAAGTTATAGTACTTCATAGTAGACAATGTTTTTAGTAAAAATACGTCCATCTTCTAATAAATCACCTTGACTTTCATTCTTTTCAATGTAAAGTTTAATAGCCTGTGGATTTTTGCACCGTGACAACGCAACGTACAATTGACCATGTGCAAATACTGTTTCTTCCAGGAAAATACCCACAGATTTGAATGTTTGACCTTGTGATTTATTGATGGTCATGGCAAATGCCATAATAATGGGAAATTGTCTTCTTTGAAGTATAAAAGGGAGACTACTTTCACTTGGTGCTAAATCTATTCTTGGTATGAAAACTCTCTCTCCTTTAAGGGTCCCAGTTAAAATTTCAGCATCTATAAAATGGTCCTTTAATTGTTGAACAATTAATCTTGTCCCATTGCATAGTCCTTTTTTGGGGTTCATATTTCGCAGTAACATAATAATTGCACCTTTCTTTAGCTGCAAAATATGTGGTGGCATTCCAGAAGGAGTTAGTGAGTTTATGAATTCAGTCGAAAAGTTGGACTGACTTTCATTGTCATCAGCAAGTACAGAATCAGCACTGTGATAATTTCTTTGTGGTGCATTAATTTTTTTTAAGATTTCAATATTGAGTATTAATGCATCCTTATTTTTACACGTTAGTATGACTTGGTTGGCAAGCTCGGAATATTCCTCGTTATTTATACTCCCTTCAAATATAGCGGATATAATATCTTGTTGACAAATCATATGAGGTGGGATCTCTACAGTGTCGTCAGGTAAATGTGGTATTTTTTCTGTTCTGCCTTCTCCAATTTTAATAAGCCAATCATTGAAATCAGTTTGGCCTTCTGATCTCATACTTTGCTTCAGTTGAAGATGGGTAAAATGTTTCCATAGTGTGCTTGACTTTATACATGTTTCAATAATGTCAGTTCGATTTCCATGTACAACGACAGGTAATGTTTGTCTGAAATCGCCACCTAACAACATTACTTTTCCACCAAATGGAAAAGTATAATCCATGACTTCACGAAGCAAACGGTCAATACATTGGAGGGCATAGCATGACATCATTGTGGCCTCATCTATTATAATTAATTTACATTTGTTGAATTTCTTTGCTTGTAATGATGTCATGCGAATATCTGTCACAGAAGTTTCTAAAATAGGCACTGGCAGTTTAAATCCACTATGAACAGTTCTTCCACCTTCTAACAAAAGTGCAGCAATTCCAGTAGTGGCAAACGCCATTGCTATTTGACCTTGTGCTCGTACTGAACTCATTAATAAATTATACAGATAGGTTTTTCCTGATCCGCCAGGTCCACCAAGATAGAAATAACGCTCTGTCACCATGTCATCATCTATTGCATTTTTAATGGCATTAAATGCTTGCAATTGTAATGTATTTAAAGTTGCAAGTCTTTCTTCTGTTCTTTCTGCTTGTAGTTGAATGTCATAGTCTTCAAAGTTTATGTCATCTATAAGACCTGGATCAGGCAAATTAAAACTTGCACAACTTAATCCATGAGTTAAAAAGACTTCTTGGATTTCCATTAACGCTTTTAAGTGTGCAATGGGTTCATTGTATCGTCGCATAAAGTCTTTAGCCATATTACTTTTAAAAGTCTCCCACAAAGCTAATGCATTTGGAGCATTTGAGAAGATACAAATAAAAGCAAATTGTTCTCTCATCTGTCGTGGCATTTGACATTGCGCTGCTTCTTCTAAACATCTTTCCCATTCTGTATCATCCGATAGTAAGTTTCTATTCCTTGCAGCTAAATGGAAGGATTCATATACAATGTCATTAACAGTTCTTAAGTGTTCAAAACTTTGTGCTCCAGGAACATTTAAAAGTAATAACCGTAAGCAAAAACGTTCAACATCTCTTGGACTGACTGTGTAAATTCTTGGAATTATTTTATTGCCTCTGCTTTTTCTTGGTCTCCATAATCCATTCACAAAAACATAGTGATATGGAATTTCAATATATAAGTATTCAGTTGCTTCAGAATCAGTGGCATTTAATTCAAACCATGCAGTTAGTGTAGTGTGACGATCTTCACTTTGGGCCAATGCATTCATTTCATTTCCAGCATGGAAATAGACTAAATGTTGTTGTGGCAAATGTACTGCTAACCTATATACTGCATGTGATCTATCATGCATTTCAAATTTTAGAAGCCGCCACATAGCTTCTGGCGCACTGACATAGCGAGCATCTACATGAGATGCAAGTTCATCATGTACTAACTCACTACTTTCAGGGTTGTCTGCACTTTTGACGACTACAGTAGCTGCATCGTAACCTTTGTAAATATATTTGTAGGCATATTTAATGGATTTGATGGAAGTGCAGGCTTCTACGTTGATGTGGGCGTTGTACTTCATGAGTAAATGTGGATTGTAGGGTACTACATATCTATTGTCCACTTTTTTTCCACTAATAATGGCACTATCTCCTTCTCTTCTTTTATAAAGTGGATATCCATCACAATTGGCATAGGTTTTGTCTCTATAATCTTTTGGAAATTCTTTTGAACATTTATTATTTTCCATACATGGTGATTGTGGATTAAGGTCACCACAGGGTCCATGAATCATGCGATGAGTAACAATCTCATATAGTCTACCATGTAGTTCTGGATCTGGTAGTTCAGCAACAATGACTGCATCCACTTTATCCGAAGTATCTAATTTATCTTTTTCTTGAAGTATTATTAGAAGATGTGCATGTGGAAGGCCTCTTTTTTGAAATTCAATGGTATATACATAAGCAAGACATTTGCCAAATAACTGATTTATAGTGAAGTCACGTATTAATTCATTTAATTTAATCTTAAAAACTCTAGCTACTAAATCTGGTCGATCTGAAGCAGTTTGTCCAAGAAGTAGATTTTGTGTAATTTCTGGCCATTGTGGATTACATGTAAATGTCAGAAATAAATCGGGTTTGCCAAATTTAGTGACAATAGCCATAGCATCATTGTATCTTTCTCTCATATTTCGAGGAGATCCTTGAAAGGAAGATGGTAAAATGATGGCTTTGCCAGCTGTCATGTCTCTGCTTGTAGCCACGTCAGCAACATAGTCCATTAATCCAGAATATTGTTCTACATGGAGTTTATCTTGTTGATATTTGATAAAGTTTAAATTATTTGCCCCAACTTGCAAATAAGAATCAATAATCCATTGTTGTGTTAGTTTTCCACCACATAAAATTGCATTAAATACATTGCGAATGGCAATTTGAGCTACTTTAAATTCAAGCATAGAAACATTATTTCGGATTCTGGCTTTAGCATTTGGGTAGCTGGGAAGAGTTAATTTTGGTTGCCAACCTGCTTCTCTGTGTGGGAAAAAGATGGGATATGTCATTGGATCTAAATTTGGACTTAAGATACTCATATTAATGAACGGTTGCTTCTCATTTCTGGGATATATTCTAATGTCTCTTTTAAATGGTGGTTCTCCTTCATCATTCTGAAACACCATTGCAACCTCATTTGATGTTGGCAAGTTATAACGACGTTTATCAGTATGTCTGTCTCTTTTAAGCACCATATTAACCTTGGGCATTGGTAATTGATGTCTTTGTGCATGAAGTAGTTGTTCATTTTCTACTTCTGCCAATTTTTTATAAGCTTTACTGTAGGGATTGTTGTCCATAATGTTATTTAGCTCTATAAAAACACTGTGTAAGCATTTTTTATTTTCTTCCATCTGCATACGTTGGTCAACAGCTTCCATTGTATCTAGGACATATAGTTGAGCGAATTTTCTTTGATCTCCGTCCTCTGGATGTAAATGGGAAGTGCGATGATAAATGTGTCCTTGTACTTTAAAACAGTAAGGACCATGTCCTGGTACATTAGCAGCTAATGTTGCCCCCATGGATGCAAAGGATATGGCACTATTGTAGGATCTTATGTTTGTTTTAAAATTTTTGTAGTTTGGAAAAGTAGGTTGAGTCATAATATTTTGTAAATAGATAGGAAATTCTTTCCTTTCTGGAAGTCTGAACTTGCCTTTTTGACAGCAACTAATAAATTGGCCATCTCTGGGTCTCTCCTGTTTAAAAAAATAAGCCTCACAAAACTGACATTGAGTAGTCATGTCCCCACAACTATGAACCTCTACTTCTAAAGACTTGAGTAAAGGACAATTTGCAAAGCATATTGGATTTTGACTTTCATATTCATCAGGTAAAATGTCATATAATGTTTCAACAACAGGTTCTAAATGCTTTGTTTTTTTCTCCGCTTTTCTTGGTATATGTTGTATTGTTTGAGGTAAAATGTCATGTAATGTTTCATGAACCGGTTCCAAATGCTTTGTTTTTTTTGTTGTTTTTTTTGGTATCTGTTGTATTTTTTCTGTTAAAATGTCATCTGATGTTTGAGCAACAGGTTGTAAATGTTTTATTTGCTTTGTTGCTTTTTTTGACATATCTTTAATTTCTGCAGGTGACAGTCTTTTGCTTGCAATTCTTTTGCGTTCTTTTTCTCGTCGAATTTCCTTCTTCTCCGGTGTCTGCTGGCTGTCTGCTCTCTGACGTCGTTCTCTAGCTTGGCGTCTTGTCTTTTCTTGTTTACTCTCATTATCAGCCATGTTAATCTGTAAAAATTAAATAATGTATCATTAGTTTATTTTGAGATGTTAAGTTTGTTTTGATGAAAAATTGTTATCAACAGTGTGTTTACATTTTATACTTAATCAATTTCAATGCGGTCAATTGAATAGAGGTCTAAATAAGGCCATCAGAGAATTATTTAAAGAAGTTTTTATTTAGTAAACATGTATCCAAAAGCAAGTGTTTCACTAACTAAAAAGGTATTTTAAAAAATATGTTATGTCCTTATGTACAGCACTATTCAATTTGTCAAATGGCAATTAAAGGAGGGTCTATGACTGGAATTTTAGAATGACAAATTGTATAGAGTATGTGTTTTGAGCCTTTTTTGGACTATGCAATTTTTTTTTTCAGGCTACATTGAAGTTTTTATTTACTGTTAAAGATTATTGGGCCTAAAAGAGAAATAAGAGATAGATAAAAAATGTGTTAGTTATATTTTTTTAACAGTTATAGTTACTGGTGCTTTATTTTAAATTTTATTTTCTGTTGACATCGATGCAAAGCTAAGATATTTATTTATTTTTCTCTTTTTCTACTTGTTATACTGTACCTTGGTTGAAGTTTGATTTCAAGCAGAATCTTTGTTGGTCCTGTGTTGAAAGCCTTCGTCTGATGGTCTGGTCCTGTGTTGAAAGTCCTCGTCCGATGGTGTGGTCCTCTGTTGAAAGTCCTCGTCCAATGGTCTGGTCCTCTGTGGAAAGTCCTCATCCGATGGTGTAGTCCTCTGTTGAAAGTCCTCGTCCGCTGGTCTGGTCCTCAGTTGAAACTCCTGCTCCGATGTTCTTGACGCAGTATCTGTTTTAAAATAAAAATGAAAATGTTATTTTATTTGTATGTATTTGTATGAAGGAAAAAATGACATTATTTCTGTGTTTTTCTACAATCCTATTGGTGCGCCCCACTTTTGGTATGCTTATTTAGGCTTTTTTCTAAGGCTTGTATGTTGTTAAACATTAAATAAGAATATACATGTAGTTTGGTATGTGTTTCTGTGAGTTTTCGTACAATCCTGTTTGGTGCGCAGCACTTTTGGTATACTTGTTTATGCTTTTTTCTAAGGCTTATAGGTTGTTAAACATTAAAGAAGAATATTAATTTAGTTTGCTATGTGTTTGTGTGAGTTTTCATACAATCCTGTTTGGTGCGCACCAATTTAGTTTATGCTTATTTCTTCTTTTTTCTACTGCTTAAAGGTTGGTAAACATTAACTAAGAATCTAAATGTAGTTTGCTATGTGTTTGTGTGAGTTTTTGTACAATCCTGTTTTTTGCGCACCACTCTTGGTATGCTTATTTAGGCTTTTTTCTAAGGCTTATAGGTTGTTAAACATTAAATAAGAATCTAAATGTAGTTTGCTATGTGTTTGTGTGAGTTTGCGTACAATCCTGTTTGGTGCGCACCACTTTTGTTATGCTTATTTAGGCTTTTTTCTAAGGCTTATAGGTTATTAAACATTAAATAAGAATATAAATGTAGTTTGCTATGTGTTTGTGTGAGTTTTTGTACAATCCTGATTGATGGGCACCACTTTTGGTATGCTTATGTAGTGTTTTTTGTAAGGCTTATAGGTTGTTAAACATTGAAAAAGAATATTAACTTAGTTTGCTATGTGTTTGTTACAATCCTGTTTTGTGTGTACCACTTTGTGTGTAGCATATGTTGCATACTTTGGCCCTCATTCAATTGCAGTTTGGCCAATTCAATGGGCCTCTAAAAGTGCTTATTTATAGCTCTATTGAATTGTCCAAAATATCAAATGAATGAGGGCCTTTGGTTGCTGCATTTGTTATATTGTGAGGGCCTCATTTAATTGCATTTTGGGCAATGGAATAGGGCTCAATATGAGCACAGAGCATATTTTTTACATAAGTTTTTAGTTAGTGAACTTGTATCCAAAAGCAAGGTCTTCACTAACTAAAAACTTCATTTAAAAAATATGCCCTGTGCTTATATAGAGCCCTATTGAAATGGGCCAATCACATTTAAATGAGGCCCTCAGCCATTAAAGATATATAGGTCCTCATTCAATTGCAATTTTGCCAATTGAAGAGGGCTCTATATAAGCACATAACATATTTTTTGACGGAAGTTTTTAGTTATTGAAGACCTTGATTGTGGATAGAAGTTCAGTAACTAAAAAGTTCTGTATAAAAAATATGTTATGTGCTTATATAGAGCCCTATTCAATTGTCCAACTCGCAATTGAATGAGGCTCATGGTTCGTTCTTTTTTATACTTAATACTTTACCTTGATTAAAGTGTGGAATGACAGAGGGTCCCCTCCTGCCAATCTTAATCCGCCGGTCTTCTTGTAGTGACTGTTTGAAAAATAAAGTGAAATATTTAATTGTATATTTTTTATTTTTTATTTAGCAAACCATGGCCTTTTCAGCATATAATGTCTTGTTCTATCTTACCTGTTCTTCTTTGTTGGTGTTCTTTAAAAGGGATTGTGCTTCACAATGCACGGTGCAAATTGTTGAGTGACGCTGTTGATGCAGAGTCTGTTTGAATATTAAAAGTAGAAAGATTGAGTTTTACATGATCTATTGAATTGCAGTAAATTAATGTCATTTAAATATACTTCTGTACTTATTTTCAATTAACTTTTTTTTTTTGCTGTGGCTACACACATATGTCACATACATGAAGCACATTTTCAGAGTTGAATATAATTTTTTTGTGTGCGTGTGAGATATCACTATACATTAATCATATTTTAATTGTTAAATTAACCTAATTTTTTGTTTTGGCCAACACACATAAATGTGCGTGTGACATGTCACTATAGATAAATGTTTTTTTTTATATAAAAATACTTGTTTTGTTTGTTTTTTGTTAAATGAACCTTATTTTTTTTGTGGGCCTACACACATAAATGTGCGTGTGACATGTGACTATACAGAAATCACATTTTCATAGTTCATTTTTTTTTTATGTGCTGTATTGATAATAAAATGTAATATATTATAGCTTACCTCTCAGTTGTAATTTGCACAATGTAAAGTAGTAAATTAGGAAAGAATTGTCTTCTGAAGTAAAAGCAGCAGTTATCTATGAAGTAACTCTGTTCATCACCTGAGTAGAAATGTAGAAGTTTCTGGAAATTAGGCAGTATTTATAACCTTGTAGAAATTTCTAGAAAGTGGGCAGTATTTTTTGTAACTTTCAAGTGCCTCAGAACGTTAGCACGCAATACGCATGCGCTATTTGCGTTCCAGCTTACAATTTGCGTTCCATCCGCCATTTTGTGCGTAGTAGTGTTCAAAATGGTGTTTAAGTGTGACTATGGTACGTTCCGCATAGTATGTGTTTCATTCTTGCGGGTTACTGCAGTGTAGTTACGTCTGAAGCCTTGTTTTCGTTTTGTTCAGCGGCCATTTTGTCTCTCGATTTTCGGCTGTTTAAACTCATTTTTTTTACTTAAATGGACATGTAAATGAACTTTTGGAGGTGCCTGATGCCCCCCCTTGCTGTAAGTAAGCTTTTTATGAGTTCGTTGTGTTTATTTCTTGTGTTTGTGATGTTTTGATGCGCGGCGGTTGGAATGGGTCTTTCGCGGCCGTTTTTTTTTTCCGATGCAGCCGTATTTTGTTGCGATTCTGTCATATTTTTTTGCGATAGACGCGGTTAGCTTTTACGTGTACGACGCAGTGTCTTTGTTTCTAAGTCGTGCGTATGTGTGTTAAGAGCGTGTGAAGGGCCTTTTTTACTGTTTTTTTGTTTTTTAGTCTTGCTTGTGTGTGTCTGGGTGTAAGCGGGCGTGAGGCGACTTTGAGTTTTTTTTTGTTAAAAAGATGTGTGTGTGTGTATGTGTGTGAACACAGCCGATGTTGGGATGCTCCCACCACCCCAAATGCGGACCCTCGCTTCGTGAGGATCCGCATTTGCGGGGACGTTGTTGGGTTTTTGTTGGCTGGGAGGTTGGGTTTATTTTGTTAAAAAGTCGTGTGTGTGTATGTGTGTGTTAACACAGCCGACGTTGAGCCTCCACCTCCGCAAATGCGGACCCTCGCTTCGCGAGGATCCGCATTTGCGGGGACTTTGGGATGCTCCATCACCGCAAATGCGGGCCCTCGCTTCGCGAGGACCCGCATTTGCGGGGAACTGCATCCCTTGCGTTCTTGCCGGATCGCTGCGCGAGCCCGCAAGTGTGAGCAACGACCCGTACGCTCACAACTATATATGTGATGTATCTGGGCAAGTAAACTGCTGGTGTATATTTCAGAATAGATGGTTTTGGTGGCCTAATATTATGCTTACAAAAATAATATACCAAGTGGGAATAAAAGTAAAAGGAGTAAATCACATCCATTGTGGCTTAACAATGATTTAAAGATCAACATATGGAGTAAAAAACAGGCATTTAAATTATATAAACAAGAGGGGACAGTGACTGCTTTACGGGAGTACAAGGAAATCAACAAGGCTTGCAAAAGCGCAATTAGACTGGCTAAAATAGAAAATGAAAAATGTATTGCAAAAGAGAGTAAGACTAACCCTAAAATATTTTTTAAGTATATTAATGGGAAAAAGGCGAGGAAGGAAGCTATAGGAACATTACAATGTGACACAGGCCGTCTGAAAAATAGTGACCAGGAAAAGGCAGATGAGCTAAATTGGTTCTTTTTTTTTTACACAAGGGAGGTACCAGTGGTTGGGACACTGCAACATAATGGGGCTACACTACCTTCACCAAATAATTGGTTAACGCAGGAAGTAATCCAAAAGAGGTTGGAAAAACTAAATGTTGATAAAGCCCCAGGTCCTGATGGAATACATCCAAGGGTACCGAGGGAACTGAGTTTTGTAATAGCCAAACCATTATATTTAATTTTCCAAGATTCACTCGCTACCAGATCATTGGAGAAAATCAGATGTGATACCTATATTTAAAAAGGGAGCAGTTTATTTTTAGCAAAAATTACTTTGTCTTTGAAAACACCTATTATCAACAATGTACAGGAACAGCAATGGGCACACAATTTGCACCAAGTTTTGCGAATTTATATATGGGCCTCTGGGAGGACTTATATATATGGAATGACCATCCTTTTAAAAATAATATAATTAGTTGTCATCGGTATATAGATGACGTAATTGTCATCTGGAAATCAGAAGATAAAAATGATAAAGAGAGATTTCTTCAATACATCAATTGTAACAGTATGAACCTCAAGTTTACTATGAATACCGACCCAGATAGTCTCTCTTTTCTGGACGTTATATTGATAGGTGACATTGACGGGATATCATCCCGTATTTATACTAAACCGACGGATAGCAACGCTTACCTCCCTGCGGGAAGTGGCCATAAAAGGAATTGGATCAACAATATTCCTTATGGCCAGTTCCAGAGGGTTAGGCGTAATTGCTCCAACTTTGTAGACTTTGAGGAGGAGAGTGCCTTCATGATGAATAGATTTAAGGCAAGAGGATACAGAGATCATACGATAAGGGAGGCTTATACTAGAGCGAGGGACCTCAAGAGAGAGGATCTTCTCAACGCAAATAGGAAAAGAGATACATATAAACAATCTAGGGATACATGTAGATTCCTCACAAGCTACAATTAAGCTCATGGTGAGATAGCCAGAAGTTTTAATAAACACTGGTATATTTTTCAAGCAGATAACTTATTAAAAAATATTCTTCCTGTCCGGTTCTAACATTCAAGGGAAATCGTAACCTTAAACAAATTTTGGCTCCAAGTGAGATAAAAAGTTCGGTAGGCTCTGGGGAATCTGGTTGGCTATAACCTCTAAAAGGATGCTACAAATGCCATACCAAGAACTGCAGTACAAGTAAATATTTGAAGCCAATTAAAAAAGACACCGTTTTATCACAACAATTAGGTTTAGAGTTTAAAATTAAACACTTCTTGAATTGTAAAAGTGACACTGGTCGAACCACAAGATCTTTAAAGAGACGGTTTTATGAACACCTGTATAATGTGGAAAGGGGAGTTTTAACAAACGTTTTTTCTTCACACATCATACAGGAACATGGAAAGGATATTGAAGGGATAACTAGTCAAGCAGTTGATACTGTACCACAGGATAAAAGAAGGGGGAATCGTACATTACTATTGAGACAAAGAGAAACTTTTTTGATACATAAATTGAATACTTTGGAACCTCATGGTTTAAATTGAGATATAGATTTAGCAGATTTTTTAGAGAAGTAACCTATATGGTGGTCTCCGTTCTTATTTATTTTCTCTAGTGACCCCTTTTTTACATTTAACATGTTGATAGTCAGCCATTTTTTATTTAGAATTAAACAGTTTAATTAAGGATTCACCATTTGTTTATTATTTGTTTATTATTGGTTTATTCATAGTTATATATATATATTTGATACATTTGATATGATAGTTATTTTTCTTTATATTTATATTTACATATAGATCTTTTATGTTTAATTATTATTTGATATATATTCTGTTTTTATCCTATCAATTTATAGAATTATTTAAATGCATGATATAGATTTTATTTTTATTTATTTAAATAATTACTAATTAGTAATGGGACCCCAAAATAAAGTAATGCATGTATCTCTGGTTACCCTATAGATTATTATTTGTGTAGGTCTTATTTTACTATTTATTGACTATTTTTTCTATAATACTTAGATCTCCCTTTTGGGAGTTCTATCACGTTTTATATATATACTATAATAATAACTATAATTTTTTTATTTTATATTTATATCTATATATATATATATATATATATATATATATATATATATATATATATATATATATATATATATTTTTATATATTTATTATATGTATCTTTTTATATGAATTGTATTTATATTTATATTTATTACTTTTGTTCCTTGCTGCCTGTTATGTATTGTTTTTTTTATGTGTATGTGTAATAGTCCCTGTGTTGCCCCTTGTGTGGGGGAGCCTTTTTCGTGGCATTCTGGGACTGTTGGGGGTCCCCTGTGGGGTGGTGTGTAGTTTGGTGCACTCCTGGGCCTGTTTTGTAGTGCTTTGTGTCCCTTTGGGTTTGATGGTTCTCATTTGAGCATGCAGGACGCTATGACTCATGGGTAAATGTGTGGCAACGTCATTCCACGTCCTGGGGAGACAGCAAACGTGCCAAACTAGAGGAGAGAGCTATGGGCAGCTTCTATAAATAAGAGAGGAGGTTGGTTGTATTTTATAACCGTACTATACTATATTATATATTCTAGATTTCAAATTACCATTGATAAAGCTCAATAGATGGGCGAAACGCATCTGGTATTACAGTAAAGAGACTTTGCTGTCTTGTTTTTCTTTTGTTTTGTTTTATTTATTCATTTATTTTCTCAGATTTTTTTATTTCATTGGAAGTGTGTTTCTTGTCTATACATGGACTCTCAAATGGACTATACTTTGTTATTTGGTTATTTGGCCATATCACCTTGTTAACTTGATCTGGTAATTAGTGACCATTTCTAATTTTTTAACTCTCAGCAGAGGCTTTGGCCACCTACTCTGATCCTTCACACTCTTTAGGCCTAGTACCCCTTAGTGAATTAAATCAGAGTTTATATTTTGTAGATATCAAAAGGTGGACCTCTATTCTCTGATAGAGTTTGTTGGTTAACATCAAGTATCAGATATATAACAGATATATATATAAGGTGTATGCCTATTTGGGATTATATTGACCACCGTACTCATTAGGATTGTCTTGTGGAAACAACATTGAAAGTGATTGTGAAAGATCTAAGTACAATCCTATGTGCATATAAGATACCTCTGATATAGAGGGTAATACATGTGAGTGTCCATTTGTTACGTCTGAATATTTGGAAAAAATCTTTTATGATTTGCACTAGGAAGTGGTGTGAGCTTTCCCTTTCCTTTTTCCATTAAAAAGTGAGCAAGAGCAAATCCGGGGAATTATAGACCAGTAAGTCTCACTTCTGTAGTGGGGAAGCTTTTAGAAGGGTTAATAAGGGATAATATACAAGAATATATCTATTTGAACAGGATTATAAGTAGGAGTCAACATGGATTTATGAGGGGTAGGTCATGTCAAACAAATCTAATTAGTTTCTATGAGGAGGTTAGTAGGAACCTGGATCAAGGCAACTCAGTGGATGTAGTCTAGTTGGATTTTGCAAAGGCTTTTGATACAGTGCCATATGGGAGACTATTGTGCAAACTACGAGATACAGGAATTGCAGTAAATATCTGCTCTTGGATTGAGAGCTGGCTAAAAGACAGGAAGCAAAGGGTTGTTGTAAATGGAACATACTCCGATTGGACTAATGTGGTAAGTGTGGTTCCGCAGGGTTCAGTATTAGGTCCTCTCCTTTTTAACATATTTATCAATGACTTAGAGATGGGACTGGAAAGTCGTGTCTCCATTTTCGGTGATGACACAAAGTTGTGCATGGTAATTAAATCGGATAATTATGTGCTTTCCCTCCAAAGGGATTTACATAAAATTGAGGAATGGGCATCTAAATGGCAGATGAGATTTAATATGAATAAATGTAAAGTTATGCATCTTGGAAGGAAAAATAGCCATGCAATTTATAATCTTAATGGAACAAATCTAGGGGTATAAGATATTGAAAGGGATTTGGGAGTGCTTGTGGACAACCACCTACGTAACAGTGCTCAAAGCCAAGCAGCAGCTGCAAAGGCAAATAAAATATTAGCATGTATTAAGAAGGGTATAGAAGCGAGGGAATCAAATACAATTCTGCCACTGTACAAATCTCTAGTATGCCCTCATTTGGAATATGGAGTACAATTTTGGCACCACTTCATAAAAAGGACATTTTAGAGCTGGAAAAGGTACAGAGGAGGGCAACAAAACTAATAAGGGGAATGGAGGGGCTAAGTTATGAAGAAACAACAACTAACAAAATTAAACATATTTTCTCTCGAAAAAAGGCGTCTAAGGGGAGATATGATTACCTTATATAAATACATCAATGGTCAGTATAAAGATTTGTTAAGGAAGCTTTTTGTGCCAAGAGGTTTTCAACTGACAAGAGGACATCCCTTGAGGTTAGAAGTAAAAATATTCCACATTAAAGAAAGAAAAGGATTCTTCACAGTAAGGGTGGTTAATCTGTGGGATTCTCTACCAAAGGATGTGGTGACAGCGGATTCAATAGATAACTTTAAAAGAGGACTGGATTTATTTCTAATAAAAAGGGAATTCAGGGTTATCCTTGGTAATTAGAGAGAGACTATTGATCCAGGGAGAAATTCGATCGCCAGTATCTGGGGTCAGGAAGGAATTTATTTGTTTCCCCTTTGAGACGATTGGCTAAGCTTCACTTGTTTTTTTTTTTCTGTTTAATTAATAATTAAAAAAAAAAAAAAAAAAAAATAGTTTAAATAATCGATTAATAATAATTAACCACTAATTAATTTATAACCAATCCGCATATTGCAGATCAGAGGAGATCTTAAAAGGTTGACCTTGATGGACTAAAAGTCTTTTTTCAACCTTAATTACTATGGGCCTCATTCTATTATCGGCCGTAAACCGGCCGTAAGGCTGCGATTCCTTGCGGGGGTCCCGTTACCTCGCAATTCAATTAAACGGCCCCGCAAGGATCTCCTCTTACGGCCGGCCGTAAATCTTGCTACCGGCCGTAAGCTCTGAAAACTTAAAACTCAAAAATAAATTCAAGCCTGCACTGTACAGCTCTGTAAATGCTAGGGATCATATTGGGGGACATGAGGATTAAAAGGAACCCACTCTCAAGCTTGCACATCAGCCCAAACCCGAGTTCAAATTAACTGTTTATTTTCCGGCTGAGGCGTGGGCGGGTCTGAGGTGCTCCAAGCACTCTGGACTTTTTACATGTATATTTTACGTATATTAAAAATAAAATATTTTACGGATTTGAGTAAAGGGGAATTTTGTGCTATTTTTGCTAACACCGAAAATCACTTTATAGTCTTCTCAAAGTGCAGGATGGCTTTATTTGGGCTATATTTCGTGCTTAATTGGTGCTAGCAGGACCTCTTTCCTGCAAGTAAGTTAGCCAGAGAGGGTTCCCGGAGCAATTGAATTGCAAATAGGATTTTCTTACGGCCGATTTCCTTGCAGCCGTTTTAGATCAAAGGATTTCCTCCGGCGCGAGCGGCCGCAAGAGATAGCAAGGCACCGGCCGCAAGCCTGCCGGAATCCCCGGCCGGAGGGGAATAGAATAGCCGAATAGCTTGCGGCCGGTCCTTGCGGCCCCGCAACGGCTGCGGCCGCTAATAGAATGAGGCCCTATGTAACTATGTAACTACTTTTTAATGCATGATCCTGGAGTTATCCATAATACTTTGTTGAAAGCTGTGTATGCAAAAGGGACATTACATTTCTGAAGAGCAATGTTTGCATCTTTTGTGCTAGAAAACAGCTATTCATACATACACATATATAAAGAGAATAACACAGATATATACACATATATTAAAGAAAAATAACAAGCTGAAGGTCGAGTGGTTTGTAAATGCCACTAGAACTCTTGCAGAATGTTTGCATTTTATTTTTATTTTTTTATTGTTCATGGGAAATGTGTAGGATTAAAAATTCTAACACAAACTAACTAAAAACCTATTGATGGCAAAGTATAAAAAATAAACAGTTAGCAAAGCACTTTTACTTTCTGTCAAAGCCTTTTACTAGACAGGACTTATTCGAAAAACTAATAGTATGTAATAGTATGTATGTCTCAAATTATGGTCCAGCACAAGCTTGAATTTTCTTATAACATAGAAAAATTAGACTTGTTAAATCAACTTTTAATGTACATAGTGTATTTTACAAAAAATCTTAAATTATGTCATCAGTTGTAACCAAAGTACTGTTTTACATTTCATATGAAAAAAATACCAAGGGTTTTGACTCTCATTTAGAGACCAATTATATTTTCCAACTAAAATGTATTTGAAAAAAAATAACAATTTCTCATGGGGACATTATGAAATTAACGATCTGCTATTTAATAACTCTAAACATCCAAATGCACACAACAATTAGAGATTGCAAAATAATAATTGCAAACAAAACATTTAAGAGAGAGATGTGTTTTACTATTTATGTATGGTTACTAAATGGTCAAAAGGCCTTAAAATGTAAATATTCTATAATGTTAATAGCTACCACTTTTTGTACATGTTTTAAAGTAGCATCCTCAAGTTTGTTTAATGTGGCTTAATAGATTTATTAAGCTTACTTTGCTGCATTTTAGTGATATAGGATGTTTATGAATAAAAACAGTGCTGTTCTGATTCACTAAGCAAATAAATAAACTAAGCAAGCTCAGCAAGCTCTACAAGATGCTGGTCCATTAAATGATAGGACCACAGCAGTTCAAGAAGAAAAGGTTGTTTGTCAAGTATATACCAAACTAACAATATTAGCAACTGTGTAAGCCATGGACATAAAGAATGTTTGTAAAAATTATTGTAGACAAGGTGGAAAAAAGTATTTCAGTCCATCAAGTTCAACCATTTTAGATCTCCTCTGATCTCTGTATTGTGGCAGTTGTTTGTCAGGTATGTGCCAAATTACCAATATTAGCAGCTGTGTAAACCATTGGCATACATTTTTTTTGGGGAAAACCTGAATTTTTGAAGACTCTGTTTATGAGTGTAGGAATCCATTTTGTGTTTGTTAAATAACGTCCTGAGAGCTGGATCAGGAGGGTGCATATTTGTAGTGGAGGAAGTTATGGTGGATGAAGATTTGGTGTGAATTACAGGGTAATATTGAAATTTATATCACACCGCTACCTCCCTCATTGGCCTAGAACAGTCACCTTCAATCGTCCAAAGCAACTATAGCTCTCTAGAGATGCAACTATACCTCTCATAGGCACAACTTGAACCGATGCATCATGGATCCCTCCAGGGTCCTGCGGAGACATCAATTGTGTTTTAATTAAAAGCTAGCTGTATGACAATTTCCTGATCAACTATGCTCCTATTATAAGCTAAGTTATCTTAACTCAAATAGCTGTTCAAAAGACATCTAAAAGTAATGATGCCGGTGCCACCATTGCCAAAAAATTAGCTTGTATTGAAAAAGAGAAGCAAAAGAAAAAGGTAATTTTTGAATGCGCTCATAAACAAGGGTACTAAATACAAAGTTCAATAATTATCCTTTAAAACTCATATTGAGTAATCAATTATATATTTTTTAAACAGAAAGTCACGCATCAGTTGATATAGGGCATTTATGTATACTGAGAAAGTTACTAGTGGTGAATCACCCTGTCTCCTGTAACCAGCAATGGTTGGTGATACATCAATAATGATGTATTATAATAATAAACATTTTAAAATGGTAACATGGCTATGCATGGTCAGTTGCACTACATATTAATACATTATTTACCTAATGATAACATACTACACTAGCCTGTATCCCCCTATGGGCTCAGGTATCCCCTATGGACCCCAATGATAACTAACATTTTGATGTATATGTTATTTTATTTTTATGCATGACATTTTTTTATTTTGATGTAATTGATATTTTTTCTGTAATTCTTTTTTGTTTTTTATTTGATTTATTTAATTTTAGGATAGTGTTAGGAATATGGGGTTCTTGTGAACCACCATGGACAAATGGGGGTCCATAAGAACCCTGGTGATAGTAGTTCCCTGGTAACAGGTTATTATTATTATTAACTTTTACTAGAAAGGCACCGACATATTCCGTAGCGCTGTACAGGGGACAGAAGAAGGAAAAATACAAAATTCACAAACTGAAGAAAATGGAGGGCCCTGTTTTGAGCTTAAAATCTTTGCATAAAAAGGTTTTTTTTCTAAAGCATCCTACAAGATTGCAAACTTGCTACTTACAATCTAAAGGGAATGGAGAGGCAGAGATCTAGAGAAGAGTAACAGATAAGGAATATCAAGGGTTAGGAAGGAGTGCAAGTTAAATGTTTCTTTTTTGTATTTAGTGGGAAGAGATCTGATAGAAGACATTTGAGGTGAAAGGCTCTGGTATGTTATATGTTGTCTGCACCTGGAGATGAGAAAATATAATCTGCAAATAGGCAAGTCAGGTGATTTCCATGCTCCCAGGAATCTCACAGAACTATCCCAGAGTAGAGGAGGCATATGTTCTAGTTTCAATTGGCACTAAAAAGTGGAACATGGTGTAAGGGACAGAGATATATGGAGGAAGAGATAGAACAGGGAGAGAATGAAATGAGAGAGAGCATAAGAGAGATAAAGACACAGTAAATACTTAGGACATGTGAGACAGAGGAGAACTTATCAAATTATGAAAGCCATAAATGAGGGAAGGGTGGGGGTAGGGTGGGGAGAGCCAAGCTACATACAGCAAACATTTGTAAGGGATCGAAAAGCTAGAAATAATGTGATCTACCAAAATATAAAGACAAGCATACATAAATAGTAATATTAATAATGATATTGGCTCCTGGAATGGGACAACTTCCATAGTCTTCTCCATACCTTCATGGGTTCTATAAGAACCCCCATGGTTATAGAGTAGATTACCATGGTGTTCCATAGGCATCCCTATGGCGACAAGTTTATGTTTGGTGCCATGGGGATCATAAGGAGCCCTATGGTTATAGGTTAGATTACCATGGGGGTCCGCAGGGACCCTCATGTTAATGTGTATATGTTAGGTGCCATGGACGTCCATAAGGGCCCCAATGGTTTTACTTAGAGGCCTCAAAATAGGCCTTAAAAAATATTTTACCACCATCAATGCAAATATCAGCATCACAGGATTCAAAGCTTGTATAGCAGTATATTATATATTTAAAATAAAATGATAATAATAGTATTCACCTTTCACATATTATACTTGTCAAACTGCGAGACGTTGTCACGCTTTGCGTTGTGCGTACAAAGGCGCTCATCGCCTGCGAGCCTCGCAAAGCGAGCAGTGGAGGCATCGAATAACGCTAGACTTAGCAAAAAAAATTACGAGATGCGCAAATTAGAAAAAAAGAAATTACGAGACACGGGACTTGAAAAATACGATGTTAACCGCATAACTGTGCAAATCGAAAAAAACGAAAACCACTAAAAATAGAAAAAAAAAAAAAGTTTTGCACGCAAATTTAAGAACAAGAAAAAAAAAGGCGGCCAAAAAAAATGAAAACAAGGCTACCCGACCCGCTTAAAACACCGCCAGACGCATACAACTTTTACCCAGGAACTAGGTACAAAATACACTATTACAAAGGATAGAACATGCTCAAAAGCCACGTAACACATACACAAACAACGCCATTTTACAACACTAAATTGCAACTAATAACATTACGAATCTAAAATGGCGCTTTACACAACTAAACCAACAGTTTGCCCTCGCGCACGCAGCCTATTTACACTGCACACTTGCCACATTGCTGACACTTTCTCCTCAGGCCAGTAACAGTCCAACTGTACAGTATATGCTGCAGTTAAATAAAAAGAGATTGTTAGCTCTTCAGGCTATTGATTGCTGGATATATTAATTAGAAATAGGTAAAGTATATTAATTTATTAAGTAATAAGTACTAATTAATTGATTATTATTTATAAATTTAGACATATGTATTTTTCTTTGTGATGAGCACCGAAGGAGTTCAGAGGAGGAAAAGTACACCAGAGGAGAGGCTCGCAATGAGCGCCGAAGGTCCTCACAGTATAAAAAGCTTGACATTGTGTGGCAAACAGCATTTCCATGGCTTCAAATTTTATTGTTCTGTCATTTTTGACGGGCAAGTCGCTAGTTAATACATATAGTATACACTGCTATGTATAACATATAACAGCATATGTATTTGTTGTATATTAATTGATGAATATTGCTCATATGATTTTATTTAAATTAAAATATACTGCTAAATTGTTGCTGAAACACATAATGATGATTATCAGCATCACAGGTAATAAAAAGCAGGGTTAGAGTTTAGTAAATTCGGAGTAGTTCGATTTTCCTGAAAGATGCACGTTACATACCAATAGCACACCCATAACACAGCCTTTTCACTATAACTCGCTATTAGCCTTGATGAGCTACTATGAGGTAGGAATAATAGGGGAGAATGGGTCACCTTGGGCTATTGCAACCGTGTTAGCACCCGTGATCCATCAGTAAATCCCCCCTCTGTCTGCTGTAAAAACAGAACAGATGTAGTCATTTTAGCTTTGTCTTCCTCTACATTGCCATTATCTTTTCTCTTAAGTCTTATTATCTCTCTCCACTATTCCACATCTGTTTTATTCTTGTAAATTTACATAATCTCAATATTAGGCAATGAAGTTATCACTGTGGTAAGAACAGAAACATGGTTGCAAAACGCTGTGTACTTCTTCAGTAAAGTTTAACTCCTCTGATTTGTCCTCAATCATTGTGCCAAAACTCCTGGTTGACCACTATTTCTTTGAGATACCTCCACTTATGAATAAAATATAAGTGGATATACAGTGGATATAAAAAGTCTACACACCCCTATTAAAATGTCAGGTTTCTGTGCTGTAAAAAAATTAGACAAAGATAAATCATTTTAGAACTTTTTCCACCTTTAATGTGACCTATAAACTGTACAACTCAATTGAAAAACAAACTGAAATGTTTTAGGTGGAGTGAAGAAAAAGAAAAAAAAAGAAAAATAATGTGGTTGCATAAGTCTGCACACCCTCTTATAACTGGGGATGTAGCTCTGCTCAGAATTAAGCAATCACATTCCAAATTGTGTTAAATAGGAGTCAGCATACACCTGCCATCATTTAAAGTGCCTCTGATTAACCCCAAATAAAGTTCAGCTGCTCTAATTGGTCTTTCCTGAAATTTTCTTAGTCGCATCCCACTGCAAAAGCCATGGTCCACAGAGAGCTTCCAAAGTATCAGAGGGATCTCATTGTTAAAAGGTATCAGTCAGGAGAAGGGTACAAAAGAACCATATGCAACCATATTATTTTATTTTTATATTTTTTCTTCCCTCCACCTAAAAGATTTCAGTTTGTTTTTCAATTGAGTTGTACAGTTTATAGGTCACATTAAAGGTGGAAAAAGTTCTGAAATAATTTATCTTTGTCTAATTTTTTTACAGCACAGAAACCTGACATTTTAACAGGGGTGTGTAGACTTTTTATATCCACTGTATCTAGTGCAGTTTGTGTGTTTTTCTTGGCACTCATGTCCTACACCATAAATCCATCCTGGAGAACTCGAATACCAAAGCTTCCTTCAGTTGTGCTCCCCACCTTTTTTTAGTGCCAGTCTGTTATGGAAGATTGTCTTCATGTATTTACAGACACACCACAGTTACACCACAGGTCAGGTCATAGTTACACCCATGCAAATCCCATTATTTACTTCATTAGGAATAGAGAAGTCAAACATGCCTTAAGAAAGACACTAGTCTAACTAACTAGCAATTAAATAAATTCTGTATAGCTTTTAAAATGTCCATTTGACCATAGCATTTAGCATTGTAGCTTATAGCAAATGTGCTGGTCTAAAAAAACAAAAAATTAATTGATGATGAATTTTTCAGATACTGATTTTATTACTAATTAATTATTAAGTACACACATGAAACCTCATTTAGACTAAAGTCAAGGTGATCTTGAAGAGTGTCTACAAAAATTGTGGAGACATAGATTCTTTCGGATTAAGGGAACTGGCTTGAGAAGTAATTGCAAAAATAAACATCTAAAAGAGATTTGGTTTTCCATGGTCAGCATATAAAGAAAATATTTACTCAATTAATTGACTGGTCAATATATATACACATATTAGAATATTTTAATAATATTACATCAATGCCTTTGAGTCATTTCAACTAATAGAGGGAAAACTCCCAAAAGACTAAAATCTTCAAATTGTTCTGGGACTTACAAACCATGGTTTTCAAAAGACATCTACGTATGGATACAATAAAGCCAAATGTTTTACACACATCACACCATTTATACTTGCTCCAACTAACGGTGTGGTCTTTCCAGAAAACTGTCTGTGTAAAGACTGGAGTAAAATGGAGAAATATATAATTTAGAAACAACATAAACTTATCTCACAAGTATTTAAGTTTTTTTATGACATTAAAGGTCCATACAAATAACCTCCACAGGTTTTGTGATTTCTCATCACTGTATTTAAAAGAACAATGTTCTCCAAATGTAAGTATACTGATTTTTTTTTTTTAAATATACAATTTATAGCTCTCTGTATAATATAGGTTACTGTATATCATGGGTAGCTTAATTCTGTAATTTTAAAGGAACGTAATTCTAATTTTAAAGGAACATAGACAGTGGTATTCGGGATCCATGAAAAGGTCTTCAGTCTAATAATTGAGAAATTGTTTATCACCTTACCATAATAGAGCAAGAACGAATAACCGAAGTGTATGACATTTAGATGTATTGTGAGTCCAATGTGAGCAGTTTTTTGATAATTTATATACATTTTTAACCTGATTTCACTTAGAAGTGGTGTTTTCCTTTTTATGTTGCATGATCTACCGACTGGAAGAAGTTACAGATCAATAAACAGAAGGCAAAAGAAAAGAAAATCTATAGAGTATCAGGACATATCTATATTTACAAAAAGTACAAAGTAACAAAATAGATATTAAAATATGTTAATTTTTAAAGCATGTTATTTATGTATAATATATAGAGTTTGTTACTTTAAGTTAAAAAATGTAGGATGTATAATGGATCACACTAGGGCTGTTAATTCATAATTTGGTATGTAACCATCTGCAGATATCTTGGAGCCCAGGAAAATAAAATCTGTCACTGCCTCCACTTCTTCTCCTACTATTTGCCAGGAACTGAGATTGTCTTTTTAACAATGAGCAACAGGCCAGCTTTTGCACTCTCTTCTTTCACCCATATCAACAGGCCCTTTAGTTGCTCCTCACTTTCAGCCATCAGAGTAGTATCATCCTTGTATCTGAGGTTTTCATATTTCTCCCAGCAAGATTGATTCCTGCTCTGGATTTGTCCATCCAGACCTTACACATGATGTATTCCACTTATAAGTTGAATAAATAAGGTGACAATATAAAACCTTGTCACACTCCTTTCCCAATCTTGAAACATTCAGTTGTTCCGTGTTCAGCTTCTGGGTCTTCTTTGTCCACAGATTCCTTGAGAGGTGGATGAGACAAAATAGAGAAATGCATTGTTTTACCTCAGTACAATATTTATACATTACATGTGTCTACCAAATATTATTGCCAATGCTAAGATTGCATTTTTTCTTCTGGTAGCAAGGATACTCCACCGTATTTTATTTCTGAGAAGTGCTGCAAAATTCCTTTGTTGTGGTGGGCCAAATTATTTTAGATAAAATATTGTGGTGGGTCAAATACAAAAAACATACAAATAGGTGTAATTTCCAAAAAGAAGGACAATGTGAGAAGATTGCCAGGACAGACATGTTCTGGCATAAAAAAAAACAGTATATTAACATCCCGTAAAAAATAGTAACATACATACACCCTCTACAACTTTTTATTATTTTTATATTGTATATTCCATATAAAAATTGCAATGCAGGATGTGTTGCTTCCAATTAAGACCTTCTGTGCTACATTGTAGATGCTAATACATTTTTCTACATGTTTCAATTCATTTATTGATTAGATAGTGGATGTATGTTATCATATGCCAAGGGCCTATTTCTCCCTCTTACTCTTTCAGTGAAGAGGGTGCATGTGTGTGTGTCCCATTTCAAATGTGCAATCTGTCAACTAATCACAGTGCACCACTAGTGTTAAGAATGGCCATTTCAAGCTTCATAACTTCATATTATCATGTGAATGGAACAGCTACTCAAGCTTAGAATCACATTAGCATACCAGTAGAAGTGCTATGGAAGTGTCTAGCACAGATACCCTAAAAAAAAAAAAGTGCTGGTAATGTACTTAAAAAAAGACATGAAGGAGAGGGTGACTTTTTCTCTCTCGGGAGACTGGGTGACACAGAAATTGCCGCAGATGCAACACCCAGGACACCAGCCGGACAGAGCTGCCTTAGAGTTCTATGGACCGTCACACATAACATTATCAACAGAATTTGCTTTGACATGATCCTGTTGTTAAATTATATCACTCCAAATGATAATAATATAAGACCATTTTAAAATTGGAAGCTTTTCAGATGCATCTATTATTTTTTTAAGGAGGGGTAATGTGGTCATGTTGCTCACATGGTGTACGATGTCTTTTGGCAGCAATGGCCTAAAAATAATATAAAAAATTAGAAGGAGACTTTAATATTAAAGACTTGCATCCAACATACTTTAACTATATGTTAATATTCCTGGTGGTCAAGATTGAGCTGTCAGGTATGTCTCATTCATGGGATATCCCACTAGTGTTTTTTGTTTTTTCAGATAAAGCTATGAAAATTTAGCAATAACACTATGTTGTTTTCTGCGAAGCATATTTATAGCTTCAAACTATTTTTAGTTCTCCCTTTGTTGGTCATTTTGGACTTCATTCATGAAGATGGTACACTCCATCCATATGGACCATCGTCCAACTATTATTTTCCTAAAAAAAAAGATTTCTGTCTTTAAATAGAATATTTTACCTACGACAAACTTCTCTTATAGATCACTTATAGCTTTGGCACTTGTCTTTTGTTGCTACAAGCCCTCTGTATGTTAGGTCACATCTTAAAAAAACAACTGCAGCTTGACTGACTCTTGTGCTAGTTCTTGAACTTTTGACCCTTAGTATTTTAAAGGTAAGTGACAAAGGTGAACCTTAAAAATTATTTGGATGGAAATTGCACTTTAATCTAATATTTATTCTGTAAACAAAAACGTCAATGACATTTTAGTACAGAAATAACACTAGCTTTACGTCAAAACTGTATTGATTTATCTTATATTTTACATTTCTTCCAGGTATTATTTAATGAGTGTTGGAGAGGAAAACCAAACCTCTGTAAGCAGATTCATCCTTATTGGTCTGTCCACTATCCCGCACTTCCAGGCTATTTACTTTGTTCTATTCTTGGCAATGTATATATTCACAATTTTAGGAAATGTTGTCATAATCATATTGGCAAGAACTGAAACGCGTTTACAAACCCCCATGTACTTCTTCCTCAGTAATCTCTCATTCATTGACCTCTGTTTCTCTACCACCATAGTGCCAAAACTCTTGATAAACACTATAGCCCTAGACAAAAGTATTTCATTCCTGGGGTGTGCAGCCCAGATGTATTTCCACTTAGCTCTCGGGGGAACAGAGTGCATAATATTGGCAATCATGGCTTATGATAGGTATGTAGCCATCTGCAATCCTTTGCGTTATAACACAATTATGGACAAAACAAACTGCTTTAAGCTGGCTATTGGAACCTGGGTTACTAATTTTCTAAATGCTGCTGGCTATGCAATCTCTACTTTCCAACTGCCTTTCTGCAAATCCAATCACGTCAACCACTATTTCTGTGAAATGCCTCCGCTATTCCGGTTATCTTTCGTGGACACGCTTGTAAATGAGATATTAGTGTATATCTCTGGTGGGTTAGTTGGCCTTTGCGCCTTTTTGTTGACACTAATATCTTACATCCAAATTGTCACTACTATCCTGAATATCAAATCTTCCAAAGGAAGACACAAAGCTTTCTCCACTTGTGCCTCTCACCTTATTGTGATTTCTTTCTTCTATGGCACCATTGTCTTCATGTACTTACGTCCCCGCCACAGTTACTCACCGGAGAAGGACAGACCTGTGGCTATTCTTTACACAGCGGTTACACCTATGCTGAATCCCATTATCTACAGTATAAGGAATAAAGAAGTGAAAAGTGCCTTGAGAAAGATACTGGCCAGTAAATATACTCATAGATCATTTCTCACAATGCCAAGTTATCAAATGTCTCCTTATTATTAGTCTGTGGGGGATGATTTTCTCTGACACAATTCTGAAGGTTTACTTGAGCCACCAAAGTTGTACATTCTGCTCTTTTACAAAACTTGGCACCTCAGTCGTTGCTGGAGTCCAAAAATTACATTGCCTATATATTTTCCAAGCTTATGTTGATGGGATGACTCGTGAAATGTATATCTTTGAAAGAAGGAATTGCTGAATAACTAAAAATCAGTTACAAGATCCAGGGCAACATAAATGTAAAGCAGAAGAATCTACTTGATTGTTTTATTAAGTAACTAAAGTGTTACACCAGGATGAAGAAGAAGTAGTATATCTTGATTTTGATTTTTTGACACTGTCCCACACAAACTATTTCTGAAAATGACTAGTCTGGTACTGTATTCAAAAATAGTTGAGTGGATTGTACATTAACTGAAGGATAGGATAAAAAGAGGATTGTAGGAAAAAAGTTCATGATTTGATGCTGAAGGTTGAAGACACTGGAGTAATGTGTGAAAGTATTACTGTACTGTCATGCCTGGCATAAGCATAAGGCCATCATAAGGATTAATTAAACCAAAAACATTTTAGGTAGATTGAGGGCCATATCAAATTCCAGCCTCGTAAGTCCAACGTGTAGCACGTAAGGGCTGCGTGCTTCAAATTTGTCCGTCTTACATCGCTATTAAATTATAATGGGCTGCGAGCTACGAACGAGAGATGCCATTTCTGCCATCTGACTTGCGTGCTCGAACGCAAACAATTAAGCAAGCACGTAGTTACGGGTTCAGATGGAGCCAATGGAAAAAAAGATTGTTAGCGTTATGTCACTGAAAAAGGGGAGGGTAGATTTTGAAGTCCTACGTGCTTAAATTACAGATGGTGATCAGACCCACATTCCACATTTAATGCAATATGAATAAAGCTGTAAATATGATATTCTATTACATGAGAGTTACAGTATATGCCACAACACATTGATTGCAGGGATCGATATAACATGAAATAAAGTATTTTTCGGGGCCGGGAATGTTGTGCTAATATTTCTAAGACCTAACAACACTTTCCCTTATAATAAATGTACAGTAGAGTGTTGTTATTTGCATTACAAGTGCTACGTATTGGACACTACCCCCTTGCGGGTGCTCTCGAGCACACGTTGGCCTTTGGGCTCCATTTGCGTGCTACGTGCTTGCTCGCGAGTGACCAGGTTGCAATTTAATAGCTGAATTCAATAAGTAGCGGATATGTGCTTGTCGGATCAAAGGATTTACATGCGTGAAGTTTAACGTTGCTCAGCACGTAGCCTATTCTCGACCGTCCAGCATGTTAACACGCAAAGTCCGTTGCGAGCAACATTAGAGGCCTAATTTAATATCCGTAACACATAAATCTGGAGTTACTAGTTACGTTTTACAATGTAGCCCCAATTTAATGAGGCTGTGAATCGGCAGACGTGATATACTTTTCAGTTTAAATCTATGTTTTTATGCCACTATAAGAAGTCTTGACTTTTACTGTTCTGTGTAAATTGTTATTATATGGTTTCAAAATTGATGTTCTGCAACTTTTTTTACCATTTTTTTCAAACAGTTATATTTTTCAGTTCTTATTTCTCAAGCATAACCTGAGCCAAAATATCAAAAGGCAGAATGACTAAAGTGAAGGTGAAAAGATACGTATTAATATGGATTCTTTCAGCAGTGAAATGTAGTTATAGAGTAAAAATTTGTGTTACACAAACAAATTACTATGTTTGTTTCCATTCTGGTCTTGGGAATTGCATATCAAATGACAATATCACTTTGAAGAACAACTTTATTACATCTTTTTGTGGTGATATGGTTAAATAGTATAAGAGCTAGGACAAAGAAAGAGACAGAGCAATACTTGGAACTACAGTCCAGACTACTATATTAATACTATATTAATACCCCTAGCCCTACCCATAACCTTAATCAAATCCTAAACACTCCATTGACCATTACTTTACCCATACTGCTTTCCTTTACTAATATCTATTTCCTTCAAAATAGTCTAACCTTTCACCATTTAAAAGGATACACTCTTTTTAAGTACAAGAAACTAGAATAAATATTTTGATTAAAATTTAATGTTTTTATTTTATTTCCTGGGTCAAAACTGAGGTGGAGAAATATAGAAAAATGCATGAAAAGTTGAATTTCTGCTTCAGAAACACCAATAATCGTAAACTGGCCTTGTGTTGGAGGTGTCTTACAAACCCCTTATTTTAGTGACTTAACCATAAATATTGTCACATCTACCTACAATCAGCATATTATTTATTCTCAGGATGAGAAGGCATAGACATTAATATATATATGCATGTTTTATTATTTTATTATACAGCATGTTCTTAATTACAATTTAATTACATTTTAAATTTATTTTTATATAACAGCTTCATGTTTTCAATGTATTGTTAACTTAATACTTTATCCAGTATTGTAAAATAGCAGTACTGCACACATAAGCTCTGAACAAAGCCTTTCTATTTATTCATGTGGCATTATGTGCATCAGAACAACTCTCACTTCAGTTCCATGCCTGTACAAATAGATTTGTTAGTTTTTTTTTTTCCTTTGAACTCTACACGAACAGCACTGGAGCTAGCAGAGCACTGCTATGTATTGTTCCAATTCCAGAGAGCCAAGAGAGCAGAAACCTGCATTTTCTGCCACATATTGAAAACATTACAAGTCTGTTCCCTGCTAACTGGAAATCTTACCATTGACTTGAATGGGACACACACCTCTACAACCTGATTGGCTGCAGTAACGCACATGTAGATTTTATTTTATTAGATTTCTCATTGAAAATGCACTTATTTAAAAAAATCAAAAAATTATTTTAACATGCTTTTAAGAAATATTTACTGTGATGTGGTCCACATTCTGCTTAATTAAGTGGCCCTTTAACTGTTAGAACAATTACAATAAAAAGAGACTATCATGACTAACTTATGGGGGCCAGGATGGGACTCCCCTGAACTCCACCAGCAAGAGCCTGTATGGCCCAAGATTGAACTGTCACTGCCCTGAACTCATGGACTATTTTGTTCTATCATGGGCTATTTTGTTACGACCCTATTAACCTATGTAATGTTAGGCCTCAGGCTTCCGGATCCCCAAGGAGCATGGCCTGTGAAGATTCTGGCCTACTAAGAATAGTTTACATAATGTTTAGTTTTCAGGTTGTGGTTAGGACATGACACTGTTATGCCAAGCCCCTTTTCAAAATACCATTTAAAAAGTATTGCTATAATATTTACAATAGTGATCTGATTTAATAGGATGATTTGGGGCATTATATAGAGTTTACATAATGTATTTGTAATAAAGTGTTTACATAATGTAACCCTTAGATTGTAAGTTTGCGAGTTTTCAATCTTGTGTCAGGCCTTGGAAACAAGCTCTATGTACATTTGATTTTATGCTCAAAAACAGGGCCCTCCATTCTTTACAAGGTGTTTAATTTGTTTTCTGCTATGTACTCAACCCCTGTACAGCGCTACGGAATATGTTGGCGCGATATAAATAAAGATAATAATAATAATATTTGCACTCTGAAGTAGGCCCTAGGGTATGCTAATATTATATCAAGTCACTCCAGAGGTTCTGGGTCAAAAGATAGTTTATTACCTCTTGGAATGTTGGTTTTGTCAGAGTGGGCACTTGAGGGGGGAGAGATGGGTTAATACATTAATCAGGAAGACATGTGCTTCTTTGCAAACTTTCCATGAGTGATCACAGTATAGCCATAAAATCGGAAATGAGCAGACAAGATGGCCCCTTCCAGGCCCTGGTATCTGGAATACAGTGAAGGAGGGGGTTGGTAGCCGTATTAATGGTGGGGAAAGGGCCATGTGATTTTTTTATTGTTTTGGTTTTAAAATGTGTCTGAAGGAAGAATAAACTGTCAATCTGTTTCTACACTAAATTGAAGGGTGTTGCTCGATCTGAATTGCTGGGTAGGGATATGAATATAAAGTCACAAGCGGCAGATTGCTCCTGTAAGCAAAGGCAGGAGAATTAGCGGTGTACTGAGCCCTTCGTCTCTAGGTCGTGACAGAGACTGCACAGCATCCTCCATGTCAAGCAAAGGCAATATGTGTGAAGGGAGAATGGGAGGGGTGTAAAAGGAGTGACATTTTTAAATCACCCAAGATGTCATTAAGATAGAGATTTAGAGAATTAAGAGGAAATATGTGTTTACTGTAAAATATAATGCTGATTTAAGTATTTTTAAAAAATATTAGATACTGGGGCTGTTTGGTCTCAGTGGGTATAGTTAGCCCTAAAGAATTGCCTTATGTAGTACTGGCTCACTTGAAGGTTCTCAACTCTTGCAAGAACAATTGTTCTATTAATTGCTAAAACGTGTGTTACGTGCAGGGGCTGTGCTGCTTCCTCAATTGACACACCGTTCACATAGGTGTCTAGAATATGTATAAAAACAAGAGGGAATGGAGAGAGTGGGCGCACAATGATGCTGTTTTAGTCCTACAGACAACAGACAGAGCAGTCATTTGAGCAAGCAAGGATATTTCTAACTGAAGAAGCTGCATCAGAATCAGCGAAACGCATTTTAGCAATTACATTTATCCTTTTTATATCATCATCGTATTATTTATATTTATCCTTTGTTTTACAGATATCATTATTAATTGATATCAGTACATAATAAATTATTTCCCAAAAATTGTTTTTGACCATATTAAGGCTCAAGTGGAGTTACTGTGTAATATACCATATACACAGCACTGACATTGTCAGATCCTCTAGGCTATTTATCATACCCATCCAATTAATCATTTATATATATATTTTACCATTACTTTATACTCCATTTTTTTATGTATAATCAAAGTACACTAGCCATAAGGAGACTAGGATCTATTTGCCGGAGGTGAAGAGGATTGAGATTTCACATGGAGATTATACTGAATGCGATCTCTATACCTCATAACATTTGAGGTCTCTCCAGGTGAGAGTCACAAACAGTTGAAAGTAAAAACCACAGTAGTTTTTTTTATTGATCTGCACTAGGAGTTTGTGCGCCCTCTCTCTCCCTTCGCCTTTTGTTTAAATATATTTAACATAATATATTTAAAACAGCATTACATTTATTTGTAATATATTTAACATAACTATAAAGAGTTTTTGCTGTTCTATTAATTGATGTACAAAATCCAGTATTGATTGGTTCACTCCAATTGCTAAGTCTAGATAATTTTAATAATTCACTTTTCTACATGTTTTGCCATTCCATCATATACATTAAGAAGTTTTATTGGATTACACATCCTATCTCACCTTATATGACCTGGTGATTTCAGTATTTTTTCCTATAATAATTAGCTATACCAATCACAAGACCTCACCTTCCCTTACTAATTGAATACAAATCAGTGAATACAATTTAACATTTATAGTGGCATTCTCATTTATAGCTGTATTACCGTTGTTTAGAAAATTGGATTAGTAAACTTTTGAGAAAATATGTGTAAAATGTACGGATACAACTGATTGTATTTCACAATATCTCAATGGTTAGCCACATTTTGGGTTTTAACCCTTTTACTGACAACTTCCATCAATAAAAATATTTTTCATAGTGTTTCTGATAATTTGCATAACCATAACTTGAGCTACTTAACATTACATTTTTATCAGGTTAGTTTTTAATTTTACATGTTATATTTCAAAATCACATATGAAAGTATTATTTAAAACAAAAAAATAGTATGCAAATAAGTTGGGTAATTTGGATTAGTAATGTGTCCATAGATGGGGGAGAAAGAGACACAGGGAAGGGAGGGGGGACAGACACAGGGCAGTGAGAGGGGGAAAAAGACACAGGAGAAGGATGAGAAGGAGGGAAGAGACACAGTGGAGGGAGAGGGGGGAAAGAGGCACAGGGGAGAGGATGTGGAAAGGGGCACAGGGAAGGGAGAGGGTGGAAAGAGACATGGGGAGGGGGGAGAGACACAGGGGAGAGAGAGGGGGCAAAGACATACAGGGAAGGGAGAGGGGGAGAGAGACCAGGAGAGGGGGGAAGAGACACAGGGAAAATAGAGGGGGCAAAGAGGCATAGGGGAGAGGGGTGGAAAGAGGCACAGGGGATGGATAGGATGTAAAGAGGCATGGGGGAGGGGGAGAGACATAGGGAAGGGAGAGGGGGGAAAAGTCCCGGGTAAGGAAGAGGGGAAACAGACACAGGGAAGGAAGGGCAGGGCAAAGAGACACATGGCAGGGAGAGGGTGAAGAGACACACAGGAGGGAGAGGGTGAAAGACACAGGAGAGGGAAAGGGGGGCAAGAGACAGAGGGGAGAAAGAGACACAGGGGAGGGAGGGGGACACACAGGGGGGAAAGGGAAGAAAGAGACACAGGGGATGGAGAGGGGGAAAAGACACAGGGGAGGGAGAGGAAGGGAAAGAGACACAGGTGAGGGAGAGCTTTGGAAAGAGGCACAGGGTAGAGGAGGTGGAAAGAGACACAGGGAAGGGAAAGGGGGAAGAGACACAGAGGATTGAGAGAGGGAACAGACACAGGGCAGGGAGAGGGTGGAAGAGACACAGGGGAGGGAGAGGGGGAGACACACAGGAGGGAGAGGGGGTAAAGAGGCACAGGGGAGAGGAGAGGGGGAAAGAGACACAGGAGAGGGAGACGAGACATAGGAGAGTGGCGGGAGGTAGAGGGATGGAATAGACACAGGAGAGGGGGGAAAGAGGCACAGGGGAGAGGAGGTGGAAAGGGGCACAGGGAAGGGATAGGGTGGAAAGAGACATGGATGAGGTGTAGAGACACAGGGGAGGGAGAGGGGGGAAAGAGACCCGGGTAAAGGAGAGGGGGAACAGACACAGGGAAGGGAGAGGAGGGCAAATAGACACAGAGCAGGAAGAGGGGGGAATAGACACACAGGAGGGAGAGGGGAAAAAGAGACACAGGGAAGGGAGAGGGAGGGAGAGATAAACAGGGGAGGTAGAGGGGGGAAGAGGCACAGGGGAGAGGATGTGGAAAGAGATACAGGGAAGGGAAGAGGGTGGAAAGAGACATGGGAAGGGTGAAGAGACACAGGAGAAGGATGGAGAGGGAGGGAAGAGACAGGGCAGAGGGAGAGAAGGGAAAGAGACACAGGAGATAGGATGTGGAAAGGGGAACAGGAAAGGGAGAGGGTGGAAAGTGACATGGGGAGGGTGAGAGACAAAGGGGAGGGAGAGGGGGAAAGAGACCCAGGTAATAGAGAGAGGGAACAGACACAGGGAAGGGAGAGGAGCGCAAAGAGACACAGGGCAGGGAGAGGGGAAAATATACACACAGGAGGGAGAGGGGGAGACACAGGGGAGGGAGAGGGGGAAAGAGACATAGGGTAGAAATAGACACAGGTGAGGGAGGGGGAGACACAGGGGAGGGAGGGTGAGGAATAGGGGGGAAGAGTCACGGGGAGGGAGAGGAGGATACACAGGGGAGGGAGAGGGAGGGAAAGAGACACAGGGGAGGGAAAGGGGTGGAAAGAGGCACAGGGGAGAGGAGGTGGACAGAGACACAAGGAATGGAAAGGGGGAAGAGACACAGGGGAGGGTGAGGGCAGAGAGACAGGGGGAAGGGAGAGGGGGAAAGAGACACAGAGCAGGGTGTGGAGGGAAAGAGACACAGGGGTGGGAGAGGGGGAGGGGGCAAATAGACACAGGGGAGGGAGAGGGGGAAAGAGACACAGGAGAGGGGGAAGGGGGAGGGAAAGAGACACAGGGGCAGGAGAGGGGGAGACACACAGGAGTGAGAGGGGTGGAAAGAGGCCCAGGGGAGAGGAGGTGGGAAGAGACACAGGGAAGGGAGAGGGTAAGAGACACGGGGGGGGAGGGGGAAGAGACAGAGGGGGGAGACATAGGGAAGGGGAAGGGGGAACAGACACGGGGCAGGGAGATGGGGTAAAGAGACACAGAGCAGGGAGAGGGTGGAAGAGACACAGGGGAGGGAGAGGTGGGAAGAGAGACACAAGGGAGGGAAAGGGGGGAAGAGACACTGGGGGAGGGGACACAGGGGAGGGAGGGGTGCGAGGCCTGCATTGCAAGGCCTGCAATGGGTGAGGAAGGTGCTCATTGCAAGGCTCAAAGAGAGGAGAGAAGGAGAGAAGAGGGAGAGATGGAGGGAAGAAGAGAGAGAGAGAAGCCGCACATAGCAAGGCTTGCATTGCCAGGCTTTGCCGCACATGGCAAAACTTGCGACCCTTACATTGTGCGGCAAACAACAACATTGCGAGGCTTGCAAATATTATGCCGCAATTTGCCAAAAAATTAGTTGTTAATTCTTGTTTGCTTCATTGATGAGCTAATTAGGATTTTAGCCTACTTATCTGTCCTTTTGATGAAAAACAATGCCCCCTAACGTTAATTTGCTGAAGAGCAAATTAACATACTTAGCAGCATAGGAGACGCACAATGAATCATGATATCTGTGGAGAGAGATTGCTACTATAATGTATAGACAGTTTTTAATGATATTTAAGATTAAGTCAACTTCTTGTCACGGTGACAGTGACCCTTTAATATCACTACAAGGTTCCTCAGTCTAGATAAATGTTTTCGATAAAATAGGTTAGGTATAAAAAATTTACCAAAAGATGTAAACATGGCACCAATTGCCACAGCTATAACCTTAAAGGAAATCAACAGTCCCTACCAGATACATTTACAGTATGTATGTATGGGTGTTAATGGCATGTGGTCTGTGTATTTACAGAGTGTTCTGTTGAAAGGGGGGGGGGGGGCATAAAATAAACAATGACTGTGCGTCCCCTTAATCTCTTTTATAATGGAAAAGTCTAACTGGCTCCACCCTCCTCTATTTGTTTGTACTAACTGAAACCTTCCAAATTGTCCCTACAAACATCTGCCCCTCATGCACATAGGGTCTCTGTAGCACAAGGTGCCTCATTAAATTCCAAGCCCGCACAATTACGGGCTGTATGAAGGCAACTGTGGGCTCGGAATTTAATGAGGCCCCTAGTGCTACAGAGACCTTATGTGAAATTTGCAGAAGCTACAGAGCGATTAAATTCAACAAGCCCGCAACTACATGACCGAAAGCCAAAACCGTAAACCAAAAAAACGTAAGTAGCATTTCAGGGCATGATCATGATCAATTAAGCAAGGCTGTAACTACCAAATTAGAAACTGCCAATAGTAAATGAGACCACCATCAGTAAAACATGGAAGTTAGACAAACTAATTAGTGACAATATTTAAAACATGGCGTTTAAACGTCAATCAATTAGTGTTTAGACGTCCGATATGCGTTCGGGCTTGCAATCCAGCAATGTAAAAATCAATAAAAATGAATTAAGAAAATGTTATAGTACATGTGGGTGGCCTGGTATGTATTAACTCCTTGATTCCCGAGATTGATATAACACGGAAATAAAACCTGAAAATAATACTTTTTGATTACAGATTTGCGAGCTTTCATCGCTTTCCCTGTATTTTAAAGTGCAGTATTGAATTTTTATTTGCTTTTATAGTATTACGAACAGGTGTTTAACCTCTTTGCGAGTCCTATCTAGCATCCATAGCATTTTTGCCTACATTTGCCATTTTTGGGCGTGAAAACAATTGCGGGCTTGTTCAATTGCTGCAATTTAATAGCAATTTGCGATTTTTAGCAATTGTAACATTTGCGGGCTTGATAGATCAAAGGCTTAGATGGGTCGGAGTTACGATTTTGACAACTGCAGGCATTTTCATCCTTTATTGCGGGTAGATTAAAGAGGCCAATTTAATAGCAGTAACTTTTTAGGCCAAAGTGTACTAACCAATCACAGTCTCTCATAAGCATTTGAAAACATGCTGATGAGAAATTATAAGTGTTTAATACATCCAGTACCAATTGAAACTCTGTATGTATGAGCTGCTCGGGGGCAGGTCTTTGCAGGGATTGTTTGGAAGAGCTTTTAAGCACTCGTTAGCTGTGCAAACAAATAATTGTATTTGTATCTTATTTCAAAAGCAGGGAACCTTCCATATCCCTTTAAGACAAACCATTATAAATTGTGTGTATCCATTTCAAACTTTTCTGTTAGTGCCTTAAGATAAGCCAATACATGGAACAATCCCCAAAGTAAAAACATGTAATTGTGCTGGGAATTTCAAGGATTTTTCTGTGATGTTTAATTAAGCCATTACTGACTTCATTTGGGACCACCACGTTCTATTTAAAGTCACACAACTAATTTCGATTTAACTTGTGGATGAGTCTACTTCACTCTAGTGATCTAATTGTTGAAAGAGATGGAAGGCTTGGCGGTTAAACCAACATGGTGAAAACACTGTGAAAGATCAGCATATGGATTACAAGTGATGTTTTCTGTGAACTATAGTCCAAACAACACTAAGACAGGTACAGTACATTTAATATATTGTTATTTTCCAGCACAAATATTATTAAACACACATTAGTCTTATCTATGGTATACCATACTAATTTATGCTATCATATCCATTTTTGACCAGGACAGTGATTAAACTTGGGACAAAAACCTCAAAGCTAAGGTCATGCAATATCAAACTTTTAACTTTGTTTCAGACATGAGCAGAATAAAGGGGCGATGCTTGGAGAATTCTTGAAGATACCACAAATGTTGCCAATCTTAATACAGCTTTATGTTTTTGCATCCATGATTCAAATATTGGATTGACTAATCTATGCTTAACATGTTTTCCTCTTGGTGATTTTGACCTAATCATACCTTTCATAGTAATACTAAAGAAAGCACAAATGTTTAAGAAAAAGAAAACCTCAATGTATTACTAGGAGGGAGTGCATGAGTGGAAGCAAATAATAGGTATCAATTGGTCAAATACAGCATAAATCATAATTATTGAAATTATTATGGGGGATTAGGATTGAGGAAGAAAACAGAAGAATCCAGTTTGGGCTTGGGGAATTAAGATGCAGTAGGATAGGGGTTCAAGTGGTTAGGATTCAGTGTTTTCAACATAGTGACCTGAATTGGATTCCCAGTCAGGGAATCAAGAGGTCACTCCACCCTGAAGCTGAGTAGGTTTGGGCATAGTAAGTACTTGGATGGGAGACCACCTAAGAATACCAAGAGCTGTATGCTGTGGCCACTGAAGACGAAACGGGCAACCCACTATCTCTGCTATAAATACCAAGTAGATCAGCATGACCATGGACATAAAGATGTCTTGGTGGTACATGAGGTCACAGAGAGTTGAAAATGACTGAAAGACGCAAAAAGAATAAAAGCACAGGGACAGGAGAGGGTGGTGGTGGCGACGTTACCAAGAATTATGTCCAGTTCTGCCACTGCCTAGAGCCAATATTAGGATATAAAAAGTGTGTTTGATTACCAGAAGTCATGATAAAATTTTCATTGCTAACATTATTCATACTTGTGAATTTAGCAGCAAATGTATGTATTTATTATTTGTATGAATTTTTTTTTAAATCTTTATTTGTGGCTATTTTATTTTCATTGGTTTATTCACTTTGAAGTACATATGTAGTGCGATTTTCCCATTCTCTTATATATTGGACACTGTACTTTCAGACTGCATGAGTTATTTCCTTGGATTTTATGTACTGTATAAATTGAATCCTTCCTAATAGCTGTTTATAACATGTTCATTAGCAGAGTATTGTACCAATGCAGCTTAAACAGGGGTGCTAAATATTCTTCCAGTGGAGGGTCAGTTAATCATAGTTGTAAGTTTTTGAGTGGAATTAATAATATATAAGATTTGTCTGATAATAACATTGACATTTAGCATCTGTGTATACCTACTACACGATATTTGTTACCTAGTATTTTAGCACATTTAGTAATTCTCAGATGTTTACTACTACTAGATCATGTATTAAATATGTTTATTATCAAAGAATGTAACACTACTAGAAATAGACTAACAGAAATTCAGTTTAAGATCCATAAACTAAGCTATCATCAATTGTATTATTCATCAGAGATTCTATAAAATATCTATATTTCTAGATACAAAGATTATAGGGAGATTTGTGTGTAGAATTTTCTAAAATGTAAAATGTCCTTGTTTACTAAAAAAGGCCACCATAGAAATAATGTTTTTTTTCTCATATTTTATTTTTTATAATAATTAGGTGTGTCTTATATTGCAGGCAAAAAAGATGCAACTACAAGTCACTCAGTTATTGTTTACAGATTAAACTTAACATAAAGTTAAGTTCCTTTCACTCTTAGACAATATTAATTATATTTGTAAAAGTTATAAAATTTGACTAGTTTACCACTCCTCCATGTTTGTGGAGAGCAGAAACTGAATTTTTTTTCTTTGAAATGATTTAATGCTTATACTTACATAGCTGATAAAATCAATAGTTTGTTGTATATTTCGTAAACATATGAAGTTTGTGATAAAATACACTGTTATTTTAACATATACAGTGGCAGGATCTATATTCAGTAAATTTAGCGATCAGACCCTCAATCCAGCAACGTACAAATCAATAAAAATCATTAAAGCAACTGTTCTAGTCCATGCGGGTTCCATGATATGTATCAAACCGTTGATTCGAAGGATCGATATAACACGGAAATAAAAGTTAAAAATAATATTTTTTATTGCAAATTTGCAAGCTTGATACTGTTGTGCAATTAATTCCAATGCCTTTCATTGCTTTCCCAGTATTTTAAAGTACAGTAGTGTGTTTATATTTGCTTTTACAGTGTTACGAACAGGTGTTTAACCCACTTGTGAGTCCTATCTAGTACTAGTATAATTTTTGGATACATTTGCGATTTACAGGTTTGAAGGCAATTGCAGACTACATGAACGTTTGTAATTGAATATATGTTTTGCGTCCTTAGTACTGGTAACATTTAGCGCATGAAAAATCTATGGAGGAAATAGGACGGAGTTACTGTTTTGGCAACCGCAGTGCTTTTGAGCCTGTAACTCACAGTTGGAATGCAAGTTGCTAAATGTATCCAATTGAATATCCATTCCATTTATGGGCTACATTATGGGTTAAAGTAATTGCAATTTGGGCAATTGAATAGGGCCCTCTGCACGTTATTTTGAGGTATTTTTCCTCATAATAATAAGTATTTGTCTGTGTGTTAATGTTGTATGCAGAATGGGGTTTACATGTCTCCCTTCAGGAATTTGTGATTTCCTCTAATTAGGAAAGATGATACATTTATTGTTCATTTATGTACTAGCATATGCATGGTGTATTCCAGGTTGAATATATGTATTTTAGAAGTATGTTGCCCCCTAATTGCTACTAGAAGGGTGTTATGGTGTTTCTAAAGGCATATCTAAGTTTCCTGGGTTATTACATTTATGCACTCTTAGGGAAAAACAACCCTTCATATATGGAGCACATTTCATAAATCATTTTATTTTTAATAATATCTAAAAATCCCTCCAATGATTATGTTGACGCCCCCATGAGGTGTTTACACAGTCACTTGACCCCCTCCCCCAATCAGCATGGAGCATTTGGGGACCAAGTTTAACCCATTACTCACCTGCTTTGCCTTCCTCAGCCAATAGGAGAGCACTGATGACAGCCCCCAAGTCACTGCTGGGATGTGACCGGCCCATCTGCTTCATGTGACTGCTGAGGAAGTGCTGGCAGACTTCTGCCCTTACAACCTCCGTTCTTGTACTGAGCATGCCAGAAGTCACTGAGGTGGAGATTAATACAATGTATTAGCCTGCTTCTGATTGGGCACAGCTAAATATATGCTAATTTAGCTTGTATTTTCTAGGGGCATACACCATCAAATGCAACTGCCAAAAACCATAGGAAATGTTGCTAACTTCAAGGTAAGCTAATTAATGTATATTTTGGGATTCTTTTCATGTAACATTTTTTTTCATACACTACTAATTCTCCTCTTTAAGATGCATTCATAACTTAGGAAACTTAGATATGCCTTTAACGAAACTGCAATTGTCAAAGCTCTATGGTAGACTTAACATACCCAATGCAAACATCTTCAAAGCAGCAGAACTACTATAACACACTGCTTTACGGGAATACAAGGAAATCAACAAGGCTTGCAAAAGCACGATTAGACTGGCTAAAATAGAAAATGAAAAATTAATTGCAAAAGAGAGTGAGACTTACCTTAAAATATTTTTTAAGTATATTAATAGGAAGAAGGCGAGGAAGGAAGCTATAGGAACATTAGAATGTGAAACAGGCTGTCTGAAAATTAGTGAGCAGGAAAAGGCAGATGAGCTAAATAGGTTCTTTTCTTCGGTATACACAAGGGAGGTACCAGTGGTTGGGACACTGCAACATAATGGGGCTACACTACCTTTGCCAAATAATTGGTTAACACAGGAAGTAATCCAAAAGAGGTTGGAAAAAATAAATGTTAATAAAGCCCCGGGTCCTGATGGTATACATCCAAGGGTACTAAGGGAACTGCGTTCTGTAATAGCCAAACCATTATATTTAATTTTTCAAGATTCACTCAACACAGGGTCTCTACCAGATGACTGGAGAAAAGCTGATGTGATACCTATATTTAAAAAGGGAGCAAGTGCAAATCCGGGGAATTATAGATGAGTGAGCCTCACTTCTGTAGTGGGGAAGCTTTTAGAAGGGTTAATAAGGGATAATATACAAGAATATGTCTATTTGAACCGGATTATAAGTAGGAGTCAACATGGATTTATGAGGGATAGGTCATGTCAAACAAATCTAATTAGTTTCTATGAGGAGGTTAGTAGAAACCTGGATCAAGGCAACTCAGTGGATGTAGTCTTTTTGGATTTTGCAAAGGCTTTTGATACAGTGCCACATGGGAGACTATTGGGCAAACTAAGGGATACAGGAATTGCAGTAAATATCTGCTCATGGATTGAAAGCTGGCTAAAAGACATGAAGCAAAGGGTTGTCGTAAATGGAACATACTCCGATTGGACTAATGTGGTAAGTGGGGTTCCTCAGGGTTCAGTATTAGGTCCTCTCCTTTTTAACATATTTATTAATGACTTAGAGGTGGGACTGGAAAGTAGTGTCTCCATTTTCGCTGATGACACAATGTGCAAGGTAATTAAATCAGATAATGATGTGCTTTCCCTCCAAAGGGGTTTAACTTAAAATTGAGGAATGGGCATCTAAATGGCAGATGAGATTTAATACGAATAAATGTAAGGTTATGCATCTGGGAAGGAAAAATAGCCATGCAATTTATAATTTTAATGGAGCAAATCTAGGTGTATCAGATATTGAAAGGGATTTGAGAGTGCTTGTGGAGAACCACCTAGGTAACAGTGCTCAAAGCCAAGCAGCAGCTGCAAAGGCAAATAAAATATTAGCATGTATTAAGAAGGGTATAGAAGCCAGGGAAGCAAATATAATTCTGCCACTATATAAATCTCTAGTACGTCCTCATTTGGAATATGGAGTACAATTTTGGGCACCACTTCATAAAAAGGACATTTTAGAGCTGGAAAAGGTACAGAGAAGGGCAACAAAACTAATAAGGGGAATAAAGGGGCTAAGTTATGAAGAAAGACTAACCAAATTAAACTTATTTTCTCTAGAAAAAAGGCGTCTAAGAGGAGATATGATTACCTTATATAAATACATCCAGGGTCAGTATAAAGATTTGTCACGGGAGCTTTTTGTGCCAAGAGGTTTTAAACTGACAAGAGGACATCCCTTGAGGTTAGAAGTAAAAAGATTCCACCTTAAAGAAAGAAAAGGGTTCTTCACAGTAAGGGTGGTTAATCTGTGGAATTTTCTACCAGAGGAGGTGGTGACAGCGGATTCGATAGATAGCTTTAAAAGGGGACTAGATTTATTTCTAATTAAAAATGGAATTCAGGGTTATCATGGATAATTAGAGAGGCAGTATTGATCCAAATTTTTTTACATTTCCCTTTGAGACAATTGGCTAAGTCTCGCTTGTGTTTTTTTTTTTTTTTTCCTATTTGCCTTCCTCTAGACTAATTAATAATTAAAAAAAAAAAAAAAAAGCATTAAATAATTGATTAATAATTAATTAACAACTAATGAATTATTGGGTAATCCGCATATGGCAGATCAGAGGAGATCTTAAAAGATTGAACTTGATGGACTGAAAGCCTTTTTTCAACCTTAAATACTATGGGCCTCATTCTATTATCGGCCGTAGGAGATGCAGGGCCGCAAGGACCGGCCGCAGGCTATTTGCCTATTCTATTCCCACTCAAATCCGTAAAAAAATGATTTTTTAATTTATGTCACATATCCATGTAAAAAGTCCCGAGGGCTTGGAGCACCTCAGACCCGCCCACGCTGCGGCCGGAAAATAAACAGTTAATGTAAACTCGGATTTGGGCTGATGTGCAAGCTTGATATTAATCCTCATGTCCCCCAATATGATCCCTAGCATTTACAGAGCTTTACAGTGACGTCTTGAATTTATTTTTGCGTTTAAAGTTTTCTGAGCTTACGGCCGGTTGCAAGATATACGGCCGGCCGTAAGGGGAGATCCTTGCGGGGCCGTATAATTGAATTCCAAGATAACGGAACCCCCGCAAGGAATCGCAGCCTTGCGGCCATTTTACGGCCGATAATAGAATGAGGCCCTATGTAACTATGTACTATGTAACACAAAAAGGGCTGGATCTATTAAAAATGGTAGTTCATCATATAAGAAACAGACAATATCAACAAATAATCTGCATATTGCAGATCAGAGGAGATCTTAAAAAGTTGAACTTGATGGACTGAAAGTCTTTTTTCAACCTCAATTACTATGTAACTATGTAATAATTGTTAGCTCCAGATTCACTGACATATCTACTTTAAAGGCAACTGATTTACATAGGGCTCATAGTATTATTCCTACCAAAAACTTTATGAAAGCACAATGTAAAATATAGAGAGTGGCTGTATAGTATATTGTGATTAGGACAATGGTTTCTATTGTTGTATGCAGAAGGAGGTGCTAGCCCTTCAAAAAACAGATGTTAGAAGATTTATAATCAAGGCAACGGTTTAAGAAACAAGACTCTCAAAGGAGCAAAAATATACAATGAAAAAAGATTGAATATTGAAAACCTGCAATCTTACAATCTAAAGGTTTTGGGTGTGGTACAGGAGGGTGAGAAAGGTGTTTTCCGTGTTAGGGTGGAAGGTGATACGCTTCTTTAAACAGGTGTGTGTTTTAGTAAAGGTTTTGAAGATTTTGAGGAAGGGAGATTGGTGGATCAAGGTAAGGAGTTCCAGAGAATTGGGGCAGCATGAGAAAAGACCTTAAGGGAGGAATAAGAGGAGGTGACAAGAGTGGTGGAAAGAAGAAGGTCGTTAGCAGAACGAGGAGTGTGGGTGGGGAAGTATTATCATGTTTAGATAGATAGATAGATAGATAGATAGACATTATGTGTATAGTTTTCAAGTTTGAAGCATACATGTAAAATGTAATTACCACTTGGTGATGCTGCTGGGCAGGACACCTCGTCAACTGCTGGTACTGCAGGAGTCATTGGAGCTAGTGGTGGTGGTGGTGGGGCAGCTGTCCCAGACCCACTGCTGTGCCAATATGAGCAACTAAGATGAGGCTTGATCTGTGGGAGGAGGCGGGCTGTGCCATCAAACTGGGTCATGGTGGAGAAGGGAGCCTGCTAGCTTCTTCTTGGGCCTCCAAACTAATGTCCTCCTCTTGTTCCTGTGGTGGCTGCTCCTACTGAATAACATATATTCATTTTTTAAATATTCATAAACATAACTTTTTTTTACTGTGGGTTGCATAGACAAGGATTAGGAGATATCTCAATGACATCAATATCAGGCAATTATTATATCATGGTTCTGGGGATTGACTTACTGTATGATGTCATCTTGTTGATGTATCCTTTTTTGGATTCAAACTCATGCAAATGATGGATTTGTATCATTCATATATTGCCTGTTTTTTTTTTTATATTATAGCTATGAATATGACATCACACATATTAGTGAGCTGTTCTTGATTAGTCATCAGCTTAATTGTATATGTAATATTGCAGCTGACTTACAGGGCCCTTGCTATGTGATGTAGGTCATATCAGTGAGTAGGAGTGAATATTTTGTGAACATGGCTGATGATGGTGCTGTATGATTGGTGTTACACCTTGGTCTAGGTCTGGTCTATGTACATTCTACCACCCCCATGAGTTATATTCCACAACAGATATTGGACCACCACTAGTGGCTCTAGATCTGGCAGCTTCCTAAACCATTTTCCTCTTTTCAATGGCCAGCAGTCACACTGTCCACATCTTTGCCCTCTGACCAACTCTGGCCTCTCTGCCTCCATGTAATGTAGAATATGCAACCACTTGTGGATGGTGTTTAGTAGGACCATACATTTCACATGGGAGTAATTGGGGCTCTGTGCTTCTTGTCAGCTTCATCACCATCTGAATGTGCTTGGGAATATACTACCTGCACTAGCCCTGAAACCTGGGCCTAACCCTGACTTCTTTCCTGACTAGCCCCAGAGTCCCCCCTGCACTGTCTCTCCTTTTCCCCAAAGCTAACCTCTCCCTTTACTCCTCCTCTCTGCCACCACTCCTCACCCCCTCTCCTTTTCTTTCTTCCTCTTTCTCTCACTACTGTTCTCCCCTATCTCATTTTCCTCATCTTCCCTACTCTCCTGGGGCCTCATTCTATTATCGGCCGTAAATCGGCCGTAAGGCTGCGATTCCTTGCGAGGGTTCAGTTAACTCGCGATTCTATTATACGGCCCCGCAAGGATCTCCTTTTACGGCCGGCCGCATATCTTGGAACCGGCCGTAATCTGTGAAATATAAAAACTCAAAAATAAATTCAAGCCTGCACTGTACAGCTCTGTAAATGCTAGGGATCATATTGGGGGACATGAGGATTAAAAGTAACCCACTCTCAAGCTTGCACATCTGCCCAAACCCGAGTTCAAATTAACTGTTTATTTGCCGGCTGCGGCGTGGGCGTGTCTGAGGTGCTCCAAGCACTCTGGACTTTTTACATGTATATTTTACGGATATTAAAAATGAAATATTTTACGGATTTGAGTACAGGATAATTATGTGCTATTTTTTCTAACACCTAAAATCCCTTTATAGTCTTCTCAAAGTGCAGGATGGCTTTATTTGAGCTATTTTATGTGCTTAATTGGTGCTAGCGAGACCTTTTTCCTGCAAGTAACTGCGGCTCGTTTTTAGCCTTGCAGAGAGGTTTCCCGGAGCAATTGAATTGCAAATCTCTTGCGGCCGTTTTAGATCAAAGGCTTTCCTCCGGCGCGATCGGCCGCAAGAGATAGCAAGGCACCGGCCGCAAGCCTGCCGGAGCCTACGGCCGTAAGGGAATAGAATAGCAGAATAGCTTGCGGCCGGTCCTTGCGGCCCCGCAGCGGCTGCGGCCGATAATAGAATGAGGCCCCTACTCTTTATTCCTCCCTCTACCTAAAGAAACAAATGCATAATCATGCCACTCACATACATGCAGGGGCACATTCTCACAAGTACTTTTACAACCTACCCACGTAAATAAATGAAAAAAGATAGTAAGTGATTTTGTTTTAAAAAACAAATATGTGTTCTATGTGTTTCTTATGTATACACTAATTTTGTAGGGTGAACAAGTAATAGAATGGGGTAGGTAGCAGGGTCTGTATGTGGTGGGTATTTAGTATTTGTTATATAATAGGAGTATGTTTGTTGTATGTGGTAGAGGTTATGAAGCAAGGGGTTATATGTTAATCAGGATTGGGTATGTATTAGGGAGGCATAGGAAACATTGTATATGGATTAGATAAGGCCTATGAAATGTAATATGACATTTATAAATTCGGGGCTATAAAGACTAGATAAATATTTGGTGAGTTCCTGTATAAAATAAAATGTAGCATGGGCTCTGGTCTTCCTGTGCTGGTTTTGTCTTTGAGTGCTGAAAAGATGTTCAACACAGTCACTTGGGACTTCCTGTCATATGTATTTAACGGTAACTGTCATTACTTATTTCGGGACTCTCATGAACCCCATAAGTAACCCTGTTATTTATGACTCATTTGGCTGCTAATATCAAAGGCTTTCAAACTGGACATGAGACTTGTTGTAAGGACTGTGACAATTTGTCTTTAATTTATGTGTTATGTTTCAAGAATTTAGGTGTGCTCAGAATGAGGTAAGATTATGCTAAGATATGACATTATTAGTCTCTTTAGATTCTTTAACCTCCCAGTAAAGAGCACAGCACAGTGCTCAGTTTCAATACTGGAATTGGACCTTGTAGTCTATTCACCAGAGGTAACTTTGATCATTAAGAAAGCCACAGTTCAGAGTGGAAAAACGCGTTTGTTCAACTTTTTTACATATTTTAATATTAAAAATGAATACATTTTATATATGTCTAAATATTCTGGATATGGTTGTATGCTTACACCATTTTGGGAATGAAGGTCTAATCCAGACACATTTGATCCTCATTGACATAAAATTAATATAAGTACTGAAATACAAGGTTATTATTCCACGGCTCACATAGTTAATACACATATAGATATAAATCCTCATTCCACATCTTGCAATTCCGATAATCCAACAAAACAACAGCGGATATATATACGGGAAGTGAGATTATGAAACCGTGGTCACCTGCACTAGGGATTGGTGCGCTTTTTTCTCCCTCTCTCCCTCCTGTTTCTAATTTAGCTAATAAATACATCAGTGTTTTCCATAAGAGAAGCTGCACGCCCAATCAAGACCTACACACCAGAACTTTAATATGTATGTGAACCTGTGATTCATAGAAAATCTAAACTCCTATATCATTACCAACTATTTTAAGAAGTATTCCTGAATACACTAGAGGCGCGCTACAGAAAACAGACAGGGATAAATTTACCCTGAAAAAGTGCATTTCTTTAGAGAGTGTAGTGTAATTTTCCCATAATAAAGTATTGTGTCATGGCCTCGACTGGAACATTTGCAGTCCTCGTAGAGGGTCATAAAATAATAAATCAGAGTTTTTATGTTCCGGAAGGGGGAGGGAGAAGTCTGACTCAAGCATTTAAACCAGGATGCATGTGTATTTCTTGTATCCTGATATTTCCTGCTTCTCAATGGATGTCCTGAACTGAACTCAATTGCTGGGCCTCTTGTCTCTGGGTTGAGACATATTGGTTTGTAGCAGTAGGATCTCGGTGCAGTAAAAAACAGTCAGGATGGCATATGGAAACTTATCCAAGATGGAAATCAAGCACTTTCAGTGGCTTGAATGAGATGCAAAGATCTAGTGGCGATTTGCCCAAAACTACCAGATTAGCTCCCGGATTGCCTGCAGAGCAGAGGTGATTCAGGAGAAAAGGAGCCAGATCATAAGGATGATGGAGCAGAGAGCACACCAGGTTGCCATGGAGGAGGACCTTGAAGCAGCTCTTATGGATCAATGGATGGAATTTCAGTGGCTTCGGCAGGGAGGTGAGTTTTCAAAATGGCTGGAGGGACTGGTTTGGGAGGAGATTGCTTTGGATGAGCAGTATGATGGAGCCAGCTATCGCATTGCAACAGCCATTCGACTACAGGCTGTAGTTACTGTAAGGGCTCCAGGGTGTACTGCAGGGCAATCCAGCATGTGGCATTGGGACTATAGAACAGGGGGTGATCCTGTATAATCATCGCTGATAAGATTGTGACTAAATCCAATGTCCAAGGAGGCTGCATTGATTGAACCCTTGATCCGGGATGAGTTGGAACTGGAAGCCAGTTGTATGGAGCTGCTGGTGGAAGCAGCCCAGGCTAGGGCCTGGCACAAGGGAGGGAATGAGCCCTGCCAATCGGGTGGGAATGAAGAAGACACATCCTTGCACGTGGAGGCCTTGGACGCATAAAGCTGTTTGGATTGTTGTTTTCCTTCAGAGAGCACTGACTGTTTGAGAAGTGCAGCTCTGGAAGGGGGCAGAGAGAACTTGTGGCAGAATCCAGGCCAAGCAGACAGTCTGGATGGAAGCATCTACAGTATGCTCACTGGCCCTTGGGAAAAGCTGTAATGGACTGTAAACCATTTAAGGAGCTCCAGCTGATAACCAATGTCAGGGAGCCAGCCACAGTTCAAGGGACAGACTCAGTAAGCAGCACTGGGGCCATGGTAGACCAGGGGGTGCAGCCCTATCCAGTTGGGGGGGACACCATTGCTAAGGACAAGAAGGCAGTGGGGCAAAAAGAAATGGACTGTCACATTGCAGATGCAAAGGAGAATCTGCATGGAAGCAGCCATATCCACCAGCCCTTGGAGGAGAAAATGGGCTTTACCCAAGGTATGAATTGTGAACCTAGCATGGGGTTCCCATGGATAATTGCTATTTGAATATGTATATGGCACCTAGATAAAACAAGACCTTGGAATTTGAGGCAGGGGGAAATCTGACCCCCTCCCTTAATGACAGCAGTAAATACCAAATCAGATATACCTCAGAGGAAGGAAGGAAGGAAGGAAGGAGGGGGTTGGTAGCCATAGTAACAGGGTGGGGTAAGATTCATGTGATTTTTATTGTTTTTTGGTTTTAAAATGTGTCTGAAGCAAGAATAAAGCCTCAGTCTGTCTGTACTAAAAAAGTTACATGAGTATTGCTTGTATTCTGAACTATCCTACATAAAGGGATTGGAAAAATTGGTTATTTTTTAAATAAATTAGTAAGGGCCTGTAACCTGTGATTTCCAGAGTTCCTGAGAAATGGTCCTGAGGCAGAGCTGGGTGCTGAGAGATTGAACACAAAAGTCACAACCTAGAGGGAGAGTCTTGGGGTGCATGTGGCCCCTTGGTTCTGGGTCGTGAAAGTAACATTGTACCATATAAACAGTATCTGTGAAGAGTAAATAGCCTAGACTTCACGTTTTAATACTACAGTGTGTCATTTATGTATTCACATAGAAGATAAGTCTAATACAACAATACAATTCTCTATCATATAAGAAGCTTATTTTGTTGCAAATTAAGTCATGTCACTCAAACTTTACAGTGATCAGCAACAACTTTTTATAGTCCAGTATACTAATCCCTTAGTAATCAAATTGTCAGCCCACCCTAATAGATTTGTCCCTCAAAATGTATTTTCTTAGTAGTTAGTTATAAATACAGGATGTTATTATTATTATTATTATTATTATTATTATTATTAATAATAATAATAATAATAATAGTAATGCTTTTTTTTATTTTTTATTTATCTCATAACATACATACAATATATTAAACAGTTTCAAAAAGTATAACTGTCCATGGAACAAGCAAATCCACTTATACATCAAAACTTACACACAATGCGAATAAAATCAAATTTAGAAGTTTTGAGAGGAATAGGAATAGGAAGGAGTTTAGTGAGGAATAAGGTTCAAATATCCATTTTCAGGCTTCCCCTCTTTTCTAATCCCATAGTTCCCATTTTGCTTTGATTTTATTATATCTATTTAATTTTGAGACTAAAACGTCTTGTTCAATCTGTCTATATCTATCAACCATGACTTTTATTTTGGTCCATGATGGGAATATGGATTTTTTCCAATTTAATAATCAAAAATGTTGCTACCAACAAAACATTAATGACAATGTTGGACTTCTTATGGTCAATCGTATCTGTAAAGTTACATGAAACATTAAAGTTTGCTATTTCATACATCGTCCCATGGTACCTAATACAATCTTATCCTCCCGTGGTACCCTAATACAATCTTTTGGATTTCAGTATCATCTATATGTAGATTACACTCAAATCTACCTCTCAACACCTCTCTTCTAGCAAGAGTTGCCAACATCCTCTAAAGCATATCCTCATGGATGTCTACCCATCAACTCAAACTCAACATGTCAAAGACTGTGCTCCTAATCTTCCCACTCTCTACTACAGCATCCACTCCTCAAATATCTCTCACTGTTGGCAATGCCATCATCACTCCCACATGCCCATGGTCTTGGAGTGCTACTGGACCCTGCCCTCTCTTTCATTCCTCACATACAACCATTTATAAATCTTGTCATTTTCACCTAAAAAAATCACCAAAATACATTACTATCTTGCACAAGACACAACTAAAATCCATCATATCTCACCTCGACTACTGCAACTCGCTCTGGGTTGGCCTCCCCATCAACTATCTGTCTCCACTCCAATACAAAATGATCGCCTCTCCTAGACTCATTTTCCATACTGCAATCTCTCCACTGGCTTCCCATAGCCACCAGAATAACACTGAAAAACATGACTAACGTATAAATATCTCAGCGACAGTGCACCCCATTTTATCTCTACAATCATCTCAAAATACTCCCCCAAAATACTCTGTTTAAAAAAGCTTAGCACCTTCAGCCTTAATATGCACAATTTAATACTCTATAGCATAATATTACTCACAACAAAAAACTACAGTGCAATACACAACCACGTCCTCTTGCTCAAGCCTATTTACTTCCCCCTTCATCTTGCATCTATCACCCTCCTGTATCGCACTCAATTCCTTTTTTCGAGTTTTCAATCTTGTAAGGCGCTTTGGAAACAAGCACTATGTATGTTTGATTTTTGTACTTAACCCCCTGTATAGCGCTACAGAATATGTTGGCATATTACAAATAAAGAATAATAAAAACATTTTGAAGTATGAGTATTGTGGATGCATTTTCTTCCTGTTGTCTGCTGATTCATACTTAGTCTTATGATTCCCTATAATATATTCCAGCGTTGCACTCCGGATTTCTTTGTTTGTAAAATGATTCTTTACTCTATAAACCTTTTTTTTATATTAAATCTATTTTATTATATTATATTATATATACTGTACTTTTATAGACTTTAATAATTTGATGGAGAGCTATTTCATATTTTGAGGAAATAGAACTACAACAAAAACCTTCACCCTCCAACTTCAAATCCATATTTATCAAAAATAGAGAAAAAAATATTATTTGTTGAGTGCTTATTTTCATTAAAATTATGTCTCTCTTGGCTTTCTCTCCAGGTACATTTTAACACTTTTATGGACCATTCAAACCAAACGTCTGTAAACAGATTCATTCTTCTTGGCCTCTCCAGTGTCTCTCACCTTAAACCTGTTTATTTTCTTCTATTTCTGGTGATGTACATAACCACACTGACTGGCAATGTTCTAATCATCATATTAGTGAGAATTGACTTTCGGCTTCAGACTCACATGTATTTTTTCCTGATTAATCTCTCATTCATTGACATCTGTTTCTCTTCCACAATAGTACCCAAACTTCTGGTGAACACCTTAGCTAAGGACAAAAGCATCTCCTTTGTAGGATGTGCATTTCAGATGTACTTCCATTTAGCTCTAGGTGCAACAGAATGCATAATATTGGCTGTCATGGCTTATGATAGGTACACAGCCATCTGCAAACCATTGCACTACAACACTATAATGGATCTAAAGTTCTGCACTTGTCTGGCTGCTGGATCTTGGGCTTTAAGCTTCCTAAACTCTGCCTTCCATGCATTCCTTACATTCCAACTGCCTTACTGCAAGTCCAACCACATTGATCACTTTTTCTGTGAGATGCCTCCACTGTTCCATCTCTCTTGCAGAGATACTTGGTTTAATGAAGTAGCAGTGTATATCTCAGGTGGGTTAATTGCCCTGTGTTCATTCTTGCTGACACTCTTGTCCTACATTCACATCATCTCCACCATCCTGATCATTCCTTCCACACAAAGGAGGCACAAGGCTTTCTCTACTTGCGTCTCTCACCTCACAGTGGTCTCTCTCTACTATGGCACCATCATCTTCATGTATTTGCGCCCGCGGTCCAGTTACTTCCTAGAAAGGGACAGAGCTTTATCAATTCTCTATACTGTGGTTACACCAATGGTAAATCCCATCATTTATAGTATAAGAAATAAGGATGTCCAAAGAACACTGAGAAGAACATTTTCCATAAAATGTTTAGCCATATTTACTTGAGTGGCATGAACATACTAATTATAATTGATTGACAACAAATTGTGCTGCCCACAAATATGTTATCCAATATTTATAAATCTTGTGGGTACTGAAGTACAAAATGAGTTGCCTTCCAACCCAACTTTTTACTATTGACCTCTCCCCACTATGTTAGACACTCTTTCCAATTTCTTCTATTCTTAGTAAGATAATTCACCAACTCACATGTTTCTGTTGAATAAAGAAATAAATAGAATTGCATGGATAATATGATATTTTTGCACAATGCTTGATGCTTACGTGTGAAATTTAAATGTATGATTGACAACACGTTTTAAAACAACAATGTTTTTAACTTCATACACTATGAACTATCTATACATTTCTGCTCCTTTCTTTAATTAATAGATTTGGAATTATCCATCAGGTCATGCTGCAGGAGGTACGCCCATTTGGTGATGTACTGATTTTTATGAGAAACTTAAGACACCCTTGGAAGTGTTGGACACTGCTAGCACAACCATTGCCAAATATTACAATTGTGTGTGTTTTTTCCCCCATTGTTCTTGATATACAGTATGTATACATAGACTTAACATGACACTTCTTTTTAGACTTTCCAGTGGGTTCATAGTCTTTTTCACTTCTTTTTCCTCACTCATTTCATACGCAATGCAAGAACCTCCATAAAGAGTCAGTCAGTTTGTATTCCCTCTTTGTTGCTCCGTCCAATTGCATCCATTACATATTGACACATTCTAGATGCTACATAGCTAAGGACAAAGCAAACTATCAAAATCTGTCAGGTGCTTATTCTACCTAATGCCCTTATTATACATTGATCGAATACACAACATAAGAAGTATACCAACTAAACATGTTTATTTCCATAGAGAGTATGTTCACACTGGTTTCTTGTTATAACTAAAGGATCACTGTAATGCACTAGCTAGATGAAATAGTTATGCTTATTATGCATTGATTATTAAAACAATTTCTATGTAATCATTTATAAATCATATTCAATATTAAATTAATTTCAAAGATTAGAGTGTTTGTCTCCATCCTTATAAGGTCAATAAGGGGAGGGTGGCCTGATAAAAATATAAAGGGTTTTAAACGAAGTCATCATACATGATAAGAGAAAAAAGAAACATTGCTAGTTTGCCTCAACAGCAAAACCTATTACCAAAGGAAACCTCTAACACAAGAAATCTCCAGCCATTGTATTGGTGGTAAACATTATGAGCCACATTCAATTTCCCATATTGCAAAGTTACACAGACAAAAAGTGCGCAGTAACTTTCATAGCTATTCTATCCCCCCCTTAGCATGATTTGGAGTGTGTTACTTGAAATGCCTTCGAGTAACCCCTTCAAGTGATTTTCTTTTTTTTGGTTTGAAAAAAGTTTTTTATTGTTTTTTTCACACAAACAAAAAAAAACATATAAAATACATAAAGCAATACAACTATATAAAACAGTATAAAACAGTGTAAAACAAAACAGCAATAAAGAGTTCCTACAATCATCCCTCAATCTCTAAAATATATTATTTTCCATACATAAATCCCAGATCTGCCATTTTTTCTAAGTCTTCCTTTGGATTTATTTCCATTACTATTTGTTTTTTCTAATTCTATGTTTCTCATCAGATAAACTCCCTTCCACGAAGGTACCCCTTTCTGTTTCCAGCCTTTAACTAAAAGCCATTTAGCCACTAATAAAATATGTGAAATTATCAGTCTTTTAGGCCGGGGAATGTTATCCTCAAAAATATAAGGATCAGGAAATAAGGCAGCATCCCTAATTAGTAAAATATTGTTCCCAAAAGACTTTAACATATATACACTCCTACCAAATGTGGGCATGGGTGCCTAGCTTGTTTCAGCCTTTCCAACATAAATTTGAGTACTGCATTCTAGTATTATTTGGGCCTACCGGAACCCAATACCATCTCAGGACTAACTTGATAAAACGTTCTCTGTAAGTAGTATACTGAGATGTTTCCTTAACTAACTTAATCCCCCCCCCCCCCCCCCCACACACACACCATTTAGCTTTAGGCATATCCCATATAAAATCAGCCTCCCATCTAATAATTATTAATTAATTAATTAATAATTAATATTAATCTGTTTTGCCTGATTTTTTTAATATCATTTATTGTTTTTCTCATATCAGGAACATTCTGAGTTGCTTGAGCTACTATTCAATTGCAAATTACTCAAAATTACTTGGAAATTTAAGCTCCTAAAATTCCTGTTTTTTTTTTCTAAATTAATTTCCAGTGCTATTGAGCACTCCCAAAGGCATAGAAATGCCATTGCTCCTGCTTTATCCCTCCCGCTCACTGCCAATCACCTCCTTCTCTGCTTCCAACTCAAAACTGGTCCCCCCTTACCCGATGACCCCTATCAGTCTTCTAAATAATCATGGGAGTCCACTGAGACCCCCATGGCATCCAAAGTATTAACCTTGTGCAACAGGGGTCCTTAAAGGACCCCTGTGGCAGTTAAAAGTTAACCCCACTACAAGGGTATCTGTCGGATCTCAATGGTACCTAAATTTAACCCTGAAACCTTATAGGACCCTACCGATCATGGCTCTCGTGAGATCCCGCAAGATAATCTCGCAAGATCTTGCGTTGAGTCCCAGCTATCAGAGTGATCCAGACAGCAAGAGGCAGGAGGTGAGTGGGAGGTGCTGGGGAGGGAGTGGGAGAGGTACATGAGAGGGAGTAGAGGAGGTGTATATGTGTGTATGTATTTACTGTATATATATATATATATATATATATATATATATATATAGATGTATGTATATATTATTATAGTTTATTTATAACGAGCCAACATAATTTGTAGCGCTGTACATATATTAGGTTCAGACAAAGATAGAAAAAGATTAATATTTAGCAAAGGAAGGAGGGCCCTGTCTTTGAGCTAGGAATCTAATGTCCATGGTGAATTCCCAAAGTACTTAGGATAGAAACTTGCAGACTTGCAATCTAGGGTATAGTAAGTGGTAAAAGAGGGAGAGAGAGGTGATAAGTGTGTTTGGGTGGAAGGTGATACTCTTGTTTAAAGAGATGCGTTTTAAGTTAGGTTTTAAATGTTTTGAGGCAAGAGGATAATATGGTGGAGAGAGGCATGGAGTTCCAGAGACTAGGGGCAGCACGAGAAAAGTCCTGGAGGCGGGAGTGAGAGGAGGTGACAAGAGTTGTAGAAAGAAGAAGGTCATTAGCAGAACGAAGAGGGCGGGTGGGGGAGTATTTGGAGATGAGAGCAGAGATGTAAGGGGGAGCATTATTGTTGAGGGCTTTGTAAGTTAGGGTCATGGAGTGATTGACACAGAGGTGAAGCCGACACTGAACGTTATGTACAGAAGATGAGTCTAGCAGAGGCATTCATAATGGATTGAAGTGGAGACAGTGGGGTGGTAGGTAGGCCAACAAGAAGCGTGTTGCAGTAGTCTAGTCGAGAGATGATGAGAGAGTGTATAAGGATTTTAGTTGTGTCATGTGTAAGATAGTGACGAATTCTGGAGATGTTTTTTAGATGGAGAAGACAAGATTTAGTTAGTGAATGTATGTATATATACTGTATATATATATATATATTTAATATATATATATATATATATATATATTTATATATATATATATATATATTTATTTTTTTATATATATATATATAAATATATATATATATATATATATATATATATATACTGTATATATATATTAAATATAGAGAAAAAGAAGTATAGTGGCAACTAATAATATGAACAAGCTAATCACTGTAATACCCAATAAAATATTGATCAATGAACCAATTTGTTACATCCGCTCATACGGTTGACCACAAGATCGTAAACAGTCTTGTTAAAGGTCATGGACACACAAAATCATCGCTGGTCATGTTAAGCTTAAGCAGAGATAAGGATTACAATAAAACGTAACCTTTAATAAAATGATTTAAAAGTGTGTCAAACAATATGGGCATATTTATGTTTACAGACGCTCTTAAAAGAAGGAAGAAATTGTACCTGGCTGTGATGGGTATCCCATCCTGAAACTCATGGTATCCGATTCCATCGGTCTCAAGCGACTTCCCGGTGTGGTCCAACACTGCGTCACTCGTCAGTGACGTCCTGCGCGTCTACGTGCATCCTTACACTAAACATGCGTCCTCACGCCCCGCGCATGAGCATAGCCTGGCCAATATAAAGATCTGGATGGAATTATATATATTTTTGAGTATTAGTATTTAAACACATTTTCCAGATACTTATTTGTTTTCTTTTTAATTTGACATATAATTGTTTCCGTGTAAACAGGCTTTTTATATTAATTTTCCTCTTTATTCCTTTCTCTGTTTATTCTTTTTCCCTTTATTTTTATTAACTATATATTTATTGACAATATCTGTTAAAGTAATTGGACACATCATTGGCTTTTATATACTCATACAAGGTCCAGCAGTATTTTTTTTTCGAATTAAAAACTAGTTGTATGACTTTTTCCCACTTAATTATGTTTTTAGGGTGCTACAAGGTCATAATTATTAATCATAACCTTTAAACCAAACCTTCCTGTATGCCAACCACGTTGATGGCGCCAGTGAACTTTTTAGCGACACTAACTCTTTGCTCCGAGCTCCCATAGCGTGAGTGAGAACTGATCCCCTGTCGTTGCCGCTTGGGGGGCCAGCTGTCTGAAGTACCCCCAATGAAATGAGACAGGGTGTCAGCTATCTCGTTATCCATGCCCGGAACATGCCTATCTCTAAAACATATGTTCAGACATAAGCAGGCTAGTACTAATTGTTGAAGCAACCTGATGACAGGTACTGATGATGATGTGATGTTATTTTGTGCGTGAACAGCCGCCATGTTGTATGAGAAGAAAATAGACCGAAATCACAATGGGTTTTAGCTCAAGGAAAGCTAAGCTCTTGCTTAGGCAAGGCTCAACCCATTTCTCCGGCCATGCCACTGCACACCACTTTCCACGGAAATATGCATCAAATCCATGACCCCCCGATGCGCCCGTAAGTAAGCCAGCTCGCTGTTAAACTGCCTATGCATATGAATGATTGCCCTACTATTGAAGGACTCCAAAAACGCCACCCAAACTGCCACGTCCTCTTTCATAGATGCCGACACTCTGGCAAAATTATGTGCTCGCTTGATACCGACCATGGCTAGCGCAATCCAACGACTTCCCATGGGAATTATCCTACACGCGAATGCCAGCTTCCCAAGAACGGACTGGAGACGACGGAGAGAAACCCTCCTAGCACCCGCGAGAGCCACCAGCTGGCATACTTAATCCTCAACTTTTCCAACTGGTAAACTGCACTCCATCGTCAGGAAATTTATCATGATGCCCAAAAAGCTAAGGCAGGTGGTGGGACCCTCTGTTTTCTGGTCTGCCAAAGGAACTCCAAAGGAGCACGCCACTCTGGAGAAAATGGCCAGCAAGTGTGCGCATACTTCTTGCCCACTAGGGCCCGCAAACAAGAAGTTTTCCAAATGATGAACTATGCTGTGATATCCTGACTCCTGAACTGACACACACTGCAGGAAATTGCTGAAGGTCTCGGAGTAGGAGCACAAAACCGAACAGCCCACGGGAAGGCATAGGTCTACGAAGAAGCTATTCCCTAAACGACAGCCTAATAGCCAGTGGCTTTCCGGGTGAACTGGAAGCAAATGAAACGCAGACTCTATGTCCACCTTAGCCAACAGAGCCCCGACACTAGCCCGGCGAACAATCTCAGTCGCTGAGTCAAACAACGCATATGAAACCTACGACAGACGCTTGTCGATACCATTGTTTACTGATTGCTTCATTGCTCAAGTTTACATCATAAGACCTCAAGAATCCCTTTAACCCAGCCAAAAATGTATGTGTCTGTGCGTCCCTGCCACTACCAGTGTAGCCCAAAGTGAGTGTCTCACCTTTATCCTGCCTGGCGGCTTCTGACGTGGCCTCTGTTTGGCTGGACTGGTCCTGTCCTGGGATCTCGGCCGTCTGCTCTTACCACTCATTGCACACGATTCCCTCTCCGAACTAGAGTCTGCCTGGGCACGGCGGCAAGACCTGTTGTTGTGGTTTTCTTGTTCTCAAGGGGACGGTGTGATCTCCATGTTTCTCCTTACCTCCTACTGTCAGCGACCATCTCTCTCTCCACTTCATTTCTCTTCCTCCCAAGTAACGATAATTGGGATGGTGGCAAGCCCTCTTCCATAGGCTGGTCTTGTGGCCTAGAAAGCTCCTGTGCAGCCCTGTGGGGAGGAATGCTGCTCCCAATGCCCTTGGAGGAGACAGCCACGACCAACTGCTCCCCAGCAGATAAAGGCAGATAATCGCCCAAGATAGAAGCTGCCTCAGGTGCTGTAGCAGCCAGCCCACAGCCAAGACGGTCTTCCAGCCATCTTACACAATGGCTGATGGCTCTTGACCGCATCCTACTAACTCCCCAACATCCATACCCACATACATGACAATGAGGAATGAGAATGAACACAAACTCACACAAACCCCACCTGAGCTAAAGCTAACTGGGTAGGCCAACACAGAGATAGTTCCCACAGCCTAGCTAAGCAACAGCTGCAGCACAGGGGAAAAAGCTACTGTATGCTGAGCAGCAGTATGCTGAGCAGCATAACCTACAAATATATGTAAAGCAGGAACACTAATCTAGACATAAATATAACCCCCCCCCCCCAGCACTGCTACTAATGCTGCACAGATATATAAAACTGAATATTTTTATTTTTTTTGTAAACTAACAAGCGCTACCAATAACTAGAAAGGACCTATGCTACTCCCCTATGCATTTATTCATACGCAAAGAGCATCGCAACCCCTTTTTAACACTCTAGATGCACCTCTGCGCTCCTGATGCTGCCTGCCTGCTTACCTGCCTGCCGCAGAGTGAGGCAAAATGGCGCCCGCGATGCGCAGAGGGGGCGGAGACATTAGAACCCCCTCGCACGAGGCCAGCCCCCGCTTCCTCTGACGGCACTAGGTTCCCCCATGTCAAGGGACCCTCCACTGCAATTACCAGCGTAGCTGGTTGAGCCCTGAGGGTCCTCCATAATCATAATTTAGCTTTCTATTTAACTATTTTGCAATTAAAAGGAGTGTGCAAGTGAGCCTGTGATGGCTTTGCCCATAGTCAAGATCACGATTAAGTATTGCTCTCCCTTCATTTTAATAATGTATTAATAAAAGTAAATATATTAGTAAAGTATTGATTAAACTTACGTCTGTTTTTCCCGACTTCAACTTTAAGGATAATATGTGTGTTTCGACATCTCTGTTTTACCACTATATTCTAATCTTTTTTGGTATTTGTGATATGCACCACCCACAAGTCTCTAACTATTCTTGTTCCTATAGGATATTCTTTATATTAAAAAACAATACTTTAACAGGCAGATAGGTATTTTTTATGGTACTTTTTATTTAATGGCTTCTGTCCACATCCAATATAGTGGTTATAAATGATCGGATATTTACATGATTTTCACAAGGATTAGGACAGTTTTTTAACGAGGACATAAAGTACATCAGAGCCCATCTTTAATGTGGGTATCACCAATTTAAAAAGTTGCAAGGGTACACATGAGAGATTGGTGTACATGTTTTCATGCAAACATGTTTGCTAGGTGGGTTATGATGCATTCTATAATATGCATTTATAACCCACCTCACTTTAATATACCTTTAAACCACACCTTCTTGTATGCCGACCACGTTGATGGCGCCAATGAACTTCTGATTAGCAACACTACCTCTCTGCTCCAAGCTCCCATAGCTTGAGTGAGAACTGATCCCCTGTCGAAGCCGCTTGGGGTCCAGCTGTCTGAAGTGCCCCCCTTGAAACGAGACAGGGAGTCAGCGTCGTTATCCATGCCCGGAACATGCCTATCTCTAAAACATATGTTCAGGCATAAGCAGGCTAGTACTAAGTGTCGAAGCAACCTGGTGACTGATGATGATGTGATGTTATTTTCTGCGTGAAAAACGCGATGTTGTCTCAGAAGAAAATGACATGCCTATCCCTAAGGTCCTGTCCCCACAAATATACCAAAATCGCGATGGGTTTTAGCTCAAGGAAAGCTAAGCTCTTGGTTAGGCCAGGCTCAGCCCATTTCTCCCGCCATGCCGCTGCACACCACTTTCCACGGAAATATGCACCAAATCAATGAGCCCCCCATGGGTACCCCAATTTGGGCAATATCTACTAAATAGTGGCATTGCCTATATCAGGTTTTCGTTACTATGGGGCTGTACTGAGCCTACTTACACAATGTGGGCACATTTGTAACACATTTGGCCCTTATCCACTAAATAGTGACATTACTTATGGTTTCATTACAGCGAAGCCTCAATAAGTACTAACCATCTGTCACTCAGTGTCACATCACCAAATTTTAACAAGCCCTCATTGCACATTTCGTCTCATATCTACTTGTTTTTCAGCTTTCAATAAGCTCCACATTGCTGATTACAGCTCTCTTTTGCCCATGTCCAATAACACGCCTCTCCATCATTACTAGGCTTCTGGCACGCTTCATGTCTGATTTTGTATATATATATATATATATATATATATATATATATATATATATATATATAGTGGGGGGGAAATTCTTTGATCCCCTGCTGATTTTCAAAGTTTGCCCACTGACAAAGAAATGATCAGTCTATAATTTTAATGGTAGGTGTATTTTAACAGTGAGAGACAGAATAACAAAAAAAAAAAAAAAGAAAATGCATGTAAATTGATTTGACAGGTCAATGAGGGAAATACGTATTTAAACCCTTGTTGACAATCACAGAGATCAGACGTTTCTTGTTGTTGGTCACCAGGTTTGCATACATCTCAGGATGGATTTTGTCCCACTCCTCTTTGCAGATCCTCTCCAAGTCATTAAGGTTTTGAGGCTGATGTTTGGCAACTCGAACCTTCAGCTCCCTCCACAGATTTTCTATGGGATTAAGGTCTGGAGACTGGCTAGGCCTCTCCAGGACTTTAATGTGCTTTTTATTGAGCCACTTCTTTGTTGCCTTGGCTGTGACGTTTTGAGTCATTGTCATGCCGGAATACCCATCCACGAACCATTTTTAATGCACTGGCCCCTGTCCCCTTAGCAAAAAAAACAACAAAGCATAATGTTTCCACCACCTCCGGTGGGTTTAGTGTTCTTGGGGTCATAGGCAGCATTTTTCCTCCTTCAAACACGGCAAGTTGAGTTGATGCCAAAGAGCTTGATTTTGTTCACAACACTTTCACCCAGTTCTCCTCTGAGTCATTCAGATGTTCATTGGCAAACTTCAGATGGGCTTGTACATGTGCTTTCTTGAGCAAGGGGACCCTGTGCGCGGTGCAGGATTTAAGTCCTTCACGGCGTAGTGTGTTACCAATTGTTTTCTTGGTGACTATGGTACCAGCTGCCTTGAGATCATTAACAAGATCCTCCCGTGTAGTTCTGGGCTGGTTCCTCATGATCTGGGCTGATTCATGATCATTGAAACTCCACAAGGTGAGATCTTGCATGGAGCACCAGACCGAGGGAGACTCACAGTTATTTTGTGTTTCTTCCATTTGCGAATAATCGCACCAACTGTTGTCACCTTCTCACCAACCTGCTTGGTGATGGTCTTGTAGCCCATTCCAGCCTTGTGTAGGTCTACAATCTTGTCCCTGACATCCTTGGACAGCTCTTTGGTCTTGGCCATGGTGGAGAGTTTGGAATCTGATTGATTGCTTTTGTGGACAGACGTCTTTTATATAGGTAACAAGCTGAGATTAGGAGCACTCTCTTTAAGAGAGTGCTCCTAATCTCAGCTCATTACCTGTATAAAAGACACCTGGGAGCCACAAATCTTGCTGATTGATAGGGGATCAAATACTTATTTCCCTCACTGACCTGCAAATCAATTTATAACTTTTTTGACATGCGTTTTTCTTGTTTGTTATTCTGTCTCTTCTGTTAAAATACACCTACCATTAAAATTATAGACTGAACATTTCTTTGTCAATGGACAAACGTTCAAAATTAGCAGGGGATCAAATACTTTTTTCCCCTACTGTATATATATAAAATTTTCCCACTCACTTTCAGGACATGCCTTGGCTAAATCGCGACATATGGCCCTCTAAGCAGGCTAATATTCGGTAGCCTCCAGCACACTTCAGCTATCACTCACTGAGGAGGAGAAACCCTCCCTCGCCGTCGGGGAGGGACCTTTCCATAACTCCAGGTTTACAACTGTGTATATGTATATATATATATATATATATATATATATATATAATGTTTGCACTGAGGGAGGGGGTTGCGCCAAACTCAGGGACAGCCAAAAGCTCTAGATACGTCATTGTATATATATAATACACAATTAAAAATATCTATATATTATTGTACATCTTAACTTTATATTCCATCAGTTGTGGCATAACTAGATGGGTATGATATCAATACTGCATAGTGAATGCATCACAACAATCCTTTTTTTAGAGGTACAGTCCCTCTTTTCAGGGGAAATCCCACTGCTCCTCTTCACCTCCCAAAGTCCCTCATTTGAAGGAAAGTCGCACATTTAAGGGCAAAACTCTGTATTGAAGCTCTGACCAGGTGGCACTTTCTTTGGATGGAGGAGCCAAACATTGTGATAGTGTGAAGTCCGTCGCTGTGGGTGTGGCTTTAGACAACAGCTCTAAATAATTGCAGCCTTCATTAGAAAGAACAGGAAGAAATGTTGAAGTTCCAGAAAGTGATAAACTATTGCATTGGGGACTTCTTAAAAAAGTAATTGAAGTATACATTTTATTTGACAATTGTATTGGGGAGAATGGGGAACCTAGTTAAAAAATTTAAATAAAACACATTTTTCTTAAAGAGTACCTTAAAATAATACTCATAGTTGCATTGTATACTGTATACAGATTGTAAACATTTCAAAAGTTTCTGGTAATTTCATGGAAAATCAGTAATCATGTGAAAAGACTTGAGGATTGTAATTGTGCCGGGAGTTATAAAGACTCTATGAAGACTTCCAGAGCTTGAAGTCATCTACCACTGGGAACAAATCTGCTTTATATAAAATCACACCACACTCTAAAATTGATTATTAATAACAATAATAACAACAGAAAAACAGTAGCATCAGAATAGTATATCCTTTCATTTCCAGACAGCTCCTCAATTCTCAGGTAAGTTTATTGATCCTCATTAATGAAGAAGACAACTGATCTCTAGTCAGGGTCACTCCGAGCATTAAAAATATGTATTTGCACGACACGTAATGTAATAATTGCTTCATTTTTTTCTATAATGATGTCTGTGGTAGATATGAATGGCAGAAGGAGATGCTCTTATGGATTGTTAACAACGGCAGAAAGGAATTCCATTTTCCACACTCTAATAAAGGTAAACATTTGCTTTCATTAGGAATATTATCAGCAACCTGTACATACAAATGAGGTATTAATATTATAGTCTATTGTGGTTATATATGTATAGATAGATAGATAGATATATAGATAGATAGATAGATAGATAGATAGATAGATAGATAGATAGATGGTCCAATACATGGTTGCCACACTATACTACAAGACTCTTATTTTTTACATGCAAAAATGAAATAATATTAAAAGAATAACATTTATAAATGATGTTTGGATAAATAAATTATTTTTCATAGACTTGATTCAGAATAAATTGCTAACGAATGTAGATGGAATCCATCTGGGACCTAGATTGTGTTAACTAGATACTTCTTATTATGTGCATAAAGATTTATAAGAGCAAGGATTATTTCTCATTTCTTGTTAATATAGATGATACATCCCAACTGTTTCTTGTTTACAGGTACACTATCGTTCTCAGCCTCCCAAATATCCATCTTTTAAGGAAAGTCCTACATTTAAGGACAACCCCCTGTTTTTTAGGCCTGACCAGGTCCACTTTCTCAGGTTCCTTCTGTTGTTTTCTCTCAAAGTTTAGGAGACAGATAGGAGTGTGACGATTCAGTTCTACAGAATATATATCTGTATGGATCATTGTACACATATTAAGTGCTTACAAATAGAACAGAATGGGAATAACACTACTTACTAGTGCATAATTGTTCAAGACTAACTGCCTCATTCAATTGAGCCCTCGGGAGATCCGGGTGGCCGTAAGGGAGGCCGCAATCTATTTTGCTATTCAATTGACGCCTTTATGCGGGCTTCGACCGGGTTACAGATTAAGGCCTCCCATTTCTTGCGATGCTTACCATCGCAAGTTAAAGCCCGTCCAAGCCTTTGATCTTTCATGGCAGCAAGAGTTACGATCACTAAAATTGCAAATCGCTATTCAATTGCTGCGATGCCTCAAGGCCGCAAATGTTTTCACACCAGTAAAAGGCAAGAATCCTACGAGTACCAGATAGGACCCGCAAAGGGGCTACAGTCATGTCCAGAGCACTGTAAATGCAAATATATATTCTATACTGCACTGTAAATGACGGGGAACACGTTGGATGACATTAAAATGAATTGCACAACAATCTCAAGCCTGTAATACCGCAATATAACATTTTATTTTATATGTGTCATTTTGTGGTTTTATCAGGTTTAGGGGGGTGAGTTAATACATATCAGGCCACCCACATGGACTAGATCATTGACTTCATTCATTTTTATTATATTGTAGTTTGCAGGTTTGCGGGTCCGATTGCGTATCCGTCCCCGAAACGCTAGTTGATTGACATGTCACCTCCATGTTTTACTGATGTCATGATGACCGGCTCCTTTTCTATTGGCTGTTTCTAAATCGGGAGTTACGGTCTTGCTTAAGTGATCATGTTCATTCCCTGAACTGCTACATACAATGGCCTAGATCACAGGACTTGCAGCCTCTGAATCGAATGAGGCCCTATGTGTCCCTCTTTGGTCATTTTAAAAGTTGGGAGGTATATAGATGACACAATTGTTTGCAAAATACCCAGCCGTTTGCCACTCACATATCCCTGTATCCAAACAGTGAATATTGATCAGTATACAGTGTCACAAAGTAAATCATAACTGTACACAAGTGATACTATCCTATTTCTTCTATTTTATAGATTGGCGATTTAACATAAGAACGCTCCTGAATCAAACACGTGACCAGGTAAACATTTACCATTGTTGGGGGGTAAAAGCGCCCGGCTATTCTAAACATTGTCTTAATACAAATATGTACTTATCATACTACAAATGTACATTATCCTTCTCTTTGATACTCAGCTATATGTAAATAAATCAGATTTTATATCTTATACCAATATCACGCCGCTTAAATACCAAAGCCAAAGCTTTTCAGATGGAGCTAAAAAGCTAGAATTCAATTGAGTGGTATATATACAAACAACAGGATTGATTGTATCAAGAGAAGAGTAATCGCATTATTATTATTATTGTTTATTTATAACGCTCCAACATATTCCATAGTGTTGTACATAAGATAAGTTCCAGGCAAAGGTAAATAGAGATCAAAACATAACAAAGCAAGGAGGACCCTTTTTTTAAGTCTTGAATCCAGTGTCCATAATGTTTTCCCCAAAGCACCATGCAGGATTGAAACTCGCAGACATACAACCTAAAGGTAATGTGTGTGGTAAAGGAGGGAGAGAGAGGCGAGAGGTAGTTCTTGATGCATTTATGGAAGGGGAGGGAGAGATGTTGTAATGTGACTGGCACTATTTACACCATGCAATTACTCATTACAAATAAGTCTCAGATCACTATATTCTAGGCAACCATGATAAATGCATAGGTGGAGCATCTTTGACTTAGGCTAACTAAGTATCTTACCAACTAATGAACAACTACATGTTTTTGGTCAATTGAACAATGGATATAATGATTCAACATACATATTTCCAGATATTTAAATATTTAAAGACACACCTAATTTGTTTCTATGGACCAATATCTATTAAAAGTTTTGTTTTCCACAAAATACAGGTCATATTGCTTGGCAATAATGAAGCACTGTTGGCAATAATCATGACATTATACTAAATAATGTAATGAAATTATATACCACATGCTATTGTATAGTTATATACAGTCTTACTTCATACGTTTGAAAAATGTAAAGTGTTCTGAAATAACTAAACAAAATTATGCAATTCTTTTTTTTAGAATACACGTTTCTTTAATGAACTACTGCACAATGGAAAAAATGAAATCTCAGAACTTCTGCCTGTTTCCTCCTCCCCATCCTTCCCTCCACTGATTACTACAAACACATACCCCATCATCAAGCTCTTAAGATGGGATGTAAAAACGACTTACGCAGCTGCTAATACTGTTAGTTTGGTACATACATGACAAAAAATGCATTTTATCTTCAACTGCAGTGGTCCTTTAATTTATGCTGTTGTTATTCCAAACATGAATAGAGATTTTGTATAAATACTGAATATATTCTGTATGTAAACACTATATGAAAAGAAAGAGGAGTAGGAGAAAGAGCACCACTATCTAGTGAAGCTTTTTCAAAAGGTAAGCTATTGGATACACAATATGTGCAATTAGAATAATTGGACTCTCACCTTGAATACCCTCAAAAAATATGAGGTATATAAAAGCATTGGTGAGATTGTTCTTGTCGATCTCTGGTAGTATGGTCATCCACTATTGTTTTTAGATGTGGACAAAAGTAATGAAGTAAATAATAATGGCGATTCGTGGAAATAGATCATACACAGTCCCATCGATTTAAAGAAGGACTTTATTATACACAATACTGTTCCACACAAACAATTAAATAAAACATTACTATTACCTGTAATGATAACATTATGGCAGAAGTAGTACACACAAGCTAGTGTGGTTGTCAGGTATAAAAATCCTAGTTATATTGTGATGATAGGATAAACGTGTTACTCCGCTCTCAGCAGCTTTCTCAGTATCTCATCCCCTTACAGGTAGTAAAACTAGTGAGGCTGGTGTGTGTGCACATATTGTGTATCCAATAGCTTACCTTTTGAATAATCTGCACTAGATAGTGGTGCGCTCTCTCCTACCCTCCCCTTTCTTTCTGTTTATCAGCATACTTGATACGTTTGTGAACAGTATCAAAGGAGAGCAGCCCCAAGATATATATAGAATATACACTGAATAATATACGACCATTGTAGTCCATCAGAACTAAGACATTGCAAGGATCTGGAAAATCTGAACACAAGGCTACTAATTGGGATTCACTAGCCCAAAAACTTCTTAAACACTATATGAGACTGGATTTGTTTAATATAATTAATAGTGACATTACCATTGAGCTTCACAGGAAATGTCCTTTGCCATATGACTCCAGTAATTCAGAATTACCATTGCTGAAGGCATAAATTTATAGCAAGGGTCAAGTGTGTGCGAACTAATTTATGATGAAAAACAGGATACAGAATATAGAATGAAAAGTATCTTGATTACAGCAAATAACATGGAATAGATTATTATTTTGGATTATTTAAAAGTAGGCAAGCAATTCAGCAAAGACAGAGGAAAATCCACTAGATTGTTTGGTTGTATTGGAAAATACTAATGTTATTGTGTAGTTTATCAGACATCTGATAAAATACAGAGTGATATTACATTGGTATTTATTGTAATGAGTGTGACTAAAATGGTGCATGGTCTGAGAGATGCATTTATAAAATAAGACTTCATGATGTAGGTATGTATGTTGTGAGGGAGAGAAGGGATGACATGATAGAAGACTTAAAATACAGTGTATTTTTAATATAGTTCAAGAGGTGAGTAACTTTCGGGAATAGTAAGAAAAAATCACAAGGTTATTGGAGCTAAGAGCACACAATATTACTGCATGGAAGTGTTCTCCACACCTTGTGAATCTTCTTTCTTTTCATCCAGGTATATCTTGGTAAGTGTTATGGAGCACTCAAACCAAACATTTGAAACCAGATTCATCCTACTTGGCCTCTCCAACATCCCACATCTTCAGGCCTTATTCTTCCTCCTTTTCTTGCTGATGTATATAATCAACTTATCTGGAAACAGTATGCTCATTGTAGTGGTGAGAATTGATGCCCGACTGCAGACCCCCATGTACTTTTTTCTCAGCAATCTCTCAGTCATTGACATCTGCTTCTCCTCGACCATAGTACCCAAAATTCTGATAAACACTTTAGCTAAGGACAGAAGCATTTCTATATTAGGTTGTGCACTCCAGATGTACTTCCATTTAGCTCTTGGTGCCACTGAATGCATATTATTGGCTGTTATGGCATATGATAGATATGTAGCCATCTGTAACCCTTTACATTACAACACTATTATGAACAAAAGTTTTTCTATTGGTTTGGCTTCTGGATCCTGGACAGTGAGCTTTCTGAACTCTGTCATGCATATTGTATTTACTTTTCAATTACCTTTTTGTAGGTCCCACCAAGTCGACCACTTTTTCTGTGAGATGCCCCCTTTCTTTCGACTTTCTTGCAGAGATACTTGGTTCAATGAGGTTTCAATGTATATCTCAGCTGGGTTCATCGGCATGTGTTCCTTCTGCCTAACTCTAATTTCTTATATTCACATAATCTCCACCATCTTGAAGATCCAGTCCTCTCAAGGAAGGCAAAAAGCCTTCTCTACATGTGCCTCCCATCTCACTGCCATCTCTCTCTATTATGGTACCCTTATACTCATGTATTTACGTCCCCGTTCCATTCACTCGCCTCAGACGGATAAGACTGTGTCCATTATCTATACAGCGGTGACACCTATGTTGAATCCAATAATTTACAGTATGAGGAATAAAGAAGTCAAAGGTACCATAAAAAATAAATTGGCCAAACAAATGCTTTCGTAAACAATGTTCTTTTCTTCTCATTCTGTTGAGCAAACAGAACAAAAAAATATATAATTTCTGTCTCACCTTTGGTTCTTCATAGTATTTTAAAGGGACACAGAACTCCCAGTTTTTCAATCATGCTTTTTAAAGCACTGAAAAGTTGGTTTTACAAGAAAAATAAATTATGATGTCGTCTGTATAAATATACGGTTTTGAAAAACTACACTTGAAAACTATACAACATGCTTTAAGAATATAAGTAATAATTATACAGTCTCTAATGTATTACCTTTTTATATGCAATTATGCTGCTGTGGAATTTTCTTTCTTTGTTTGCTTTCTAAAAAAATTAAAGGACTACGGAAGACTGAAAAAATATGAACATTATCAATTTCCGACTTTATAACATATTTTCTTGTGTTACTGCATTGTTAAAATAAATGGATACAACTACTTAATCATTTATTTAGCTATTTTGCTATTAACAGGAGTGTGCAAGTGAGTCTGTGTTGACTTTGCCCATGGCTTCGCACATGTTAAAGCGGTACATAAAAAAAAACTGACATAATCATACCTCCCTTTCCCCCTTATCCTCCTCCCTTTCCCCCTTCCCCCTTATCCTCCTCCTCCCTTTCCCCTCATCCTCCTTCTCCTGGTCCATTTCCCCTCTTCCCTCCTTCCCCCTTATCCTCTTCCTCACTTCCCCCTTCTCCAATCACTAACCCCCTCTCTCGTTACTTGTTTCTATGCTCCGATGAGCTGCTGATGATGATCCTGACGCTGCAGCACGTCTTCCGGTTGGGAACGGACCGGCATATGCTAATGATGTGACATCACATGCGTGTCACGTCATTAGCATATGCCTGTCCGTTTACAACCAGAAGAAGTGCTGCGGCATCAGGATCATCATCAGCAGCTCATCGGAGCATATTAACAAGTAAGGAGAGAGGGGGATAGGGATTGGAGAGGGGGAAAGTGAGGAGGAGGTTATGGGGAAAGAAGAGGATGATAAGGAGGAGGAGGAGGAGGGGGAAGGAGGAGTGGTGTGCTGAGGGGGCCCAGGCAAATTAGGCAGCACTGTGCCCCCTCCAGATCCGCCCTGCACTCCCTGCAGTAACCCGGAGCGTGGAGCTAAAAGTTAACCCCGAGCCACATTCGGGATTACCGCTAAGGTGATTAATAAAAGTAAATATATTATAAAGTTGAGTATTGATTAAACTTACATCTGTTTTACTGACTTAAATCGTACTTTAAGGATAATATGTGTGTTTAGACATCTCTATTTTACCACTATATTCAAATCTTTTCTTGTATTTGTGATATGCACCACCCACAAGTCTCTAAGTGTTGTACCTATAGGATATTCTTTATATCAAAAAACATTAAAATGTTACATAAGCAGAGAGAGAGAATAATACTTTAACAGGCAGATAGGTACTTTCTCCTTTGTTTAATGACTTTCGTCCACGTCTGATATAGTGTGAGAATTTTTAATCCACATCTTATTATTATTATTATTATTATTATTATTATTATTATTATTAACTATTATTTGAAACGCACCAACATATTCAGGGTATGAAAACAAGAAAAGTACAATGTTAACAAACTGCAGAAAATGGAGGGCCCTGTTTTGAGCTTAGAATCTTTGCAGAGAGTGCTTTTTTACAAAGCATCCTACAAGATTGGAAGCTCGCTTCTTACAATCTAAAGGGAATGGAAGAGGCAGAAGCCGGGCAAGAATAGACAGATAAGGAATAGCAAGGGTCAGGAAGAAAGTGAAGTTTACTTATGTAGGAACACATGCAAAGTTAGAATGATTTTTATTTAGAAGGAAAAGGAAAGGGTTTGATTGAAAGTAATTTGAGGTGAGTGGCTCCAGTATGTAATATGTTACAGATAGCATAACGTGCAAATGGGAATATAAGGTGAGGGGCCTTGGTTAGGAGATATATCTCCAGAAGCCAACAGATGGTTATGTGGGAGACATGATGTGGAAAAGTTGAGAGGAAGAGCCTGAGGAAAAGGCGGGAGGTTATGAGGAAGAAAAAGTCAGGAGAAGATATTGTTTAAAGGATTAATTAGGAGTAGTTAGCAGGTGTTGTTAATTGATGAATTGATCAGCTGTAGGAAATCTAAGAGACTCAATAAAAGAAGAGAAACCAGGGGAGGACAGTGGTTGCATTATCAGAGGGAGAGAGACAGAGGCCCAGAGCAATTGTGGACACTTCAGAGAGGCTTCCAGTGAGTGTGTATGGTTCCAGTATCAGCAGGAGAGAGACAGAGGCCCAGAGGAATTGTGGACACTGAAAACACCTTAGTTATAAATGTACAGATACATGATTTTCACCAGGATTAGGACATTGGTGAACATCATGTCAGCCATTTTGAGGCCGGGCTGAAAACTGACAAAATGGAGGCAATTGTGTGACAGAAAGAGCAGCAGCTGTTGATATCTCGAAAGAAGATGTGAATCTCTGGATACCTTCCCTTAAAGCCCATGGCATTGACAAAAATGTACTGCAAGAAACTTAATAGTTTACCCAAAAATATTTAATCTAAAAGTAGTGCACTTTACAGATGATTTTTCCTCCATGATGTTATTAGACATAGGTCTATACTGTAGCAGAAGAACGGTGACAAATTAAACTTACCGGACACATGCCAACTCAAGTAATGCAATGGTGACATTTTCCCACAGATCTTCTCCTTAATGTTTGGTGCTGCTTGAAGTAGGATTCTGCTTTTGTGCAACTTTTATGTTGATGAAAGAGGTTAACACTGACTAACTAATTGTATTGTCACCCTCATGGAGAGTCACCAAGAAATGATTGGAGAGAAACTTATACTTTGGAATATTTATACATTTTTTTTCATATGTAATTACTATATATATATATATATATATATATATATATATATACAGTGGCGTAGCTAAGGTGGCGGTGCCCCCAGCTGCACATCTTTGGAGGGCGGCAAAAATGCCCCCACATGCCGCCCACCGCCAGTGGCTATCATGCCTCTCCCACGGGTCCCCTGCTCTCTGTTCTTGTTGTCTGCTGGTAGAGGGAGGAGAAAGCAGAGGGAAGAGCCAGCAGACCTAGCAGCACAGAGCAGCAGGTAAGAAACAGGGGAGAGGCATGGAGGAAGAGGCAAGGGGAGACATGGGGAAGAGGTGAGAGGCAAGGGGGAGAAATTGGTGAGAGGGATTGGCATGGAGGGAGAAGGGGGCAAGGAGAAGACATGGAGGGAGAGATGGAGACATAGGGGTAAAGGGAGAGGCAATGGAGGAGAGAAAGGCAAGGGGAAGAGAGAGAGGCAATGAGAGAGGGAAAGAGGCAAGAGAGAAGCAAAGGGGTGAGAGAGGCAAGGGAGAGAAATGGAAGGAGAGGGGAAGACATGGGAGGGGGTAGAGAGAGACAAGAGGGGAAAGGGAGAGACATGGGGAGAGGGAGAGAGAGGCAAGGGGGAGACATGGGAAGAGAGGGAGAGAGAGAAGCAAGCAGGGAGGCATGGGGGAGAGGCAAGGGGGGGAAGGGCAAAACATGGGGGGAGAGGCAAGGGGGGAGAGAGGCAGAGACATGGAGGGAGAGAAGCAAGGGGGAGACATTGGGGAAAGGGAGAGAGAGAGGAAAAGAGGAGAGGCAAGGGTGAGAGGAAGGGGTGGAAGAAAAGGGGGGACCAATAGGGAGAGAGGCAAGGGGAGATAGGGAGAGACATAGAGGGAGAGAGAGGGGCAAGGGGAGACAAGAGGGAGAGGCAAGGGGAGAGGGAGACACAAGGGGGTAGAGGGACAGGCAATGGGATACATCAAGAGGGAAGGGGAGAGAAAAACATATGGAGAGGGGACTACATAGGTCAAGAGGGAGAGGCAAAGGGGAGAGAGAGGCAAGGGGAGAGGGAGACAGAGAGGGAGAGAGAAAAAAAGAGAAGAGAGAGGGATAGAAAGAGAGAGAAGGGTTAGAGAGTGAGAGAGAGAAAGAGGGAGAGAAGGGGAGAGGGAGAGAAAAGGAGAGAGGGATGGAAAAAGAATGGAAGAACAAGGGAGAGAAAGAGTAGAGGAGAGAAAGAAAGAAAGTGGGGGGTAGAGGGAGAGAGAGGGGGAGACAGGGAGGGAGAGAAAGAGAGAGGAAGGGTGAGAAGGAGAGCAGAGGATAGAGAGGGAGAAAGGAACCTAAAGAGAGAGGAGAGAAAGAGGGAGGGAGAGAGAAGGATGGAAGACAGAGAAAGAGAGACAGGGAGAGAGACATGGAGAGATGGAGAGAAAACGAGGAGGGAGAGAGAGAGGGAGGGAAAGAGAGGGGGGAAAGGTAGAGGGAGAGAAAATGGAGGGAAAGAGGGAGAGGGATATGGAGAGAGGGGGATAGAGAGAGGCAGAAGGGGATATAGAGATAGATAGATAGATAGATAGATAGATAGATAGATAGATAGATAGATAGATAGATGATAGATAGATAGATAAATAGATAGATAGATAGATAGATAGACATTATTTAAAAAAAAACTTACAGGGAGATATCACCCTGTAGTATTCTGTAGCGCTCCTCTGTAGTCTTGATGACCCTGTTTTATTGCGGGTTGACCATCACTCAGAACTTTTTGATTAAAATTGGTGGGGGGAGGGACTAGATAGAAGTAATGGGGTAGTAAGTATAGACGGGGTAAGGAATGAATTAACTAGTCATGTGGGAGGAGATAAGGGAGGGTTAGTATACTCAATATGGACGTACTGCTAAGTAACTCAAGTATGTTAGCAGGCACTTCAGAACCACATAATCATAACATAAGGTGTATCTTTGCTAATGCTAGAAGTTTGACAGGAAAAATGAGAGAGTTAGAATTAGTAGCAGTCAATGAGAAATAGGATTTAATAGGCATTACTGAAGCATGGTAGGATGACTCTCATGACTGGACTGTTAGTCTAGATGGTTACAACCTATTTAGGAAAGGTAGGAACAATGGTAAAAGGAGAGGAGGGATTTGTATTTATGTTAAATCTGAATTTAAGCCTACAGTCAGAGAAGATATTTATTTTGGAACTAGTGATAATATTGAATGTTTGTGGGTAGAGTTAAATAGAGTAGCAGCAATTTCCAAAAATAACTTTATATCACATAGGCCAAGATCCAAAACTCTGTAGCTCGGCTAGATTACGTTAACATTTGGACCAATAGATTGTCACTGAGGAGTGCTGTTGGGAAGATATGCACAGCCCCTAAGGGGGGCAGGGGGAGGAGTGCGGAGCATGGTGTCTGCAGTCATTTGCTGATCTGCACTCTGGTCTGCACCCAGTCTGAGCAGCCCGGCAAGGTACGACTCAGTTATCAGGTGGTGCCGCTTCTCCTCCCTATTGCGCCTGGCCAGGCTGAGCATGATCTTCACAGGATTTGCCTGGATGCATCTCCGCCTGCGCAGCCTGGCTTGATGATGGGGACGGAAATCCGTTTGGCGGGGCTAGGTGAGGAGGTAGCGGTCTGGTTGGTGGTGGCCCAGTGGGGAGGGTCTGGGGCCCGGCTCACTATCTCTGGGGTGATGGTGTGCCTGGTGGTGGTGGCCAGTCCGACACACGGGTTAGGGGAGGAGGAGATGGGGACATGGCCGGCTGGTCCCTCCTGTAGAAGAGCCCTGGGGAAATGGCCAGTTTCTGGAGGAGGGGGACAGTGGGGTCAAAAGCTGGAGGTAATAGCCCTGATGGTGACCCCACTAGCCAGATCATATCCCCCTCCTCTGAACCAGGGCCCTCGCCTCCACTTCGCTCCTCCTCCCCTGCACTGGTTCCTGCTGAGCTGGGGCTTGCTCCTTTACTTCCTGCTCCTGTGGAGCCGACACGCCCGCCTCGCTCGCCAATGAACCCAGACCTCCTTGATGCTGAAAGAGAGAAAATAAAGGTATATGTTATTAGTATGATGACTAATACATTGTTTTGTTTTCATTCCTAACTATCTGACATCTAGCCTTGAACATGGATGATTCTCCTATTTACAACTTTGAGTAGCTATCATTTGCTAGATGGAATCTTTTCTTTGGTTAGAGATCTTGATTGTTCTTAGCTGATAACACTATCTTGGTTCTACCTTGGGGATGTAACTGCAGATGCTGCAGTGGGCACACCCATACATGGACTCTCTATTGGTTGCTTACTGTTGTTGTGCCCATGCATGACAGTGATTTGTCAGCTTTATAGATTACATGAGGCATCCATCTATCCCTTGTTAATTCCATAGAGCGTACATGTCAGTGTCCTTGATGGTCATCATGTTTATGTGTCGTGTGTGTGATGTACATGTGGTGGCATGTTGATGTATCTGATATTCACCTGACATGGAGGCTGGATCATGCTGGACCACCAGGCCTGAAGCTCCAGCAGCAGGCATCTGACTAAGAAGGTCCTTGTCCCCCCTCTCCCATTCATTATAGCTGACAGTTACTTGGTGGCCACCACTTGCTGCTGCCGCTGCTCTGTCCTCCTTGGACATCAGCCTCCTCACCTCGTCCCTGATGTCATCAAGCCTATGCTTGACAGACCTCACAGCCCTTTGTGCTGTGCCACTGTTGTTACCTCAGCTGCTACCTCCTTCCATACCTGGGCTCTAGGCCTTGGCCTGAATTCCCTCCCCCTCCCCCCGCAACGATCACTTAACCTATTACCCTCCCGACTGTGGACTGGGATCCCAGCCTCCCTCAGCTGTCCCTGAGGCCTGTCCCTCCCCCAAACTACCATCCCCCCTGGGATCTGGCCCCTCCCCCTCTGTCCCTGGCCTGGATGTTCCTATCTCTTGGGCCCCACTCTCCTCCACCTCTGCATACTCTTCCACCTCCTCCACCACCTCCTTCACTTCCGCCTCCTCCACTTCCGACTCCTCCTCAACCTCCTCTACATCCTCCTCCACCTCCTCTGCCTCCTCTCCTCTGCCACTCCTCACCTCCTCTTCCTCTCCACCACCATTCCCCAGGGCCTCTCCTCTCTCTACTCCTCACCTCATAATCCCAAAATGAAAATAAGGATAAATCAATATAAGTGTTACTGTTTACATATATGAAGAAAATAAAAATGTATGTTTTATGTATATTTCTTAACTGGTGGGGGATGGGGTGTGGGGGATGGGGGGATGTTTATGGAGAGACCAAGCTTTATGAGTATCTATGTGTGTAATGTAATTTATTGGTTTTTGCAAGTGGATTTTCCTTTGCAAGTAAAGGCTGACAAATTGCAGAGTGCACTAATTGTGCCCAGGTGAGAGGGGTGTGGCTTGACTGTTTAACTGGTATAAAAGGTTTGTGAGCTGTTTGGGGCTTTTTGCAAGTGGATTTTCCTTTTCAAGTAAAGGCTGATAAATTGCAGAATGCACTAATTGTGTTCAGGTGAGAAGGCAGAAGTTAATATAAACAGAAGAAGGGACAAACTTGTGAGCTTGCAAACATTTCTAGTATAAGTGCAAGTCTAGTAAAAGTGTAGGAGTTAAATAAAAGAAGGGAGTTCAAAGAAAAAGGGGGGGCAGATTTACAGTGCAAAGGGGGAAGAATAGAAGAAAAATATATATATATATGTATATATATATATATTATATATATATATATATTTATTTTTTTAAACAAAGTTTTATACAAATATATTATTTTCTATACTTTATTTTTCCCACTGATATTTTGTAGACAATAATAATAATTATAAGTCAGTCCAGTGACAACCTCACTCAGTGTACATCCTGTCATATGTATGCAATACTGGAACAGAAGATCCAGGGTCCATTCCTCTGTGAGAGGTGTGAGCATGTTGCCTCTCTGGAAGCTCAAATTGGATAACTGGAGAGGAGAATTGCAGCACTTACTGTTATTGCTCCACTGGACAGGGGGTTGGTGCTCACGGGGCACAGTTTAGCTGGGCCTAGCATGGAGGGTGAAGCTGGTGGCAAGTGAGGATGTCCAGAGAGGTAGCTGGGTTACAGTTAGATGAGGAATCAGGCAAAACAGGCCAGTTCTGAATTGGCAAACACCAACAGATTTGCCAGATTGAGCAACAGATTTTGGTGGTTGGGGACTCTATTATTAGGAAGGTAGACAGTGTGATTTGTCACCCAGATCCCAGCAATCGAACAGTTTGCTGTCTCCCGTTTGCTCGGGTTCGTCTTGTTGTGGATCGGGTAGACAAATTATTGGGAGGGGCTGGAAATAAACCAGCGGTCTTGGTACATATTGGTACCAATGACAAAGATAGTGGAAGATGGAGTGTCCTAAAGAATGATTTTAGAGAACTAGGTAATAAGCTGAAGGCAAGGACCTCCAAGGTAGTATTTTCTGAGATACAACCAGTGCCACATGCTAGCTCAAAGAGGCAGAAGGAGCTTAGGGAGGTTAATGCGTGGCTAAAGATGTGGTGCACTAAGGAGGGGTTTGGGTTTTTAGGGTACTGGGCTGACTTCTCACTTTGGTACAATCTCTACAGCAGGGATGGATTGCACCCTAAGGATGAGGGAGCTTTTGTGCTAGGGGATAGGATGGTAGAAAGGCTGGAGGAGTTTTTAAACTAGTAGGTGCGGGGGAGGGGCTAGATATAAGTAATGGGGTAGAAAGTGTAGAGGGTATAAGGGATGAAGTAACAACTCATAGGGGAGGAAATGGGGAGGGGTAGTATAGTCAATAGGGAGGTAGTACGAAGTAACTTAAGTACAGTGGAAGGCACTTTAGAACTACAGACTCATAACAAAGGTATATGCTTGCTAATGCCGGAAGCTTGCCAGGAAAAATTATTACAAATTAATGAAAAATGGGATTTAATAGGCATTACCGAAACGTGGTGGGATGAATCTCATGACTGGACTGTTAATCTGGATGGTTATAACCTATTTAGGAAAGATAGAGGCAATGGTAAAAGAGGAGGAGGGATTTGTCTGTATGTTAAGCCTGAATTTAAGCCTATAGTCAGAGAAGATATTTATGGCTGACCTAGTGATAAAGTTGAATGTTTGTGGGTATAGTTAAAAAGCGGAGCAGCAAATTCCAAAAGAATATTAGTAGGGGTATGCTATAAACCCAAAAATAAAACTGAAAGTGAGGAAATACAATTATTGTTACAGATTGGAAATGCAGCTAAGCATGGGCAAGTTCTAATAATGGGAGATTTTAATTGTCCTGAAATAAACCTGATAAATGAGACCAGCAGGGAAGCAGGTTCTTGAGTACACTTAGGGATCATTATCTGGACCAGGTTATACAAGAGCCTACTAGAAATGAATCTATCTTAGATTTAGTCATCACAAATAATATTGATATAGTATCAAATGTTGAAATAGGGTAACCGTTGGGAAATAGTGATCACAACACAGTCTCATTTGAGATTGAATTAAAAAATCAAAATTTTAAGGGGCCAACAAAAACTCTTAATTTTAAAAGGGCAGATTTTAACGGTCTACAGTCAGCAATACAAAGTATAGACTGGGACAGAGAACTGATAGGTAAAAACACTGAACATAAATGGACAACATTTAAATCCTTACTAAATATACATACACATCAGCATATACCATGTGGGAATAAAAGTAAAAGGAGTAAATCCCATACAATGTGGCTTAACAATGATTTAAAGATCAAGAAACAGAGTAAAAAAACGGCATTTAAATTATACAAACAAGAGGGGACAGAGACTGCTTTACGGGAGTACAAGGAAATCAACAAGGCTTGCAAAAGGGCTAATAGACTGGCTGAAATAGAAAATGAAAAATTAATCGCAAAAGAGAGTAAGACTAACCCTAAACTATTAATGGGAAGAAGGTGAGGAAGGAAGCTATAGGAACATTACAATGTGACACAGGCCATCTGAAAATTAGTGACCAAGGAAAGGCAGATGAGCTAAATAGATTATTTTTTTATATGTATACTCAAGGGAGGTACCAGTGGTTGGGACACGGCAACATAATGGGGCTACACTACCTTTGCCAAATAATTGGTTAACGCAGAAAGTAATATAAGAATATGTCTATTTGAACAGGATTATAAGTAGGAGTCAACATGGATTTATGAGGGATAGGTCATGTCAAACAAATATAATTAGTTTCTATGAGGATGTTAGTAGGAACCTGGATCAAGGCAACTCAGTGGATGTTGTCTTTTTGAATTTTGCAAAGGCTTTTGATACAGTGCCACATGGGAGACTATTGTGCAAACTAAGAGATACAGGAATTGCAGTAAATATCTGCTCATGAATTGAGAGCTGGCTTAAAGATTTGGATAAGGGATTTGGGAGTGCTTGTGGATAACCAAGCAGCAGCTGCAAAGGCAAATAAAATATTAGCATGTATTAAGAAGGGTATAGAAGCAAGGAAAGCAAATATAATTTTCCACTATACAAATCTCTAGTATGCCCTCATTTGGAATACGGAGTATAATTTTGGGCACTACTTCATAAAAAGGACATTTTAGAGCTGGAAAAGGTACAAAGGAGGGCAACAAAACTAATAAGGGGAATGGAGGGGCTAAGTTATGAAGAAAGACTAACCAAATTAAACTTATTTTCTCTAGAAAAAAGGCGTATAAGAGGAGATATGATTACCTTATATAAATATATCCAGGGTCAGTATAAAGAGTTGTCAAGGGAGCTTTTTGTGCCAAGAGGTTTTCAACTGACAAGAGGACATCCCTTGAGGCTAGAAGTAAAAAGATTCCACCTAAAGAAAGAAAAGGGTTCTTCACAGTAAGGGTGGTTAATCTGTGGAATTCTCTACCAGAGGAGGTGGTGACAGCGGATTCAATAGATAACTTTAAAAGGGGACTGGATTTATTTCGAATTAAAAAGGGAATTCAGGGTTATCCTGGATTATTAGAGAGAGAGTATTGATCCAGGGAGAAATCTGATCGCCAGTATCTGGGGTCAGGAAGGAATTTAAAAAAAAAATTCTTTGAGATGATTGGCTAAGTTTCACTTGTTTTTTTTCTTTGTTTGCCTTCCTCTGGATTAATTAATAATTTAAAAATAAAAACGTAACTAAAAATAAATAATTAAATAATTGATTAATAATTAACAACGAATTAATTAATAACTCATCTGCATATTGCAGATCAGAGGAGTTCTTAAAACGTTGAACTTGATGGACTGAAAGTCTTTCAACCTTAATTACTATGTAACTATGTAACTATGTGTATTGCTATTATGTGTAATCTGTAAATATGTGTAAGAAAGGATTAAATGTAAAATCGGAAATATACTAATATAAATGAACAAAACCACAAACTACTACTCTCAAAAGGCACCAACTCTCTCTCACACTCAAACCAAACACCAACTCCGTGACCTGTGTGCTACTTCGAAGAAAAATTCAACACAGTCAATTAATGGGCGTGTGGAACGCAACTTTATAATCTCTCCCTGTCAATCATCTGTGGTTAGACCGCTTTCTAGAAATAAATTAAGAACATATGCTCAATAACAGAAATATAATAATTTAAAAAGCAGTGATTCTCTTACTATTGCAAATGGATAGATAATAAAAAGGTACTGAACAGACGCGTTTCACCACTTTTCCTGTGGCTTTCTCAATGATCGAAAAAAAAACTCTCAAGCTCCAATACATACCCTATACATGCCACTGTATATATATATATATATATATATATATATATATATATATATATATATATATATATATATATATATATATATAAAATACACAATTGAAAATATCCATAAATTATTGTACTTATTAACTTATTACTCAACAGTTGTGGCATTGCAATATTATAACTGGATGGGTCTGACATCACTACTGTAAAATGAATGCATCACAATAATCCTTGTTTTAGGCAGAACCCTGTTTTGAAGCTCTGACCATATAGCACTTTCTTTGGCTGGACGAGCCAAAGAATGTGCAATTGTGTGAAGGCTTTTGCTGTGGGTGTGGCTTTAGACCACAGCTGTAAATCATTGCAGCCACCATGAGAGAGAACAGGAAGAAAGGTTGTGGTTCCAGAATGTAATAAACTGTTGCTCTGGGGACTTAACTGTTACTCTGGGGACTGGGAAGTAATTGAAGTGTATATTTTATATGACAAATACTCATAGATGCATTGCATACTGTAGACTGTATACAGACTGCAAACATTTTAAAAGTTTTTGATAATTTAATGGAAAATGAGTAATCATGTCTAAAGACTTGAGGGTTGTAATTGTGCTGGGAGTTTTGAAGACTCTATGAAGGCTTTCAGAGCATGAAGTCATCTACCACTGGGAACAAAGCTGCTTTATATAAAATCACACCACACTCTATTTATGTTTGCTCCTCCACTTAATAGATTGTTAATAACAATAATAACAGAAAAGCAGAGACATCAGAATAGTATATCCTTTTTTTTCCATACAGCTCCTCAATTCTGAGGTAAGTTTATTGATCCTCAATAATGAAGAAGACAACTGATCTCTAGTCAGGGTCACTCCGAGCATTAAAAATATGTAGTTGCAGGAAATGTAATGTAAGAATTGTTTCATATTTTGCTATAATGATATCTACGGTAGATAGGAATTACAGAAGGAGACATTATACTACAGTACTCTTTTTTTATATACAAAAATTTAAGAATATTCAAAAAATTACATTTATAAATGATGTTTGGGTAAATAAAGTATTTTTCATGGTTTATAATAAATTACTAACTAATGTAGATGGAATGCAACTGGGACGTAGATTGTGTTACCTAGATACTACTTATTATGTGCATAAGGATTTATAACAGCAAGGAATAATTCTAATTTCGAGTTAATATATAGATGATACCTCCGAACTGTTTCTTGTTGTTCTTAGCCATCCAAATATATATATATATCTTTTAAGGAAAGTCCTGCATTTAAGAACAACCCCCTGTTTTTTAGGCCTGAACAGGTCCACTTTCTCAGGTTCCTCCTGTTGTTTTCTCTCAAAGTTTAGAAGAAGGATAGAAGAGCAAAGACTCAATTCTACAGAATACAGTATATATCTGTATGATGCATTATGTATATATTAAGTGCTTACAAATAGAACAGAATGGCAATAACACTATTTATTAGTGCAAAATTGTTCAACACTATCTGCCCCATTAAATTTGAAGCCTGTGAGACTTGCAACGGCTGCAGGCTTGAAATTTGGCCGAGTTACAGAGCTATTAAATTAGAAAGTGCAGCAAGCTATGGGCTTGAGACACAAATAAGTAAAAGATTCTTGCGCATGTTGAATGTGCGGCATGAATGCGATCAAATAGTCAAACCCATAGTTACAGGTTTTGAAGGAGCCAATGGTAAAACAGATCATCATCATGACATCACTGAAAAATGGAGGTGGTATTTCAGTCTTACGGGATTCAACTATGAGTTGCGATCCTACCGGCAATCCAAAAATAATGCAGTATTAATAATTAAATATGAATACCAGTATTTTATACTGCAGATTTGCGAGCTTGAGAATATTGTGCTATTATTTATAATACCTAACATCACTTTTCCTTTAATATTAAGTACAGTAGTGTGTTTATATATGCATTTACAGTGATATGGACTTTAACCCCCTTAGGGGTCCTCGCTAGCACCCTTTGGCATTTGTGCTCCCTTTGCGGGTTACGGGCTTAAACGCAAGTGAATTTGTTGGAATTTAATAGCGAAATAGCGAAATTGGAATGTAACAGTTACGGGCTTGGCATATCAAAGGATTTGCGGGCGCGCAGTTCAAATTTTCACGTCCCGTAGAGTTTTCTCTCTCCTAACCCGCAGATCGTCACAGGTTGCTTTACAGGGCCAATTAAATAGCCTCAAGTCTTGTGGGCTACGTTACAGGCTACGTTGAGGGAATTTAATTGGGCTGTATATGACCTTTTTGGTTATTTTGAAAGTCAGGAGGTATATAGCTGACACAATTGTTTGCAAAATATCCAGATCTCCCTGAATCTAAACAGTGAATATTGAAAGATTAGTATACAGTGTCACAAAGTAAAACGTAATAGTACAAAAGTGATACTATCCGATTTCTTCTATTTTATAGATTAACGTATGCTCCTGAATCAAACACAATGTGACCAGGTAAACATTTACTATTGTTCGTGGTAAACGAGCACGGCTATTATAAATATTGTCTTGCATCTTAATACAAATATGTACTTATCATACTACAAATGTACAATTTCCTTCTCTATGGTGCTCAGCAATATGTAAATAAATCAGGCTTTATGTCTTATACCAATATCACGCTGCTTAAATATCAAAGCCAAAGCATTTCGGATGGAGCTAAAAAGCTAGAATTCGATTGAGTGGTAGATATACAAACAACAGGATTGATTACGTCAAGAGAACAGTAATCACATTAACCGTGGAGTTCTTGATGCAGCTATGGAAAGGAAGGTCGAGATATATATAATAGATTATAGATAAGTATGTTTGAATGTGATTGGTACAATTTCCACCATGCATGTAGGGTCTTGTATCTTTTTAGTATTACTTATTAAAAAGAATTTCCAGTTAAATATATTCTAGGCAATTATGATAAATGCACAGGTGAAGCAATTTTGACTTAGGCTAACTAAGTATCTTACCCACCAATGAACATATTTTTGGTAAATTGAACAATGGATATGATCATGGCCGGATTACCCATTAGGCCAACTAGGCAGCCGCCCAGGGGCGCTTTCCTGCGAGGGTGAGAGGTGTCACTTTTATTTTTTTTTAAATGGTCCCTGGCTTAAAAAACTAAATACTGCAGTTTATAGACTAGCTACTAGGGGATAACACCTAGAACAAGAGAGTAACAACAGGAAAAGGAGATAACATGCAGAGAAAAGTCAAACATGGATTCATGATTACCTTGCATACTCACTCACTTCACTGCCTAGGGGCTCCAAAAAGGTATGTCCGGTCCTGGATATGACAAACATTTAGCATGTTTCAACATACATATTCTCAGATATTTAAATATTTAAATACCCACCTAATTTGCTTCAATGGACCAATTTCTAATAAAAGTTTTATTTTCCAGAAAATACAGGTAATATTGCTTGGTAATAATGAAACACTGTCGTCAATGATTTTAACATTATACTAAATAATGTAATGAAATAATATACTGTATAGTTATATACAAGGTTACCTCCTAAGTTTGAGAAATGTAAAGAGTTCTGAAATAACTAAACAAAATGATGTAATTCTTTTTTTAGAAAACACGTTTCATTATTGAACTACTGCACAATGGAACAAACAAAATCTCAGAACTTCTGCCTGTTCCCTCCTCCCCATCCTTCCCTCCACTGATAACTACAAACACATACCCCGTCATCAAGCTCTTAAGATGGGATGTAAAAGTACAAAATGGATTCATTTAGTCCTAAAAAAATTACATTTGCCCCCACAATGCTTTATGCCAATGTCTTACGCAGCTGCTAATACTGTTAGTTTGGTACATACATGACAAAAAAAAGATGCATTTTATCTTGAACTGCGGTGGTCCTTTAACTTATGCTGTTGTTCTAAACATGAAAAGAGATTTTGTATAAATACTGAATATATTCTGTATGTAAATACTATATGCGACTTGTTTTGTTTAATATAATTAATAGTTACATTACCATTGATATTCACAGGAAATATTATTTGCCGAATGACTCAAAAAACTTCAGAATATCCATTGCTGAAGTAATAGATTTACAGCAAGGGTCAAATATGTGTGACCTGATTTATAATGAAAAACAGGATACAGAATATAGAATGAAAGGTATCTTGATTAGAGCGATTACCATAAAATAGATGTTGTACCTACTATTTTGAATGATTTAAAAGTAGCAAAAAATAGAGGGGGTTTGGTGGCTCTAGGCGTAGATTTATTTGTAATGAACCCTTTATAGTGCACACCTATTGATCCCAATTATCTCGAAGAGACCTAAATAAGTGGTTAAAACTTAACTTTTAATAACTTAATAAAAACATTAAAATATATTTAGACGCTACAATGCTATCAGGGATTGTATAATTATAACTTACCGGGCAAATTAGCACTTATTAAATATTAAGTGCATATTAAATATTTAGTGCTATCTTAATTTAAAGTTCAAGTGCTGAAAATAGTGAGTCTAAAGTGAATCTAAAGTGCTTGTATAGAGTCAGCTATATAACTGACTCAATTTTAAATGGTGTTATCAAAGTGCTGATCTTCTTATATTTGCTTTTCCGGAATATTTATACAAACTTGAGTAAACTCTTATAATTAGAGCCTGTTAATGGTGCTTGGCATCTTATGGACTTAGTTCTAAGTGTCTATCATAGTGATTTGTATTACACTATGTCCATGTGGCAAGGAGCACCACACTAGCGTGGAGATTGCGGTTAGGACGCCTCACGATGACGTCACTAACCCGAGTCTCGCGTTGCTGCGTCTAACCCGACGCACGTTTCTCAATTTCTTCAGGGGTTCAAAAGGATTTAAAAGTAGGCAAGCAATAAAGACAGAGGAAAAGCCACTAGAGTGCTTGGTTGTATTGGAAGATAACAGCAGAAAAAGACAGATACTAATGTTATTGTGTAGCTTATCAGATATCTGATAAAATACAGTGTGATATTACATTAGAATTGTTGTAAATAATTGAAATGAGTGAAAGGCACATGCATAAAATAAGACTTAGTGATATAGATATGTATGTTGTGAGGGAGGGAAGGGATGACAAGATAGAAGACTTCAAATACAGTATATTTTTAATATAGTTCAAAAGAGAATACAAAAGCACAAGGTTATTGGAGCTAAGAGCACACAATATTACTGTGTGGAAGTGTTTTCCACACCTGATGAATCTCTTTTTTTTTTATCCAGGTATATCTTGGTAAGTGTTATGGAGCACTCAAACCAAACATTTGAAACCAGATTCATCCTACTTGGCCTCTCCAACATCCCACATCTTCAGGCCTTATTCTTCCTCCTTTTCTTGCTGATGTATATAATCACCTTATCTGGAAACAGTATGCTCATTGTAGTGGTGAGAATTGATGCTCGACTGCAGACCCCCATGTACTTTTTTCTGAGCAATCTCTCAGTCATTGACATCTGCCTCTCCTCGACCATAGTGCCCAAAATTCTGATAAACACCTTAGCTAAGGACAGAAGCATTTCTATTTTAGGTTGTGCACTCCAGATGTACTTCCATTTAGCTCTTGGTGCCACCGAATGCATAATATTGGCTGCTATGGCATTTGATAGATATGCAGCCATCTGTTACCCTTTACACTACAACACTATTATGAACAAGACTTTTTGTGTTGGTATGGCTTCTGGATCCTGGACAGTGATCTTTCTGATCTCTGTCATGCATATTGTTTTTACCTTTCAGTTACCTTTTTGTAGGTCCCATCATGTCGACCACTTTTTCTGTGAGATGCCTCCTTTCTTTCCACTGTCTTGCAGGGATACTTGGTTCAATGAGTTAGCAATGTATATTTCAACTGGGATTGTTGCTATGTGTTCCTTCTGTCTCACTCTAATTTCTTATATTCACATAATCTCCACCATCTTGAAGATAAAGTCTTCTCAAGGAAGACATAAAGCCTTCTCCACATGTGCCTCCCATCTCACTGTGGTCTCTCTCTATTATGGTACCATTATATTCATGTATATATGTCCCCGTTCCACTCACTCGCCTCAGACGGATAAGACTGTGTCCATTATCTATACAGCGGTGACACCTATGTTGAATCCAATAATTTACAGTATGAGAAACAAAGAAGTCAAAGGTACCATAAAAAATAAATTGGCCAAACAAATGCTTCCTTAATCAATGCTCTTTTCTTCTCATTCTGTCGAGCAACCAGAATAAAAAAATATATAAATTCTGTCTCACCCTTGGTTCTTGATAGTATTTTAAAGGGTCACAAAAATCACAGATTTTCAAACATCCTTTTGAAAGCACTGAAAAGTTGGTTTTACAAGAAAAATAAATTATTTTAAGACCATGGTTGTCATCGGTATAAATTTACTGTTTTAAAAAACTACACTTGAAAAATATACAACATGCTTTTAGAATATAAGTAATAATTATAGAATTTCTAATGTATTACCTTTTTATATGCAATTATGCTGCTGTCGAATCTACTATTTTGGTTTCAGCCGATCAGCTTCCTGAGATGAAAGGGAGCTTTGAATACACAGGGCCTCATTCTATTAACGGCCGTAGGAGATGCGGGGCCGCAAGGACCGGCCGCAAGCTATTTGCCTATTCTATTCCCTTGCGGCCGGGGATTCCGGCAGGCTTGCAGCCGACGCCTTGCTATCCCTTGCGGCCACACGCGCCGGAGGAAAGCCTTTGATCTTAAACGGCCGCAAGAGTTTCGGCCGCAAGAAAGCCCCGGTTGCTATTCAATTGCTACGGGAACCCTCTCTGCAAGGCTAAAACCGAGCCGCAGCTTACTTGCACCAAAAAGGTCCCGCAGGCACACAAATAAGCACATAATAAAGCCATAATAAAGCCATCCTGCACTCTGAGGAGACTATAAAGTGATTGTAGGTGTTAGCATTCATAGCACAACATTCCCCTACACTCAAATCCGTAATTTTTTTATTTTTAAATTCTTGTCAAATATCCGTGGACAAAGTCCCGAGGGCTTGGAGCACCTCAGACCGGCAAAGGCTGCGGGATTAGCCTCCGTCAAGTCCGTAAATGGGTAAAATAGACCTACGGGTCGTAAAGGGCTTACTTACAAGTCGTAGCATAGAAAAGCCATCCTGTACTTTTATTAAAAGTGAAAGTGATGTTTGGTTTTAGAATTAATAGCTCAACATTCCCCTACTCTCAAATCCGCAAATAAAGATATTTAACTTCATCTATCATGCAAGCCCGCACGAGTTTGAATAACGAGCTACGGCCTTGGAGGGCAATCATCCGCCAAACCCGTACGTGCTTCACTAAGAAGCTACGGCCAAAAGTCTCAAGCCCGTAATCCTGAAATCAAACCTGAAATCAATTAACCAATAGGAAGATGACAATCAAGGCCACAAATAGTTTAAAAGGGAGGGAAATTCGTAAATCTGTGACTGTGTTGTATGCTGTGCAAGTGGACACACAGGTCTTGGAGTTGGAGGTTTTGTGAGAGCAAGAGAGAGAGGGAGAAGGCAGTGAAGGTCAGGGAGAGCAGGCCCCCCAGCCACAGGCTGGCCAGCGAGCTGCTGCTGCTGCACGCAAAAGGGCAGCAAATTTCAACCAACAGGAAATCGAAACGCTTGTTAGAGGAGTTCAAGCCCACCACTCCATCCTAACCGGTGGGAGCGAAGTGAGGCCCAGGCAAAGGATGCCTGGAGGGCAATAGCGGCTGAGGTCTCCTCGCTAGGGTATGCGAATCGTACCTGGCAGTCTGTCCAGCACCGGTACCAAGACTGCCGCATTGATATTAAAAAAAAGATGGCGAATGAGGCCAATGCGGCACGTGGAACCCGTGGTGGGCCGCCAGAAACATTCACATACCCCGGTTGGGAGGCCACAGTCCGCGACATGATCCAGCCAGCGGCAGTCGTGGGCCTCCCTAGCCTGGTGGACACGGGTCGGTCACAAAGCCTGCAATGTGAGTACCATGTACACCTTAACACCCTCATATGTACGCACATGTACCCCACACAGATAGATAACTGACGTTGAATTGCACTGTAAGATATCTGGTTGTGACTACAGATATATGAGGCCGCAAAAATCATGTAAATCCAGTGTAAAGAAATATACTCGGCAGAATTGTTAGCAATGAAATATATGTCCAATACCTCCTCCCACAACTGATTATGATACCGTTTTGCAAATCTATTGATGTTACTGTTATGTTTGCTGTTGGTTCAGAGTGCATATAAAGCATACATGACAACTCTATTGCAATTGTTTGTTTATTGTCATGAGTTCCCCTGTCACACTCTACTCCATGTTAAACTGGCCCATCCATAGCTGTTTGGCTTAACACTCCTACTGCTTAGAATTCATGTACATTTTGAAACTAGGTATAGCGGATGTATCCTGTTTTATGTGGGCATTTCAGTATGTGCTGGAAGAGTGCCGCCGCCGACTCTAGGGATGCGGCTGCGCTTGCGTCCCCATGTAGCCGTCAAAAATAGTTGGTACACCCAAAGCCCCTAACCCTCTAACCCTAACCCCCTAAACCCCACTTTCTAACTCTAACCCATACCCCCTAACTGTAGCCAGAACCCGAAACCCATAACCACTTACCTGGCCTGCTGGGCTGGCGTAGCTAGAGTCGTTGGCGGTGCACTTCCAGAGATGCGCACATACAACAGGATAGGTCCGGTATAGCTGGTACATCCCCATGAGACTACATGTATGGATGTGCACACTGCAGCATATGCGGATACAGAAACTGATGGACTGCAAGTTTGTGTCGTGTAACAGCCTAATCTGGACCATGTTACATTAACATGTTAACTCACATTGCTGAGGATTGGTCACAGATTGGTCTGTCTCACACACTGGCCAACAGATTCAGATGAGCACGTGTCCTAATTAACTGCAGTTGGCACACCGCACCAGCATTACATATAGTCATATGAGCCATGGGCCCTTTCCTGTTATCTGACCGTGACTGCTGGTAGCAGCAGTGAGCAGCCTCTACATGTCAAAGCATTTTCCTGGAGATTATATAATCACTAGCGACTTGCCCGTCAAAAAATGACGGCAAGATCAAGTTTTTTCCAAAACATTTCTCCCTCCCATGTCTCTTTCCCTCCCCCCTCCTGTTTCTCTTTGCCCTCTCTCTCCCTCCCTTGTCTCTCTTTGCCCTCTCTCTCCCTCCCTTGTCTCTCTTTGCCCCCTCTCTCCCTCCCTTGTCTCTCTTTGCCCCATCTCTCCCTCCCTTGTCTCTCTTTGCCCCCTCTCTCCCTCCCCTGTCTCTCTTTGCCCCCTCTCTCCCTCCCTTGTCTCTCTTTGCCCCCTCTCTCCCTCCCTTGTCTCTCTTTGCCCCCTCTCTCCCTCCCTTGTCTCTCTTTGCCCCCTCTCTCCCTCCCCTGTCTCTCTTTGCCCCCTCTCTCCCTCCCTTGTCTCTCTTTGCCCACTCTCTCCCTCCCCTGTCTCTCTTTGTCCCCTCTCTCCCTCCCCTGTCTCTCTTTGACCCCTCTCTCCCTCCCCTGTCTCTCTTTGCCCCCTCTTTCCCTCCCCTGTCTCTCTTTGCCCCCTCTATCCCTCCCCTGTCTCTCTTTGCCCCCTCTATCCATCCCCTGTCTCTCTTTGTCCCCTCTCTCCCTCCCCTGTCTCTCTTTGTCCCCTCTCTCCCTCCCCTGTCTCTCTTTGCCCCCTCTCTCCCTCCCCTGTCTCTCTTTGCCCCCTCTCTCCCTCCCCTGTCTCTCTTTGCCCCCTCTCTCCCTCCCCTGTCTCTCTTTGCCCCCTCTCTCCCTCCCCTGTCTCTCTTTGCCCCCTCTATCCCTCCCCTGTCTCTCTTTGTCCCCTCTCTCCCTCCCCTGTCTCTCTTTGTCCCCTCTCTCCCTCCCCTGTCTCTCTTTGCCCAATCTATCCCTCCCCTGTATCTCTTTGCCCCCTATATCCATCCCTTGTCTCTCTTTGCCCAATCTATCCCTCCCCTGTCTCTCTTTGCCCAATCTATCCCTCCCCTGTCTCTATTTGCCCCTACTATCCCTCCCCTGTCTCTCTTTGCCTCCACTCTCCCTCCCCTGTCTCCCATTCTCCCCATCGCCCTCCCCTGTGTCTCTTCCCCCTCTACCTCCCCTGTGTCTCTTTCCCCACTCCCTCCCCTGTACCCCCCTCCCTCCTCTGTGTCTCTTTGCCCCTTCTCCCTTCCCTGTGTCTCACCTACCTCTCCTGGCTCCCTTCCCCCATCCTGTCTCCCTTCTCCCTGCTTGTGACCCCCACTTCATTACCTACTGGGTTCTTCTCCCACTGGATCTCTGCAGATGGCTGTCTGTGTGGGGAGCAGTGGTGGGCTCAATCCTCATCTCTGTCCTGTCTGCTTGTTGAGGCAGAGATGTGAAGCAAATGCGTGGAGCTGCCGAGGAGGGAGCCCTGGGGAAGAAGCCAGCCGCAGGCCCAACCAGCACAGGCCCAGATCTGAGCACCGCGGCTCCATCTCCAGGAAAGGCTCCTCCTTGTACACCCAACGGGGGTAATTTTATTCCTCTCCCCCCTCTGCAGCCTTAGGCCTGTGGCTCATTTATCAGATCCCCGCCCCCTGCGGCCTGTCCTCGGAGCCCAGCGCAAGGAAGTAGCTGGGGAAGAACCCAGCTGCAGGCCAGACAGCACAGGCCGGGATCGGAGGCTCCTCCTTGTACCCCCAACTGTCCTGCCTCCCTGGAGCTGCATCCTGCAGCACTGATACCTGGAAGTGCTGGCTGGGTGTCTGAGCTTCCCGTGCAGGTGCCTGGGGTGATGTGGGCTGCTGGGGAGCATCAGTGGCAGGGTCCTGTCAGTGCTGGCTGGGTGTCTGAGCTTCCCTGCAGCCTGGGGTGATGTGGGCCGCTGGGGAGCATCAGTGGGGCAGGGGGTGCCGTGCAGGCGCCTCGGGTGATGTGGGCCACTGGGGAGCGTTGCCAGAACTGCGGCCCTCGCTTCGCGAGGGCCGCAGCGTTAGCAACAACCCGCATGCTCACAACTATATATGTGATGCAGATTTAGTGGGTTATGGTGGTGTTAAGGTAAGGGTTTCGGATTAGGGTGAGGGCTAGTGCTTTTGGGCTTGTGTGTAAGGTGAAAATTATGTATATAACAGCGGCAGCGCCATCTATCAGCCCCTTGGTCCAACTGCTGCTGCCAGCAGTCGCTGTCACATAACAGGAAAGATCCCAGCCAGGATCCACAATACTAATGATGCAGATCAATTTTGATTTGCGTCAAACATTCACAGCCAATTACAAGTCACTATGATCTCAGAGATATGGAAACAACAATACTCACATCCAAATCTTGTCTCATTTCAGTACCAGCCAGGCGTCCCCTGCTTCCTCAGGTTCCTGCACCATGCCAAGATGCAGGACCACCTGCCGCAACACCACCTGCAGCAGGACCGTCATCCGAAAGTCCACCTGGGCCATCCACAAGATGCCACCAATTGGCTCCAGCAATGGCCCCTCCAGCCAGGATAATGGCGCCGCCTGGCTCCCAGCCAATGTGGGCTGTACAAATGTGGGGACATCCAATGTGGTCCCATCCCAGTTGGGCCCACAGTCTGGATCCCCAATAAATGGTGCCCTGGAGCATGGGCCCCCGGCAGGGCATGTGACTCCCGCAGGCCCCGCAGGCTACTCTGGCCATTCCGGCCCCGCAGGCCCTGCAGGCTACTCTTGCCACTCCGGCCCGCAGGCCCCGCAGGCTACTCTGGCCACTCCGGCCCTGCAGGCCCAGCAGGCCACTCTGGCCACTCCGGCCCCGCAGGCCCGCATGCTACTCTGGCCACTCCGGCCCCGCAGGCCCAGCAGGCCACTCTGGACACTCTGGCCCCGCAGGCCCCGCAGGCTACTCTGGCCACTCGGGCCCCGCAGGCCTAGCAGGCTACTCTGGCCACTCTGGCCCCGGAGGCCTAGCAGGCTACTCTGGCCACTCTGGCCCCGCAGGCCCAGCAGGCTACTCTGGCCACTCCGGCCCCGCAGGCCCAGCAGGCTACTCTGGCCACTCCAGCCCCGCAGGCCCCGCAGGCTACTCCGGCCACTCCAGCCCCGCAGGCCACTCCGGTCAGGCAGGACACTCCACCCAGCCCGTGCCTCCACCCAGAGGACACAGTGGTCTGGGTCCCCGCAAGGTAGTCAGGCGCTGTCAGCGGCCTAGTGCCACGATTTCCTCGCTCATCTCCAGCATGAGCGGGAGCAAAATCAACAGTTCATGCTGGAGATGAGATGGCACAATGACCGGATGTTTGAAAAAGGTGAGGCGGCATCACCTTGTGATGGAGGAGTATGCCCGAAGGGCGGAAATGGCCCGAGAAGGCCATCCCCAAGACCAGGCTACCTCCTCAACCTCCCAGACCTTGCCCCCAGCATCCAGGCCGGAAGAGCCGCCAACCGTTCGACGAGGTCGTGGCCGGCCTAGGGCAACGGTTGCCAAAGGCCAGGTGAGTCAGGAACCACACAAGCGAAAGCGGAAATAGGTGAGAACATGTTCATGTTGCATATAGAAGCAATTAATGTCCAAGATCTATTGACGTTGAGGTGTTGCAGTCAATGCGTATATTGTTCTAATTGATGTCTTGTTCTTATCTCTTTAGGTTCCAATCGACGGAATGTTTGCCTCCAGTTTTCTTTTTTTTTTTCTATCATTTGCAAGCATAAGATTAAATATTATGTATTGCTCACATTATCATTGTTTGTTTTCGTTTGTACTGTACCATGATTGTTAAACACCACATGAATGCTACACACCAACGTTATTGTATTAATACATACATCTTCCTTCAATATACCAGCCCTGTGTTAATGTAGGGTTGGGATAACAGCCACTAGTGCAGCTGAGGGTGGAGGTAATATTCCTGACTTTGATTCCAGTAACGGTGATGCATGATATTTGTGTTTCTGACACATGGAGATATTCATTCAGGGTAAATATCAAAAGTGAGTATACCCCTAAGTGAAATTGTCGATATTTTGTGGGGCCACCATTATTTTCCTGCACTGACTTAACCCTCATGGGGATGGAGTTCCCCAGAGTTTCACAGGTTGCCACTGGAGTCCTCTTCCACTCCTTCATGATGATATCATGGAGCTGGTGGATGTTAGAGACCTTGCACTCCCTGTAACGGAGTTGGAACACGCAGTCCAATATCTCCGCAGGTATACGGTACAATATCCAAGAAGCACTACAGTCTCACCATTCCCAATCTCCCATATTGGACGACACTCAATTGGGAGTCAAAAGAATACTGACTTTTATTTTGTTGTGCAGAGATATATATACACATCTCTTCCCACAGGCAATACACATCCCCCATAGTTGGCCACACAATACACATAGAGGGACAATAGGTGGGTCACACCTCCCTGAGGCTACCTGGCTACTTTGATACAATCAGACATTGATTAGATCATACTTCTTTGTTCTTATGTCTGATAATGAAAACACTTTATACAATAGACTTCCTTATCTTATGAGGAGTCTCTGTAATAGGATTATCTATTATGCCAAGGTCTGCAATAGTCTGGGCTAATATTCTGCAGAGCATAAACCAACATACATACAGTATAACAGCAGGATCATATTTTAACCATAACCATAAAACACGGTAAAACAGTGATGGGTTCCGTTACAACATGATTAGGACATTGGTGAAAATCCTGTCAGCCATTTTGAGGCCGGGCTAAAAACTGACAAAATGGAGGCAATTGTGTGACAGAAAGAGCAGCAGCTGTTGATATCTAGAAAGAAGATGTAAATCTCTGGATACCTTCTCCTAAAGCCCATGGTATCGAGAAAAATGTAGTGAAAGAAAATGAATAGTCGACTCAAAAATATTTAATCTAAAAGTAGTGCACTTTACAGATGATTTTTCCTCCATGTTATAAGACATAGGCCTATACTGTAGCAGAAGATGTGAATGGTAACAAATTAAACTTAATGGACCGATGCTGACCCAAGTGATGCAATGGTGACATTTTCCCTCAGATCTTCTCCTTAGTGCTTGTGGCTGTTTGAAGTAGGATTCTGCTTTTGTGCAATTTTTATGTTGATTAAAGAAGCTACCACTGACTAACTAATTTTATTGTCACCCTCACGGAGTGTCACCAAGAAATGATTGGAGAGAAACTTATACTTTGGAATATTTATATAATTGTTTTCAACTGTAATTACTATATATATATATTTATATATATACAGTGGTGTAGCTAGAAGACGGTGCGCCCCTGCTGCACATCTTTGGGGGGTGGCAAAAATGCCCACACCTGCCAGCCCACCGCCTGATGATATCTTGCCTCTCCCACTGGTCCCATGCTCTCTGTTCTTGTTTTCTGCTGGTAGATGGAGGAGAAAGCAGAGGGAAGAGCCAGCAGACCTAGCAGCACAGAGCAGCAGGTAAGAGACAGGGGAGAGGCATGGAGGAAGAGGCAAGGGGAGACTTGGGGCAGAGGTGAGAGGCAAGGGGGAGAAATTGGGGAGAGGGATATGCATGGAGGGAGAAGGGGGCAAGGGGTAGACATTAAGAGAGAGATGGAGACATGGGGTAGAGGGAGAGGCAATGGAGAAGACATGAGGGAGAGGAAAGGGGGAGGCAAAAGGGAAGAGGGAGTGGTAAGGGGGAGAGAGAGAGGCATTGAGAGAGGGAAAGAGGCAAGGGGGAAGCAAGGGGGACAGAGAGGATAGGGGTAGGTGGAGAGACATGGAGAGAGAGGCAAGGAAGAGACATGGAGGGAGAGGGAGTGATGGGGGTGGGGTAGAGAGAGACATGAGGGGAAAGGGAGAGAGGCAATGGGAGACATGGGGGAGAGAGAGGCAAGGGGGGACATGGGAAGAGAGGGAGAGACAGAAGCAAGCAGGGAGACGGGGGAGAGGCAAGGGGGAAAGGGAAAAACATGGGGAGAGAGGCAGAGACATGGAGGAAGAGAGAGAGTCAAGGGGGAGAATTGAGGAAAGGGAGAGAGAGAGGAAAATGGGAGACATGAGGGAGAGGCAAGGGGGGAGAAAGGGGTGCAAGAAAAGGGGGGAACAAAGGGGAGGGAGGCAAGGGAAGAGAGGGAGAGACATGGTGGGGGAGAGATAGGCAAGGGGAGACATGCGGGAGAGGGAGAGGCAAGGGGAGAGGGAGAAGCAAGGGGTAGAGGGACAGGCAAGGGGATAGATCCAGAGGGAAGGGGAGAGAGAGACATTGGGAGAGGTGACTATATAGGGCAAGAGGGAGCGGCAAGGAGAGAGGGAGAGAGAGAAGAAGAGAGAAAAAATAGAAGAGAGAGGGATAGAAAGAGAGGGAAGGGGGAGAGACTAAGGATAGGGAGAGAAAAAGAGAGAGGGATGGAAAGAGAATGGAAGAGAGAGGGAGAGATAGAGTAGAGGGAGAGAGAAAGAAAGAGAGTGGGGGTAGAGGGAGAGAGGGGGGAGACAGAGAGGGAGGGAGAGAAAGAGAGAGGGAGAGAAATAGAGAGAGAGAAATAGAGGGAGAGAGGGAGGGAGAGAAGGAGAGCAGGGGATAGAAAGGGAGAAAGAAACACAAAGAGAGAGAGGAAAGAACAAGAGGGAGGTAGAGAGAGAGAAGGGGGAAGACAGAGAAAGAGAGACAGAGAGAGAGAGGGAGAGATGGAGATAAAAAGAGGAGGGAGAGAGAGATGGAGGGAAAGAGAGGGGGAGAGGGAGGGAAAAGGGTGAGTGAGAGAAAAGGGAGGGAAAGTGGGAGAGAGATATGGAGAGAGGGGGATAGAGAGGGGGAAAATGGGATAGATAGATAGAGTTAAAAAAATGTTTTACAAAGTTTCAGGGAGATATGACCCTGCAATATTCTGTAGCCCTCCTTAGGTAGTCTTGATGGTCTAGTTTTATTGCTCTTTGATTAAAATTGGTGGGGGGAGGAACTAGATAGAAGTAATAGGGTAGTAAGTGTAGAGTGGGTAAGGAATGAATTACCTAGTCATGTGGGAGGAGATGGGGGAGGGTTAGTATACTCAATAGGGACTACTGCTAAGTAACTCAAGTACAGTGGCAGGCACTTCAGAACTACAGAATGATAACATAAGGTGCATGCTTGCTCATGCTAGAAGTTTGCCAGGAAAAATGTGAGAGTTCAAATTATTAGCAGTTAATGAGAAATAGGATTTAATAGGCATTACTGAAACATGGTGGGATGAATATCATGACTGGACTGTTAATCTAGATGGTTATAACCTATTTAGGAAAGATAGCAGCAATGGTAAAAGGAGAGGAGGGATTTGTCTGTATGTTAAGCCTGAAGTTAAGCCTACAGTCAGAGAAGATATTTATGTTGGAACTTGTGACAATATTGAATGTTTGTTTGTAGAGTTAAATAGCGTAGCAGCAAATTCTAAAAGAATATTGGTAGGAGTATCCCCATATCACCATCACATCAGCCAAGATCCAAGACTCTGTAGCTAGGCTAGATGACGTTAACATTTGGACCAATAGATTGTCACTTAAGAGTGCTGTTGGGAAGGCACAAAGATATGATGCGCAGCCCCTAAGGGGGGGGGGGGGCCCGGGGGAGAAGTGTGGTGCATGGCGTCTGCAGTCTGAAGTCCCCATTCTAAACACCTCTGCAAAGGGTTGGTGCCTCAGGTGGTGCATCCTCTCCTCCCTATTGCTCCCGACCTCCGCATGATTGGCGGAGATGCTGGCCTGGATGCTTTTCCCCCTGCGCAGCCTAGCTTAATGATGGGGACGGAGGTCCGTGTGGTGGGGCTGGGTGAGGAGGTAGCGGTGTGGATGTTGGTGGCCAAGTGGGGAGGATCTGATGCCTGGTTGGAGTCTGGCTCACTATGTCTGGGGATGGTGGTGTGTCTGGTAGTGGTGGTGGTTGTGGCCAGTCCGACAAGTGGTTAGGGGAGGAGGAGATGGGGGCATGGCCAGCTGGTCCCTCCAGTAGAAGGGCCCTGGGTAAATGCCTGGAGGAGGGGGACAGTGGGGTCAAAAGCCAGCAGTGATAGTCCTGATGGGGACCCCACTAGCCAGATGATACCCCCCTCCTCTTAACCAGGGCCCTTTGCTACTCCTCCCCTGCGCTGGTTGCTGCTGGGCTGGGGCTTACTCCTTTACTTCCTGCTCCCATGGAGCCGACACACCCGCCTATGACTCGCCACTGGACCCAGACCTCCTTGATACTGAAAGAGAGAAAATAAAGATATATGTTATTAGTATGATGACTAATACATTGTTTTGTGTTCATTCCTAACTATCTGACATCTAGCCTTGAACCTGAATGATTCTCCTATTTACAACTATGAGTAGCTATAATTTGCTAAATGGGATCTTTTCTTTGGTTAGGGATCTTGATTGTTCTTAGCTGATAACACTATTTTGGTTCCACCTTGCAGTGGGCACACCCATACATGGACTCTCTATTGGTTGCTTACTGTTGTTGTGCCCATGCATGACAGTGATTTGTCAGCTTTATGGATTACATGAGGCATCCATCTATCCCTTGTTAATCCCATAGAGCTGACATGTCAGTGTCCTTGATGGTCATCATGTACATGTGTAGTTTGTGTGATGTACATGTGGTGGTATGTTGATGTATCTGATATTCACCTGACATGGAGGCTGGATCGTGCTGGACCACCAGGCCTGAAGCTACAGCAGCAGGAATCTGGCTAAGAAGGTCATTGGCCACCCTTTCCCATTCATTATAGCTCCTTGGCCATCACCCTCCTCACCTTGGCCCTGATGTCATAAAACCTATGCTTGACGGACCTCACAGCCCTTTGCGCTGTGCCACTGCTGTTACCTCAGCTGCTACCTCCTTCCATGCCTGGGCCCTAGGCCCTGGCCTGACTCCCCCCCCCACCCCACCCACACACAAGGATCACTTAGCCTCTTGCCCTCCCGACTGTGGACTGGGATCCCAGCCTCCCTCAGCTCCCTCAGGCCTATCACTCCCCCAAACTAAAATTAATTTATGTTTATTGCTATTATGTGTAATCTGTAAATATGTATAAGAAAAGATTAAATGTAAAATCTTAAATATATTAATATAAATGACCAAACCCGCAAACTACTGCTCTCAAAACGCGCCTACTCTCTCTCACACTCAAACCAACCACCAACTACGTGACCTGTGTGCTGCTTTGAAGAAAAATTCAACACAGGCAACTCATGGGCATGTGGAAAGCAACTTTATAATCTCTCCCTGACAATCATCTGTGGTTAGACCGCTTTCTAGAAATAAATGAAAGTAACATATGCTCAATAACAAAAATATAATAATTAAAAAAACAATGATTCTCTTATTCTCAAATGCATAGATAATAAAAAGTACTGACAGTCGCGTTTCACCACTATTTACTGTGGCTTTCTCAATGATCAAAAAATACCTCTCAAGTATAGTACAATGTACAAGCTCCGATACATACCCTGTACACACCACTGTATATATATATATATATATATATATATATATATATATATAATACACAATTTAAAATATCTATAAATTATTGTACTTATTAACTTTATAATCCAACAGTTGTGGCATTGCAATATTATAACTGTATGGGTCTCACATCACTACTGTAAAATGAATGCATCCCAATAATCCTTGTTAGAGGTACAGTCCCTCTTTTCATTAGAAATTCCACTGCCCCTCTTCATCTCCCAAAAGTATAATTTGAAGGAAAGTTACACATTTAAAGGCAAAACCCTGTTTTGAAGCTCTGACCCTATAGCACTTTCTTTGGCTGGACGAGCCAAAGAATGTGCAATTGTGTGAAGACTTTCGCTGTGGCTGTGGCTTTAGACCACAGCTTTAAATCATTGCAGCCACCATGAGAGAGAACAGGAAGAAAGGTTGTGGTTCCAGAATGTAATAAACTGTTGGTCTGGGGACTTAACTGTTACTCTGGGGACTGGGAAGTAATTGAAGTGTATATTTTATATGACAAATAATATAGATGCATTGCATGCTGTATACTGCATACAGACTGCAAACATTTCAAACGTTTCTAATAATTTCATGGAAAATGAGTAATCATGTCTAAAGACTTGAGGGTTGTAATTGTGCTGGGAGTTTTGAAGACTCTATGAAGGCTTTCAGAGCATGAAGTCATCTACCACTGGGAACAAAGCTGCTTTATATAAAATCACACCACACTCGATTTATGTTTGCTCCTCCACTTAATAGATTATTACTAACAATAATAACAGAAAAGAAGACATCAGAATAGTATATCCATTTTTTTTCCAGACAGCTCCTCAGTTCTGAGGTAAGTTTATTGATCCACAATAATGAAGAAGACAACTGATCTCTAGTCAGGGTCACTCTGTGCATTAAAAATATGTAGTTGCAGAAAATGTAATGTAAGAATTGTTTCATATTTTGCTATAATGATATCTACAGTAGATATGAATTACAGAAGGAGACATTATACTACAGTACTCTTTTTTTATATACAAAAATTAAAAAATATTTTAAAAAATACATTTATAAATGATGTTTAGGTAAATAAAGTATTTTTCATTGACATGGTTTATAATAAATTACTAACTAATGTAGATGGAATCTATATGGGGCCTAGATTGTGTTAACTAGATACTTCTTATTATGTGCATAAAGATTTATAAGAGCAAGGATTATTTCTCATTTCTTGTTAATATATAGATGACTAGCGAATTGCCCGTCAAAAAATGACGGCAATGAAATTGTAAGGTAGCTAAATTAGTAAATGAATATAGTGTACCTATTTTGAAGCATTGTGATGAAGAGCTGGCAATCTGTGTTGATGTTGCTGCAGTATTAGTGGTGTGGAGCTGCTGTGTAAGCGTGCTGAATGTGTGCAGTGTAACACTGTGCGTGCGCGAGACCAAACCGTTAGCGTAGTCGTGTACTTCCGCATTGGTGTAAAATGGCGAGTAATGTGTGGTATAGGTCTGTATCGGAATATCCGTAGGTGTTTTGTGGTGTTTTGCGAGTTTAGAGTGCTGTAGCCTCGTTTTCGTTTTGTTCGGCGGCCATTTTTTCTCTCGCTTAGATTTTTTTTTAGTCTCTAAACTGTTTTATTTCGAGTAAAATCGAGGTGTAAGTTGTATTTTTGAGGTCCTGGGTGCTCCCTCTTGGTGTAGGTAAGTTTTTTATGTATGTGCTGTGTGTATGTATTGTGTTTTAAATGTTTGTATGTCGGCGTGTTGCGTCCGATGTTTGCGAGGTCGTAATGTGTGGTAACGTGTTTCGTACGTTGTTTGCGTTCCTCGTAAAATTTAGCGAGTGTCGTAATTTGTGTGTCGTGTTTTTTGAGTAGCGACGTGAATTTTGCGAGGGTTTGAGGCCCTTGCCCAGTGACCTCGCCAGCAACTGAGGCCCTCGCTTCGCGAGGGGCCTCAGTTGCTGACATGGAGCGCCTTCGGCGCTCCATGCCAGCAACTGAGGCCCGTGCCCAGTGACCTCGCCAGCAACTGAGGCCCTCGCTTCATGCCAGCAACTGAGGCCCTTGCCCAGTGACCTCGCTACGCGAGGGCCGCGGCTCGCTACGCAAGGGCCGCGGCTCGCTTCGCGAGCCCGCAAGCGTGAGCAACGACTCGTACGCTCACAACTATATATGTGATAGTTTTATTATACAAAGAGTGTGTATTTGTATCAATGCAGTGTTTTGATAGAAAATCATATATCTGTAAAAAAAAAAAAGAGGAGAGAGGGGGGGAGAGGAGAGGGGAGAATGAGAGGGGGAGAGAAGGAGAGGGGAGGGGGAGAGGAGGGGGAGAGGAGGGGGAGAGGAGAGAGGAGGGAGAGGAGAGAGGGGGGAGAGGAGAGAGGGGGGAGAGGAGGGAGAGGAGAGAGGAGGGAGGGGGGAGGGGGGAGAGGAGAGAGGGGGGAGAGGAGGGAGAGGAGAGAGGGGGGAGAGGAGAGAGGGGGGAGAGGAGAGAGGGGGGAGAGGAGAGAGGAGAGAGGAGGGAGAGGAGAGGGGAGAATGAGAGGGGAGGGGGATGAGAATGAGAGGGGGAGAGAAGGAGAGGGGAGGGGGAGGGAAGGGGAGGAGAGGGGGAGGGAAGGGGAGGGGGGAGTGGGAGGGAGAGGGAATGAGAAGGGGAGGGAGGGGGAGAGAGGGGGAGAGAAGGGGGAGAGAAGGGGGAGAGAAGGGGAGGAGAGGGGGGAGAGAAGGGGAGGAGAGGGGGGAGAGAAGGGGAGGAGAGGGTGGGATAGAATGGGAGGAGAGGGTGGGAGAGAAGAAGAGGGAGGGGGAGTGAGGGGAGTGAGAGAAGGAGAGGAGAAGAAAAGGGGGGAGAGAAAGGGAGGAGAGAAAGGGAGGAGAGGGGGAGAGAAGGGGGGAGAGAAGGGGAGGAGAGGGGGGAGAGAAGGGGAGGAGAGGGGGGAGAGAAGGGGATGAGAAGGGGAGAGAAGGGGAGGAGAGGGGGCAGAGAAGGGGAGGAGAGGGTGGGAGAAAAGGGGAGGAGAGGGTGGGAGAGAAGGGGAGGAGAGGGTGGGAGAGAAGGGGAGGAGAGGGGGGAGAGAAGGGGAGGAGAGGGGAGAGAAGGGGAGGAGAGGGGGCAGAGAAGGGGAGGAGAGGGTGGGAGAGAAGGGGAGGAGAGGGTGGGAGAGAAGGGGAGGAGAGGGTGGGAGAGAAGGGGAGGGAGGGGGAGTGAGGGGAGTGAGAGAGAAGGAGAGGAGAAGAAAAGGGGGGAGAGAAGGGGAGGAGAGAAGGGGAGGAGAGGGGGGAGGAGAGGGTGGGAGAGAAGGGGAGGGGGGAGTGGGAGGTAGAGGGGAAGAGAGAAGGGGAGGGAGGGGGAATGAGAAGGGGAGGGAGGGGGAATGAGAAGGGGAGGGAGGGGAAATGAGAAGGGGGGGAGGAGGAATGAGGAGGGGAAATGAGAAGGGGGGAGGAGGAATGAGAAGGGGAGGGAGGGGGGATAGGGGGAACAAAGGGGGAGAGAAGGGGAGGAGAGGGGGCAGTGAAGGGGAGGGAGGGGGAATGAGAATGGTAGGGAGGGGGAATGAGAAGGGGGTGAGGGAGGGGGGAGGGGAATGAGAAGGGGGTGAGGGAGGGGGGAGGGGAATGAGAAGGGGAGGGAGGGATGGGGGAGGGGGAATGAGAAGGGGAGGGGGAATGAGAAGGGGAGGGAGGGGGGAGGGGAATGAGAAGGGGAGGGGGAATGAGAAGGGGAGGGAGGGAGGTGGAGGGGGAATGAGAAGGGGAGGGAGGGAGGTGGAGGGGGAATGAGAAGGGGAGGGAGGGGGAACAATGGGGGAGAGAAGGGGAGGAGAGGGGGCAGAGAAGGGGAGGAGAGGGGCAGAGAAGGGGAGGAGAGAAGAGAAGAAGAGGGAGGGGGAGTGAGGGGAGGGAGAGAGAAGGAGAGGAGAAGAAAAGGGGGGAGAGAAGGGGAAGAGAGGGGGAGAAGGAGTGTGGAGGTTGGTAGAAGGAGTGTGGGGGGAGATAGATGGGATAGAGGAGGGGGAGAAGATAGGGGAGATATGGTAAAATATCCCGACAGCTCTCTGTCCCCTGACCTCCTCCTTCATCCTGAGGGCGTCCTGTCTGCTGCCTGTCTTCCACAGTGCAAACAGGACCCCTGGGGGAGGAGCCAGGCTCAGAGGGAGGCACACTCACACACCAGGGACAGACACATAGACAGGGAACGGAAGCACTCCATGCCAGCAACTGAGGCCCTCGCTATGCGAGGGCCGCGGGCTCGCGCAGGCGGCGTCAGTTGCTGGCATGAAGACATCACATCACATCACATCACATATTCACATATATAGTTGTGAGCGTACGGGCCGTTGCGAGCCCGCAAGCGTGAGCAACGGCCCGTACGCTCACAACTATATATGTGATACCTCAGAACTGTTTCTTGTTTTGAGGTACATTGTCGTTCTTAGCCTCCCAAATATCCATATTTTAAGGAAAGTCCTACATTTAAGGACACCCCCCTGTTTTTTACGCCTGAACAGGTCCACTTTATCAGGTTCCTCCTGTTGTTTTCTCTCAAAGTTTAGGAGAAGGATAGAAGAACAAAGACTCAATTCTACAGAATACAGTATATATCTGTATGGAGCATTATGTTAAGTGTTTACGAATAGAACAGAATGGCAATAACACTATTTATTAGTGCATAATTGTTCAAGACTATCTGCCCCATTAAATTTGAAGCCTGTGAGACTTGCAACGGCTGCGGGCTTGAAATTTGGCCGAGTTACAGAGCTATTAAATTAGAAAGTGCTGCAAGCTACGGGCTTGAGACACAAACCCGTAAAAGATTATTTTGCATGTTGAATGTGCGGCATGAATGTGATCAAATAGTCAAACCCATAGTTACAGGTTTAGAAGGAGCCAATGGTAAAACAGATCGTCATCATGACATCACTGAAAAATGGAGGTGGTATTTCAAAGTTTTACGGGATTCAGCTACGAGTTGCGATCGTACCCGCAATCCAAAAATAATGCAGTATTAATAATTAAATATGAATACCAGTATTTTATACTGCAGATTTGCAAGCTTGAGAATATTGTGCTATTATTTCTAATACCTAACATCACTACAGTGATATGAACTTTAACCCCCTTACGGGTCCTCTCTGGCACCCTGTGACTGGGCTACCTTTGCGGGTTACAGGCTTGAACGCGAGTGAATTTGTTGGAATTTAATAGCGAAATAGCGAAATTGGAATGTAACAGTTACGGGCTTGCCAGATCAAAGGATTTGCGGGCGTGCAGTTCAAATTTTAACATCTTGTAGAGTTTTCTCGCTCCTAACCCGCAGATCGTCAGCAGGTTGCTTTACAGGACCAATTAAATAGCCTCAAGTCTTGTGGGCTACGTTACAGACTACGTTGAGGGAATTTAATTGGGCTGTATATGACCTTTTTGGTTATTTTAAAAGTCAGGAGATAGGTAGCTGACACAATTGTTTGCAAAATATCCCGATCTCCCTGAATCTAAACAGTAAATATTGAAAGATTAGTATACAGTGTCACAAAGTAAAATGTAATAGTACAAAAGTGATACTATCCTATTTCTTCTATTTTATAGATTAAAGTATGCTCCTGAATGCTCCTGAATCAAACACAATGTGACCAGGTAAACATTTACTATTGTTCGTGGTAAACGAGCCCTGCTATTATAAATATTGTCTTGCATCTTAATACAAATATGTACTTATCATACTACAAATGTACAATTTCCTTCTCTATGGTACTCAGCTATATGTAAATAAATCAGGCTTTATGTCTTATACCAATATCATGCCGCTTAAATATCAAAGCCAAAGCATTTCGGATGGAGCTAAAAAGCTAGAATTCGATTGAGTGGTAGATATACAAACAACAGGATTGATTGAGTCAAGAGAACAGTAATCACATTAACCGTGGAATTCTTGACGCAGTTATGGAAAGGAAGGTGTGATATACATAACAGATTATAGATAAGTATAATTGAATGTGATTGGTACAATTTCCACCATGCATGTAGGGTCTTGTATCTTTTTAGTATTACTTATTAAAAATAATTTCTAGTTAAATATATTCTAGGCAATTATGATAAATGCACAGGTGAAGCATCTTTGACTTAGGCTAACTAAGTATCTTACCCACCAATGAACATATTTTTGGTAAATTGAACAATGGATATGATTATGGCCGGATTACCCATTAGGCCAACTGAACAGCCGCCCAGGGGCGCTTCCCTGTGAGAGTGAGGGGTGTCACTTTTATTTATTTTTAAATGGTCACTGACTTAAAAACAAAATACTGCAGTTTATAGACTAGCTACTAGGGGTAACCACCTAGAACAAGAGAGTAACAACAGGAAAATGAGCTTACATGCAGAGAAAAGGCAAAAATGGATTCATGATTACCTTGCATACTCACTCACTTCACTGCCTAGGGGCTCCAAAAAGGTAGGTCTGGTCCTGGATATGATAGACATTTAGCATGTTTCAACATACATATTCTCAAATATTTAAATATTTAAATACACACCTAATTTGCTTCAATGGACCAATTTTTAATAAAGTTTTATTTTCCAGAAAATACAGGTAATATTGCTTGGTAATAATGAAACACTGTCGTCAATGATTATAACATTATACTAAATAATGTAATGAAATAATATACTGTATAGTTATATACAGTGTTATCTCCTAAGCTTGAGAAATGTAAAGAGTTCTGAAATAACTAAACAAAATGATGTAATTCTTTTTTTAGAAAACACGTTTCGTTATTGAACTACTGCACAATGGAACAAACAAAATCTCAGAACTTCTGCCTGTTCCCTCCTCCCCATCCTTCCCTCCACTGATAACTACAAACACATACCCCGTCATCAAGCTCTTAAGATGGGATGTAAAAGTACAAAATGGATTCCTTTAGTCCTAAAAAAATTACATTTGCCCCCACAATGCTTTATGCCAATGTCTTACGCAGCTGCTAATACTGTTAGTTTGGTACATACATGACAAAAAAAGATGCATTTTATCTTGAACTGCGGTGGTCCTTGAACTTATGCTGTTGTTCTAAACATGAATAGAGATTTTGTATAAATACTGAATATATTCTGTATGTAAATACTATATGCGACTTGTTTTGTTTAATATAATTAATAGTGACATTACCATTGATATTCACAGGAAATATTATTTGCCGAATGACTCAAAAAATTCAGAATATCCATTGCTGAAGTAATAGATTTACAGCAAGGGTCAAATATGTGTGACCTGATTTATAATGAAAAACAGGATACAGAATATAGAATGAAATGTATCTTGATTACAGCGATTACCATAAAATAGATTTTGTACCTACTATTTTGAATGATTTAAAAGTAGCAAAAAATAGAGGAGGTTTGGTGGCTCTAGGTGTAGATTTATTTGTAATGAACCCTTTATAGTACACACCTATTGATCCCAATTATGTCATAGAGACCTAAATAAGTGGTTAAAACTTAACTTTTAATAACTTAATAAAAACATTAAAATATATTTAGATGCTACAATGCTATCAGGGATTGTATAATTATAACTTACCGGGCAAATTAGCACTTATTAAATATTAAGTGCATATTAAATATTTAGTGCTATCTTAATTTAAAGTTCAAGTGCTGAAAATAGTGAGTCTAAAGTGAATCTAAAGTGCTTGTATAGAGTCAGCTATATAACTGACTCAATTTTAAATGGTGTTATCAAAGTGCTGATCTTCTTATATTTGCTTTTCCGGAATATTTATACAAACTTGAGTAAACTCTTATAATTAGAGCCTGTTAATGGTGCTTGGCATCTTATGGACTTAGTTCTAAGTGTCTATCATAGTGATTTGTATTACACTATGTCCATGTGGCAAGGAGCACCACACTAGCGTGGAGATTGCGGTTAGGACGTCACTAACCCGAGTCTCGCGTTGCTGCGTCTAACCTGACGCACGTTTCTCAATTTCTTCAGGGGTTCAAAAGGATTTAAAAGTAGGCAAGCAATAAAGACAGAGGAAAAGCCACTAGAGTGCTTGGTTGTATTGGAAGATAACAGCAGAAAAAGACAGATACTAATGTTATTGTGTAGCTTATCAGATATCTGATAAAATACAGTGTGATATTACATTAGAATTGTTGTAAATAATTGAAATGAGTGAAAGGCACATGCATAAAATAAGACTTAGTGATATAGATATGTATGTTGTGAGGGAGGGAAGGGATGACAAGATAGAAGACTTCAAATACAGTATATTTTTAATATAGTTCAAAAGAGAATACAAAAGCACAAGGTTATTGGAGCTAAGAGCACACAATATTACTGTGTGGAAGTGTTTTCCACACCTGATGAATCTCTTTTTTTTTATCCAGGTATATCTTGGTAAGTGTTATGGAGCACTCAAACCAAACATTTGAAACCAGATTCATCCTACTTGGCCTCTCCAACATCCCACATCTTCAGGCCTTATTCTTCCTCCTTTTCTTGCTGATGTATATGGTCACCTTATCTGGAAACAGTTTGCTCATTGTAGTGGTGAGATTTGATGCTCGACTGCAGACCCCCATGTACTTTTTTCTGAGCAATCTCTCAGTCATTGACATCTGCTTCTCCTCAACCATAGTGCCCAAAATTCTGATAAACACCTTAGCTAAGGACAGAAGCATTTCTATTTTAGGTTGTGCACTCCAGATGTACTTCCATTTAGCTCTTGGTGCCACCGAATGCATATTGTTGGCTGTTATGGCATATGATAGATATGCAGCCATCTGTAACCCTTTACTTTACAACACTATTATGAACAAGACTTTTTGTGTTGGTATGGCTTCTGGATCCTGGACAGTGAGCTTTCTGATCTCTGTCATGCATATTGTTTTTACCTTTCAGTTACCTTTTTGTAGGTCCCATCATGTCGACCACTTTTTCTGTGAGATGCCGCCTTTCTTTCCACTGTCTTGCAGAGATACTTGGTTCAATGAGGTTGTAATGTATATCTCAGCTGGTATTATCGCTATGTGTTCCTTCTGTCTCACTGTAATTTCTTATATTCACATAATCTCCACCATCTTGAAGATCCAGTCTTCTCAAGGAAGGCATAAAGCCTTCTCTACATGTGCCTCCCATCTCACTGTGGTCTCTCTCTATTATGGTACCATTATTTTCATGTATATATGTCCCCGTTCCACTCACTCGCCTGAGACGGATAAGACTGTGTCCATTATCTATACAGCGGTGACACCTATGTTGAATCCAATAATTTACAGTATGAGGAATAAAGAAGTCAAAGGTACCATAAAAAATAAATTGGCCAAACAAATGCTTCCTTAATCTTTTCTTCTCATTCTGTTGAGCAAACAGAATAAAAATACATATAAATTCTGTCTCACCCTTGGGTCTTGATAGTATTTTAAAGGGCACAGAACTCCCAGATTTTCAAACATGCTTTATAAAGCACTGAAAAGTTGGTTTTACAAGAAAAATAAATTATTTTACGACCATGGTTGTCATCTGTATAAATTTACTGTTTTAAAAAACTACACTTGAAAAATATACAATATGCTTTTAGAATATAAGTAATAATTATAGATTTTCTAATGTATTACCTTTTTATATGCAATTATGCTGCTGTCGAATCTACTATTTTGGTTTCAGCCGATCAGCTTCCTGAGATGGAAGGGAGCTTTGAATACACAGTAAGTTATTGTCTGCTCAGTGAGAATGTTGCAGCTACAACTGCCAGTACTCTCAGTAGAACGAAAGAGAAGCCCATCAGATTATAATGACACACCCACCTGAGCAAGTAGCAGACAATGACAGACAAAAACACAAAATGGAGACCCTCATAATTATAATTATATATATAACAATTGCAAAATATAAAGGTTATGTTTATTTATTTTTTGCTTTCTAAAAACATTAAAGGACTACTACCAATGTTCTACTTTATAACATATATTTTTGTGCTACTGCATTGTTAAAATAAATGGTTAAAACTACTTAATCATGATTTAGCTTTATATTTAGCTATTTTGCAAGAATCTTGGTTTGTGTAAAATCCAACCTGGTGCTTTGCTTAAAAGATGTTTAATACAGCGGGCATATGCTTTAAGGGAGCGATGTATACAGTTGCTATTTTTGGATTAAAAGGGTGAGGTACATTGTATACTCATTTGCATGTCCCCGCCTTTTAGACATGCAAATGGGCTTATTAATGTATTATTCGTTTTCTGTACTTTGTACGGTGGAGAGCTTTTCTCACTCTTGTGCTCACCATACACTAAATGATTGTTGTATATATATATATATATATCACATATATAGTTGTGAGCGTACGAGTTGTTGCTAACGCTGCGGGCTCGCGTAGCGAGGGCCGCGGCTCGCGCAGCGAGCCGAGGCCCTCGCGAAGCGAGGGCACTGCCCGAGGGCCTCAGTTGCTGGCATGGAGCGCCGTAGGCGCTCCATGCCAGCACCTGAGGACCTCGCAAAGCGAGGGCCGCAGTTGCTGGCATGGAGCGCCGAAGGCGCTCCTTGCCAGCAACTGCGACCCTCGCAAACTTCACGTCGCAACCCAAACAGTACGACACACACATTACGACACTCGCAAACAACATACGACACACGTTCACACACATTACGGACTCGCAACACTCGGACGCAACTCGCGAACATTACAAAATGTAAAACACAATACATACACACACCACATACATGAAAAACTTACCTACACCAAGATGGAGCACCCAGCACCTCAAAAATACAACTTACACCTCGATTTTACTCCAAATAAAACAGTTTAGAAACTAAAAAAAAATCGAAGCGAGAGAAAAAATGGCCGCCGAACAAAACGAAAACGAGGCTACAGCACTCTAAACTCGCAAAACACCACAAGAAACTCGCAAAACACCACAAAACACCTACGGATATTCCGATACAAACGTATACCACACATTACTCGCCATTTTACGCCAATGCGGAAGTACATGACAACGGTTTGGGCTCGCGCACGCACAGTGTTACACTGCACACATTCAGCACGCTTACACAGCAGATCCACACCACTAATGCTGCAGCAACATCAAAACACATTCACAGCTCTTCCACACAATGCTTTAAAATAGGTAAAGTATATTCATTTATTAATGTATTATATATTTCATTATTACACACTAAACAGCATTAGCTACCTTACAATTTCATTGCCGTCATTTTTTGACGGGCAATTCGCTAGTATATATATATATATATATATTTGCACTGAGGGGGTGGCAAACTCAGGGATATCTCCGGGTGGCAAAAGCTCTAGTTACGCCACTGTATATATATAATACACAATTAAAAATTTAGATAAATTATTGTACATATTAACTTTAGAATCCAACAGCTGTGGCATTGCAATCTTATAACTGGATGGGTCTGACATCACTATTGTGAAATTAATGCATCACATCAATCCTTGTTTTAGAGGTACAGTCCCTCTTTTCAGGGGAAATCCCACTCTGTTTTGAAGTTCTGACCATATTGCACTTTCTTTGGCTGGAGGAGACAAAGCAAGTGCGATAGTGTGAAGGCCTTTGTTGTGGGTGTGGCTTTAGACCACAGCTGTGAATCATTGCAGCCTCCATGAGAGAGAACAGGAAGAAAGGTTGAGGTTCCAGAATGTGATAAAATGTTACTCTGGGTGCCATGAGAGAGTCAGTTGAGATTCATTAAGATTGAGTGAGATATGGTCGTCCACTCCCCGGAAGCTGCCATGAGCAGCTAACAGGCTTTTGGCGCCAAACCTCAGTGGTGCAAGTAGCGCAAGGTCTCTTGCTAGATTTCCATGGACCTACCCTATGCTGCCTTAAGCTGTTCCCGTTCCCTTGGATGGTATAGATCTGCACCCGGAGGCGAGCCCAGGCCTCTCTGCAGCCCCTTCTTCAACACAGCCAAGGTCGGAGGAGAGCAATAGAGGAGCCTTGGTAGCGATCAAAGTTCTGGTAGGAGAGATCAAAGTGTTGTCGCTGAGCACACTGACTATACCCGGTGGAAATATTGTCCTATCTGAGGGGGGCCCATGTTACTGGAATGTAACTTAAATTGATGGGTTTGCCCGGTGCTAGTCTGTCAGTGTATGACTTCTCTGGCATGAATTTGAGACGTCCACCTTCCCTTAACGCTTTCTCAAGGTTAAATTGCTACAACCAATCAAGGAAAAAATTAACTCTGACAGACACAGCAGGGGGTAGACTCTGACATGATGGAACTTTGAGCCTGGCGGATAACATGGCTTTTTAGAGTGTATGTCTTTAACAAATGTTTTTCATTGGCATGATGCCATAATTATTTAAGGAAATCATGAACACTAACAGTTACAGTAGGGGGTACACTCCAATATTATGAGTCTCTGAGCCTAGTGCAAGACTTAGGCTTATAGGGTGTATGCCTCTAATCTATAGAGTCTGCAAACCAATAACCCCAAAGAATAGGCTTAAAAGCCATACCAAGTACGGGCAGGAGAGATCACAAGGGATCGTTGCCACTGTGCAAACTGGTTATAACGCGTGGAGCTACTGTCTCACCTGAGGGGGGCCCATTGACTTTGAATATAAATCATGAGGATGGCAGTGTTTGATGCTTGCTGACCAGTCTGGGACACCTTGGTTTGAACCTGAACTGTGTTTTTTCTCCTACTGCATGGGTAGCAACCTGAAATATCCCAGTACTTTACAATAATTATTGGGGTTCCCATGAATTGTCTAGCATTTTGCAATAAGTTTGAAGGCAATGTGTCATATCACAGTATTGTGCATTATTATATTTGGTAATCGCCACTACCTCAACCCAGTATAATAACATCTAAGGCAATTACTAATTGCCTAGCACTGTAGAGTATTAGCAGTGATACTTTGGGAACGAATATCTTTGTGCAATACATATGGCAATAAGCAACTCTTCTGATTGGTGTAACAATATTGGCTGATATTTGGAAAACCTCAGCCCAATACATTAAGATCTATGCCAGATTGCTACATACCAGCACTGAGCAATAATATGCGGGACTCCTTTGAATTTTTCACTACTGTGCCATAACACTTTTGGATTTTGGGACTCTCAACATTGTTGTTACCAACGGCATATACATAAAATTTGTGACATCCCAGAATAGTCCTGGATAGCACTATATAGCGTCTTAAGAACGTGTAATTATATCAGGAGCTAATTGTAGACATTTCAGAATTGTGCATTAAGATTGGAAGCAAAAATTTACTAAATAGAGATGTCAATGGGTCAAGCTAAGAACATATAACAATATCAGGTGATATTGCTCATACCTTGGAAGTGTGTTTAATACCGGAAGCAATACCTTAATAACTTGAGTTGTGCAATAGTTTGCTTCAAGAAAGCACAATAATATCAGGTGCTATTGTATATATGATAAAACTGTGCAATAATACTGGAAGCAATATTTTAGAAACCTGAAATGAAAAATGGTATATTCTAAGAACATGCAAAAATATCAGGTTTTATTGTAAATACCTCAGAATTGTGCAATAATACGGTTAGAAACGACTTATTTACTAGAGACGTAAAATGCTCATGACAAGAATGTGCAATGACATCAAGATGATATTTTATACATTTTAGAACAGTCTAGTATTATTGGGAACAATACTTAATCAATTTGAGAGATAAATAACCATATTTTATGAATGTGCAACAATATTAGGGTTTAATGTACATACCTCAGTAATGTGTAATATTATGGGAAGCAACACTCTATTTAGTAATATTTAAAATAATTAACATTGACAACTAGAACCAACAGGGACTTTCACTTGTTGAGAGTCTAGATATTACAACAAGGGGTAATATTACTTTGGAATACTGGGTAAAGATCTATTCGGTTTCAATAATGACTGTTACGTCACAATAGCAGATTGAATTATAGAATACTTTTAGATACATTATAGAAGGGAAAGAGTTTGAACATATTGATAAGATAAATTGGACGAGTTTTGTAATTATCTTAGCATAATGAAGAGGGAAAATCATAACACTAAAACAAAAACTAGAGAAAAGAAAAATGTAATAGTAAATAGGCAAGGGACTGATAATGTTAGAAGGCTAGTTAATCTTATAGCTTATGCGAAATTAAACAAAAAGTTGTTTGTTTTTCTATCTTTAAATGCAGAAAAGGCCTTCGATAGAGTCGGAGGAGACTACATGGACCTGGTCCTGGACAATTTTGGCCTTGGGGACTTTGCGTCCAGGGCCATTAAAGCCCTATATGTGGCCCCCTCCGCCTCTGTCGTCGGCCTTGGATTTAAGTCGGTGAGCTTTAACATATTTAATGGGACTAGACAGGGATGCCCTCTCTCCCCCCTAATATTTGCTCTCTTAATGGAATCTCTAACTTGTAAACGTTCCCAAATTGGAAGCACTGATGATAAACCAGAAAGATGACGAAGAGTTATATTTAAAAACTCATTGTCTATATTCATGGCAAAATAGTATAAAACATATGGGCATAGAACTTCAATTAGATTTTAAACAAATGATAGACCAAAATTTTAAGCCGACAATGACAAACTTGAAAGCATCCATTGAAAAGTGGAGTAATCTTCACGATTCAAGGTCAGGAAGAATTATAGCTACAAAAATGTTTCTAGTGCCCAAAATAACATATCTTATGAGGAGTATAGCATACTATCTTACAAGTCTCCAAATGAAGGAATTTCAAACTATCCTTGATAAGTTTATTCATAAAGGCAAAAAAAGGAGAATTAAAACAGCGTACTTAATTAATACATTTCGAAAAGGAGGCATGGCCTATCCATCTATTCAGAAGTTCCAATAAGCAATAACTATAGCACATATTATTAGATGGAGAGACCAAGTGGAAGCCAAGCACTGGTTATAAATCGAAAAGGAAATGTCAGCTAAAAAAGAGCTACAAACTATAATCTTTAAAAAAAAAAAAAATAATTACTGACCATACTAGTTTTGCAACTATGGGAGATGCCTTAAGAAATAGTTTTAAATGTTGGGACAAGTTGAATTTGAAATATGCCTTAATTCTATTCCCTAGCCCGATAACTCCATTGATTACCCTATGCCGAGAATTCAACATTCCTCTTTTGGAAACTCTAGATAAGAACAGGGCAGTATATTTAAGGGACCTGTTTCAGAATGGTTCTTTTATTGCCTTTAACAAACTAAGGAAAAATTATAAGTTGCATAACTCATTAGAATACCATTGAATGTGCAATCAGTTGAGGTTTCTGGGGTTTATAGTAGAAAATCTCAGAAAGCTGACCGACTGTGAGAAATTAATTTCAGATGTTGATAAATCTCACTTAATGGCCAAGTGCCATAACATTATCAAAAATAAGCAGACTCCAACCAAAACTTTTAGCCTAAAACGATGGGAAAAATATGTAAGCAAGGAGTGGTCGCTAGAGACATGGCTCTCTGCTTTTTTAATTACAGACACATTTTTGCAAAATGCATCCCACAAAGAAACTTATTTTAAGATCATTAATAGGTGGTACTATGTTCCATTATAAGTTTCTCAGATTAGTAAAGTTAATGAAGACAAATTTTGCTGACGTAAATGTGGACAAAAAGGAACTAATTTACACATCTGGTGGGAATGCCCAATTCTACAAACCTGGTGGTTAGAATGCTTTCTTCAAATTAAATACATTTTTGGGGTAGATCTTCCCTTTAAGGTGAAAATACCCCGATTCCACATCTTTCCTAATGAAGTTACATTAGAAATAAAAGCTATTTTATACAGATCTTTATGGCAGTCAAAACCTCAATTGCGTCAAATTGGAAACAAGTAAAGTTCCCCACTTGGTCTGAAATCTTGATAAAAATTTGTACGTAATATTAAGGAAATCACGATTTCCTGACTCCCTCCTAAAAAGTGGATAATATGGGATCAAAAATATAATGAATAGGGAGATTTATTTTTCGGGAGTGTTCTCTTATAGCCTTCCCCTCCTTCTCCTTCCCCCCCTCCCTTTTGGCTGGTGGCAAAAGGAGGAGAAAGGGAGGGGAGTAAAAAGTGTTTTCTTTTCGTTTTCTACTGCTTTTTTTGGGGGGGGGGGACTAATTTAGAGATTTATTATTAAGTTGTAAGTTTGGGTTTAAGAGGGGGGAAGAGAAAAGGAAAGAGAGAAGAAGAAGAGAGAGAAAAAAAGGGGGTTAAAATTGAGACAAAAAGATAACTTTAAAGAATGTCTAATATTATCAAAAGGTTATAACTGCCACAGTCTATTAAGATTAAGTTTTAACATGAAGATGCTTTGTACTCTCTCTTTGTATTTTCTAGGGGGAAAATTAGATAATGCACTCACGCTGATTAGGTTTCTTTGTTTATTTGATCTGTTAAATGTTTGTATTGTCATTTGGTAAAAAGATATATTAAGTTTATGTAATAAATCCTTTTTGAAAATAAGGAAAAATAGAGAGAAAGACACTATTTGAATAGGATAATTGTATTTATTTGTGTTGTTTAATGTATTTATATTTGTATGAAACATTTTGCGAATAAAAAAAAAAGATTGAGTGAGATAGAATGGTGTCTCTGAGAACAAGCCAGTCTGAAGGCAGTCTGTGATGCTTTTGACAGGAGAAAAGTGAGGTAACCCAGCTATCAGTGACTCTGAGAAGCTTAATATATATATATGTATGGAATAAGATATCTGGAAGAGAAGATATGTGAATATGTCACCATTCCTAGTTAAGATAATAATGAAGTGGATGTTATGATTCTTTGCAGATGAAACCTTGTCAATAGTAATTTATACAAAATCCAGGAGATACACAAACTGTTACAGAATGTTATCAGCTCAAGTTTAAATATACATCTATTAGACCTGTTATGAATTATAACAACAATTAAAGTAGTTCCTGATTTTCATAATGCTGAGCCTGAGTTCATATTATTTTTTTAAATACTGCATCTGAGTAAGGACATATTAAAGATATCAACTGAAGGGATCAAAAGAACCTGAAAGGTCTGCTTGGTAGGTTTTGCCACAACAGCCTTATCAATCCCGACTGAAGAAGACGCACAAGAAGTAACAACTGGTGGCAAGCGGTGGGATCCCTTCATCAACTATCTGATACTCACATACCAATTTTCACTCTGAAACTCAGGCATGACACCAAGACAAACCAAGTCCTCTTTATTTCTCATTATTAGATTTTATTAGAAAATAAATGTGAATTAGCAACAAATACACCCAAAACGGCTTCCACTAATTCATTTACCGGACTGCAACTAACAGAAATCAGCAGACAATAGTCTTTTATATTGTTTACATAACAAATGGGAAAAAAAAACATCTTGACAGCCAATTACATTTTATTTACATATAATATCCAATAAGCTATAACACACGTGATCAAGACTTATCAAACATGTTATGTTACGTCACTCTAGATGTGCAAAAATACTTCATTCTTAAATGTTCTGCGCAAAGTGCAAATTATGGCATTGGGATGCCTTATTTATTATGTATACAAATATGTGTACTGTCTCTTACTGAAACAGCTAGATCATGGGTCATGTAGACTTAACTGTTTCATACCTAATATTTTGCAATTTGAAAATGACCGGTTCACAGCTAGCCAAATATCACACTAGCTGGAAACAGTGATAATTGTATATATATATACACTAAAAAGGATGGCATATGGAAACTTATCCAAGATAGAAATCAAGTACTTGCAGAGGCTTGGAGGAGATGCAGAGACAGACAAGCAATTTTCCCAGTACTGTCAGACCAGATCCCTGATTTCCTGCAGAGCAGAGGTTATTCAGGATCAAATGAGCCAGATCACAAGGATGATGGAACGGAGAGCACATCAAGTTGCTATTGAAGAGGACCTGGCAGCGGCCTTCCTACTACTGGCTGGAGTTAATGAAAAGACTCCAGGGTGTACTGCAGGGCGATTCAGCATGTGGCATTGAGCCTATAGAACGGAGGGTGAGTCTGTATAATCAGCACTGCCAAGAATCGGGACTAAAACCAGGGTGCAAGGAAGCTATGTGAATTGATCCCTTAATCCAGGAAGAGTTTGAGCTGCAGGACAGTTATATGAAGCTGCTGGTAGAGGCAACCATTGGTAGGACCTGGCTCAAGGGGTGGAAGGAGCCCTGTCAATCAGGAAGGGATGTGGAAGATGCATCCTGTCTCCAGGAGGTCCTAAAAGCATATATCCTTGTTGCAGAACTGCAGAAAACTATTGCAGAAAAAGACAAGCAGATAAAACAGAAGGAAGATTTTTTGTCTCTTGCACATTCTGATTTTACAAATAGTGGATAGGAGTGCAAGTCTCTAAAGAGGGAAAACATTTCCCTAAAAAAAGAAATCAATATCTTCCAGGGTTTGAACAATGAGCATGTTTCTGCAGCTCGCATACAGGAACAGCTGGAAAGAAATATAATTGAAAGAGATGAGAGCACCTTCAGAATGAGCATGCAAAAGAGTCCAATAAAGTTGAGGAAAACCAAGTTCTGCATAATCACAACAAGGAGTTGAATTACAGATCAAGAAATTACAGGCTGATAAATATTTATTAGGGCAGATGGAGAAGAGTAATCAAGAAAAAACATTTAAAAATCAAAACAGTAGAAAAACTTTTAGTGACCGGACTCATAGAGTTGGCAAACAAGCAAGAAGAGTTAAGAATATTGAAAGAAGAAAATTCATCCTTAAGAATGGATATTCAAAATCTGCAGGCTCAAAAGATAGAACAGATGTCACTTACCACAGCTGTTGAGGAACTAAAGATCCGTGAAAAATGTGATCCATGAGAAAGAGGGGAAGATAAATTCAGTAGAAGAATTGAACAGCCTGAAATCCTCCGGACATCAAGAAGAAAATGATCCATGCATTGAATAAGAAAAACGAAGCCCTGGAGGAAGAGTTAGCAAATAGCCAACTTGAACAGGCAGAACAGGCAGCACTGCTACAGGAGCTACAGAATGAACTGAAAGACAAGGTCGAAACATTTAGAACGGTGGAGGCCAGATTAAATGAGCGTGATAAGCTGGCACTGGTGTGTTTGAAAGAACATTTTGGAGCAGAAGAGGTCAAGATTTTTGATGCCAGCAAACAAGTGCAACTACAACTGCCCACTTTTGGTCCCATAGGCCCATGGACTGATTTAGTCATAACAGGACAGCTGTTGGGACTGGCCTGGTTGGGGAGGGTTGTTATGGCATGGGATCCACTGAAGACCCTTCCAGAATTGCCTTTGTCCCTGGACATTGTTCATAAGAAAAAGAACAAAAACCTGCCCTGCACACTCAAAATAAGCACTCAAGCAGGGGGAGGCCTAAGGGAATAGTTTTCCACATTTGCCCCAATCGAGTTGAGAAACCCAGCAACCTAGACATGGGCTTACGAATGGACTTAATTGTTGCAGCATGCCGATGTTCATCTGATAGAGATAAACACCGGGATGCCGCATTTAAAAAGGGGGAGTAGTTGTCATGATCCCCTGTCCATCCTTTGGGTTCAGTCATTCTTATTGTTATTTAATATGTTTTTATGTTAAGTTTATTGCACTGTGTATGTTAATTACTGTATGTTATGTTGCATCCCTATGTGTGATTGACTTGTGATGTGAGATTCTGTATGTTGCATGTTTGGTTCATGAAGTGTTAAATAATTTAGAATGTTGTGTTGTCAGTCTGTAACTGTCAGAGAGAAAAGGTTGAGATTCAGTTAGATTGAGTGAGATGTAAAGGTGTCTCTGAGAACAAGCCAGTCTGAAGGCAGTCTGTGATGCGTTTGACAGGAGAGAAGTGAGGTTACCCAGCTATCAGTGACTCTGAGAAGCTTAATATATATATGTACAATTAATGAAGTGTGTATATTCTCCTTATCAAAGGGGAGGAAACCAAAGTATATGTAGGCTCTTAATCAAAGGGGAGGAAACCTATCTAGAAGATATGTGTATATGTCAGCATCCCTAGAGAAGATAATAATGAAGTGGATGTTTTGATGACTTGCAGATAAAACCTTGTCAATAGTACTTTATAGAAAATCCAGAAGACACACAAACTGTTACAGAATTTTATCTGCTCAAGTTTAAATATACATCTATTGAATCTGTTATGAATTATAGCAACAATTAAAGTAGTTCCTGATTTTTATAATGCTGAGCCTGAGTTCATAATATTTTTAAATGTTGCATAAAGAGTAAGGGCATTTTAAGAGACATTGGCTGTCTTGGTGAATGGATCAAAAGAATCTGAAAGGTCTGCTGGGTGGGTTTGGCCATGACAGCCTTATCAAGCCCGACTGAAGAAGCAGATTGTAACACTGGGGACTTCTTAAAAGTAAAACAAGTATACATTTAATGACAATTATATTAGGGAGGATGAAAATAATTAAGACACCTAGTTAAAACATAAAAAAAAAAAAAACATTTTTTCATAAAGAAAACCTTTAAAAATGTTCATAGATGTATAGTATACTATATAGATTTGAAACAATTCAAAAGTTTCTGACAATTTCATGGAAAATGAGTAATCATGTGAAAAGACTTGAGGGTTGTAATTGTGCTGGGAGTTTTTAAGACTCTATGAAGACTTTCAGAGCATGAAGTCATCTACCACTGGGAACAAAACTGATGTATTTAAAATCACACCTCACTCTATTCATGTTTGCTCCTCCACTTTGGAGGTTAAGACTGTAAAAACTTTTCACAATTCATGTACCAATCTTGAAATGTATTATTAATAATCATATTAACAACAGAAAAGCAGTAACATCATAATAGTATATCCTTTCATTTCCAGACAGCTCTTCAATTCAAGGTAAGTTTATTGATTCTCAATATTGAAGAAGACAACTGATCTCTAGTCAGGGTCACTCCGAGCATTAAATATATATAGTTGCAGGAAAAGTAATGTAATAATTGTTTCATATTGTGCTATAATGATATATGTGGTAGATATGAATGGCAGAAGGAGAGGCTCTTAGGAATTGTTGAAAACGGCAGAAAGGAATTTCATTTTCCACACATTAATAAAACTACACATTTGCTTTCATTAGTAATATTGAGCCTCATTCAATTGGCTGAATTTGAGATCCGGATGCATGTAAGTGAGATCTCAAATTTGCTATTCAATTGGCGTCTTTTTGCGGGCTTTGATCGGGTTACGAGTTACGAGCTTGAAAAAATGTTGGCCATCCAACTCGTAACTTACACCATCCAGAGGCCTTTGATGTGTCACTTTAGGTATTAGAATTAATAACACAGCATTCTCAAGCTCGCAAATCAGCAATATAAAGTACTTTATTTCATATGTAATTTCCGTGTTATATCGATCCCGGCAATCAATGTGTTAATGCATATAATGGAACTTGCATGGACTAAAATATCATATTTACGGTTTTATCAATATTGCATTATTTCTAGAATGTGGGTCCGATCGTAACTCGTAATTTAAACCCCTAAGACTTTGAAATTCCCCCTACATTTTTCAGTGACCTAATGATGACGATCTCTGTTGCCATTGGCTTCATCTAAATCCGTAACTACTGGTTATACTAATTGACCACGTTCACGGCCGCGCATCCAACGTTCGACAAATGGTTACAGGGTTTGCGTCTCAAGCCCGTAACTTGCGCCCTGCTCAAATTGAATAGCTCTGTGACTCAGCCAAATTTCAAGCCCGCAGCCATTGTAGGTCTCAGGTTGCACTTACGGGCTTCAAATTTAATGGGGCTGTATGTGTCTGTCTTTGGTCATTTGAAAAGTTAGAAGGCATGTATCAAAACAGTGCATATTGATCCGTATACAGTGTAACAAAGTAAAACATAATAGTACACAAGTGATACTATCCTACTTCTTGTTTTAGAGATTGGCGATTTAACATATGAATTCTCCTGAATCAAACACAATGGGACCAGGTAAACATTTCCTACTGTTAGGGGGTAAACATTGTCTTTCATCTTGATACAAATATGTGCTTAGCATAACACAAATGTACATTCCCCTTCTCTTTGGTCCTCAGCTATATGTAATTAAATGAAAGTTTATGTCTTATACCAATATCACACCGATTGAAAGGTTTTCACATGGAGCTAATTTGATTGAGTGGTATATATCAAAAAACACGATTTATTGTGTCAAGAGAACATTAATCACATTGACTGTTGAGTTTGTAAGGCAGTTATGGAAGGGAAGGGAGAGATATAAATATGTTTGAATGTTACTATGGTACAACTTACACCATGCATGTAGGGTATTGTATCTTTTTAGGATTACTTATGAAAAAGAAGTCCCATATCACTCTATTCTAGACAACTATGATACATGCATTGGTGGAGCTAACTGTATCTTACCCACCAATGAAAAACTACATGTTTTTGGTAAATTGAACAATGGATATCATGCTTCAACATAATCCCAGATATTTCAAAACATAAGACGCATCTAATTTGCTTCTATCGACCAATTTCTAATTTTCTAGAAAAAACAGGTAATATTGCTTGGTAATAATGAAGCACGGTCGGCAATGATAATTACATTATACTAAATAATGTAATGAAAGTATGTGCTATTGTATAGTTAAATACAGTCTTGTTTCTTAAGTTTGCAAATGTAAAGTGTTCTTTAAAAAAAAAAACATATTTCTTTAATGAACTGCTGCACAATGGAAAAAGCAAAATCTCTGAACTTCTGCCTGTTCCCTCCTCCCCCATCCTTCCCTCAACTAATTATTATTATTATTATTATTAATATTATCTTTATTTATATTGTGCCAACATATTCCGTAGCGCTGTACAGGGGTTGAGTACATGCCAAACAACACCTTATAAAGAATGGAGGGCCTAACTACAAACACATACTCCATCATCAAGCTCTCAGGATGGAATGTAAAAACACAAAATGGATTTCTTTAGTCCTAAAAAATTTAAAATGTTCCCCCAAAATGCTTCATGCCAATGTCTTACGCAGCTGCTAAAGGTACTAATGTTATTGTGTAGTTTATCAAACAACTGATAAAATACAGTGTGATATTACATTAGAATTTGTTGTTAAGAGTGTGACTAAAATGGTGCATGGTCTGAGAGATGCACGTATAAAATAAGACTTCATGATAAAGGTATGTATGTTGTGAGGGAGAGAAGGGATGCCATGATAGACTTCAAATATAGTATATTCTTAAGATAGGTCAAGAGGGAAGTAAAATTCAGAAAAATAGGAATACAAAAAGGTTATCGGAGTTAAGAGTACACAACATTAATGTGTGGAAGTGTTCTCCACACCCGATACATGCTTTCTCATATACATTACCTTCTTTCTCTTCATCTAGGTATATCTTGGTAAGTGTTATGGAGCACTCAAACCACACATTTGCAACCAGATTCATCCTACTTGGCCTCTCCGACATCCCACATCTTCAGGCCATATGCTTCCTCCTTTTCTTGCTGATGTATATGGTCACCTTATCTGGAAACAGTTTGCTCATTGTAGTGGTGAGATTTGATGCTCGACTGCAGACCCCCATGTACTTTTTTCTCAGCAATCTCTCAGTCATTGACATCTGCTTCTCCTCAACCATAGTGCCCAAAATTCTGATAAACACCTTAGCTAAGGACAGAAGCATTTCTATTTTAGGTTGTGCACTCCAGATGTACTTCCATTTAGCTCTTGGTGCCACCGAATGCATAATATTGGCTGTTATGGCATATGATAGATATGTAGCCATCTGTAACCCTTTACATTACAACACTATTATGAACAAGACTTTTTGTATTGGTTTGGCTGCTGGATCCTGGACAGTGAGCTTTCTGAACTCTGTCATGCATATTGTTTTCACTTTTCAATTGCCTTTTTGTAGGTCCCATCATGTCGACCACTTTTTCTGTGAGATGCCCCCTTTCTTTCGACTGTCTTGCAGAGATACTTGGTTCAATGAGGTTGCAATGTATATCTCAGCTGGTATTATCGCTATGTGTTCCTTCTGTCTCACTGTAATTTCTTATATTCACATAATCTCCACCATCTTGAAGATCCGGTCCTCTCAAGGAAGGCATAAAGCCTTCTCCACATGTGCCTCCCATCTCACTGTGGTCTCTCTCTATTATGGTACCATTATGTTCATGTATTTACGTCCCCGTTCCACTCACTCGCCTGAGACGGATAAGACTGTGTCCATTATCTATACAGCGGTGACACCTATGTTGAATCCAATTATTTACAGTATGAGGAATAAAGAAGTCAAAGGTACCATAAAAAAGATAGTGGCAAAACAAATGCTCTCTTAATGTTCTTTTCTTCTCATTCTGTTGAGGAAACAGAACAAAAATCAATCATTTCTGTCTAACCTTTGGTTCTTGATAGTATTTTAAAGGGACACAGAAACCACAGATTTTCAAAACATTGAAAAGTTAATTTTTGCATTAAAAAAATATTATTTTTATAAAACAGGATTGTCAACTTGAAAATATAAATCATAGTAATAATACAGTTTCGAATGTATTGCCTTTTGTATGTGCAATTATGCTGCTTTGCAATCTAAAATTTGGTTTGCGCCGATCAGTTTCCTGAGGTGGAAACAGACTTTGAATACCTAGGAAGTTTCTGTCTGCTCATTGGGAATATTGCAGCTGCAGCCGAAAGGACTCTCAGTAGGACTAAAGACAAGTTCATTACTTTACAAGGAAAATGTAAACCCTTGTTAAAGCATAATTATATATAACATTTCCAAAACGTGAAGGTTATGTGTATTTTCTTTTTTTACTTCTAAAATAATTTTCTTACTATCATGTTGTTAATCAAAAGACTATATAGAATATTTATATGGACAATAATTGAGTACAGTGGCCCTTTAAGCTTGCATTAAGCAACAAGCAATTACTGTTACATACATAATTACAAATGAATATGTGTGCTCTGTTTCAAGTGGCTTTCTAAATTATACAAAGTTTAAAGAAAGCCACAGTATATCTATTGGCTAATCACACATTAATTAAAATACGTGATATTAATATGTTTGTTTAACCTCCCTGGTGGTCTGATTATGTCATTGTTTTTAACATAATCAGGTCCCCCATTCTGATCTCTCCCACCCCTAGGTCCACAAAATTCTGATCTCCTTCCACCGCAGGTCCCCCATTCCGATCTCCTCCCACCCCTAGGTCCCCCATTCTGATCTCCCCCCACCAGGTCCTCCATTCTGATCTCCCTACCCCCTCAAATCCCCCATTCTGATCTCCCACCTCCCCTCCCAGGTTATTGGTACAATGACCTGAGCAGGTTTTATACATTACAAAAGGATTCTTTGCATGAAAATGAGCCCTGACAAATTAATTAAATGTTATAAATTTGGAAATATAACATTCCCACAAACTGTTATTCATTCATCTTCAGAATATAGTGTATGTAGTTATCGTATACATACTTTACAATTGTTTAATTCTTCACTTGTTTAAACAATACCCCTGAATGAGTTTTGTAACTAACATTTTATATGAACCACACAATATTGACCCCATAAGCATTTTATTCATAACTGGGTCTGACACCACCACATTCAATTTTAACTTACATATTAATATTATGATTATTATTATTATCTTTTATTTGTAACGCTCCAACATATTTGGTAGCGATATACAGGGGTTAAGTTAATAGCAAAATACAATATAGACATACAAAAAGTGGAGGGACATTTTTTTGAGCTTAGAATCTTATGTAGAAAGTGTTTCTTTACCAGAGCACCCTACAAGATAAAAAAAAAAAACTTATAGACTTACAATCTAAAGGGAATGGAAGAGGCAGAAACCTGAGCAAGAATATCAGATAAGGTATAGCAAGGATCAGAATGGAAGTGAAAGTTAACTTAGGTTTGAAGCTGTGCAAAGTAGGAAGGATATTCAAGTAGTAGAAAGTCAGTGTGAGAGTCAGTGTGAGATTGGAACATGTTATCTTTGCCTAGCGGTCAGATAATATTACCTGCAAATGGGAATGTCAGGTGATAATTTGACTGCTTATAAAGGTACAACAATTAGAGGTTGTTGGGAGGGAAGTGGTTGCTGTAGCCAGAAGGGGATCAGAAAAGGAACTGGTAGCTTGAGGTTTCTCTTAATGAATAGTTGCTGAAGCAAGAAGGGATCAAGAGAGGAGCTCGTAGCTTGAGACTTCTCTTAAGGAATGGTTACTGGAACCAGAAGAGATTAGGAAAGGAACTGATAGCTTGAGGTTTCACTTAATGAATCGTTGCTGGAGCCCGAAGGTATCAGGAGATCAACTGAGCTTAGGAGCAACATTTTTAAAGAAATACTATAGTGGTAAAACTTGACATAGCCATCTAAAGCACATGTTACATTCAGCATAATGATAGTTCTTTTAGCCCAGTTATTTAGAATTAGTATTAATGTTTTGAGTTTCTGTTTTAACTGCCCTCTAGGGTGTTGCCATATTTATCTGTATTTTAGTGTTCTTTTTATTTACTTTTCCATAGTTTCAGAATAATAAAAGTTATATTTTACTGTCTAATGAACTTGTTCAAACTCCTGTTTATACACTCTGTTTATGATTGATCAACACATTTATTATATATTTGTTATGCTCTAGCAACTTTGTATCCTTGTTTTTTTTTTTTTCAAACATCTTTTTATTAAATGGAGTTTGCGTCAGAACAGAAGTGGATTAATACATTTCAACCATTGGTGAGCAAATATATGCAATGTTCATACTAGCCATACTTATTGCATCATATTTATCTAGTACATATAGGAATTCCTTTATAATTTTTGTGCTTGGAATTTTACCACAATACTTAACATCACCTAGATATCCTTTGGTGTTCTCCAATTTTTTTTTTTTTTTTCCTTTTATATTGTCTTCTAACATTTTATTCTTTACACAAGTTAAAACAAAAATAAATCAATTATCAACTGGGGAGAGAGGAGGGGGGGGAGAAAGGGTAGGTGGGGAAATAGCACACTCACCGTCTCGAGTAACATTGGTCGCAAGTAGGCTCTGGGGCCCCATCCGTCGCCCCCGCGGCCCTCCGGCCCATCCCCACCCCGAGGCTGGGGTCTGAGCTAAACTGTGGCACTATGTGGGGAGACCAGCCAGGGAGACCAGATATCCAGAAAGCTAGGATAGCTGTGTTGCATGTAATGTGTCAATTTTTCATTAATCATTATAAAGTTTATCCTGGTAATGACATCATTTAGATTTAGTGTAGGGGTTCTCCAGTGTCTGGCAATAGTATGCTTAGTGGCTAAAGTAAAATACTGTAAGAGTGCATTACACTTGGGGGATATGTTCTCTGCCTTCCCTCCTAACAGGCAAACCTCTATTGTGGGTGTTAGTGAGCTATGTATTAGTTGTGAAAATAGTTGGAACACGTTCCCCCAGAGAGCTTGTGCCTTTGTGCAGTGCCACCAAATGTGGCTAAAATCTCCTGTAGCTTGGCAGCCCCTAAAGCAAAGTCTATTTATCGTCGGGTTGATTTGGTGCATTCTGGATGGGGTGAGATAGGTTCTGTGGAGGACTTTGATTGAGACCTCTAGTAGGCTAGGGGTAAGTGAGCCCTTGGTCAGATTTCAGCTAATCCTATGCCAAGTTTCTATAGTCAGTTCCCTGCCTAGGTCTTGTTCCCAGTGTGCCATACAGGCGGGTTTCTGTTTTTGTTTGGTATTGTTAAAGCTGGAATACAAGAGGCCCAGGGTGCCTCTAGAGTAGGGAATATTCTTACAAATTGTTGATAGCCAGCACGGTTTCGGTGGGCCCCAGTCTTTTGTCGGGGATTCTAACCAATGTCTGATTTTCCTATAATTCCATAGTTCCCCTGTTGGTATTTTAAAGTTAGTTACCAGTTGTTTGTGATTTACCACTCTATCGTCGTGATACCACGCCCCTATTCTGTTAAGGTCACTAGAGAGCCACCACCTTTTTGAGATTGAGCTCAAGGTCGTCTTAAAGTCTGGGAAAGATTTTATAGAAGTCATAGGGGTGATTGGTGGCGCTAGTTGGTGTTTGGTACAAGCCCAGGTCCACACCGATGCCGTGAGTTTGATCATCGGGTTGGTGAGGTACTTTTTGTTTTTGATTTTATGAATCCCCGGGTCCCAGATCAGCGTGTCCTAGGAGTAGGGTCTAAGTTCCCAGTTCTCCATAAAGACCCATATGGGTTGATGTGTCTTTGTGTTGGTTAATGGCAGGAAGGCCAACTGGGCTGCTTTGTAGTAAAGCCTGAGGTTTGGGCAGGATAATCCCCCTTGGTTTTTGTGCTTATACATCATCTGCCTAGCAATCCGCGGGGCTTTATTGCTCCAAATAAATTTAAATATTATATTCTGCAATCTGTCTAGATCTTTGAGATCTAGCGGTAAGGGAAGGGTCCTGAAAAGGTACAATATTTTGGGCAGAATATTCATCTTGATGGCCGTGATGCGGCCCGTCCATGATATGTTTAGCTTTGACCAGCTTTGTATATTCTTTGTTAATTTCTGAAGCAATGGGGGGTAGTTTGCTTTGTATATTCCCGCTACCCTCCTTGTAATATGAACCCCTAGATATTTGATTGATGTTTTTGGCCAGGAAAAGTTATAAGTCCTTTGCAATTCTGTAAGATCTGTCAATGGTATTCCTACATCTAAGGCTTCGGTTTTCTCCAGGTTAATTTTTAGCCCCGATATGTCCCCAAAGTCACGTAATACCGTCTGCAAGGCCAAGATCGAGCTCTTGGGGTATGTCAGAGTGCAAAGGAGGTCATCCGCAAACAGGGAGCATTTGAGGTCTTGGAGGCCGATTCTCAGGCCCCTTATGTTTGCTGTGCATCTGATTTTTTGGGCCAAAGGTTCCATGGCCAGCGCAAAGAGTAATGGAGACAGGGGGCATCCCTGTCTTGTTCCTCTCCGTATGTCTATAGTCTCCCTGTTTGGCCCTGGTAGTTTTGGAGCCGCCTGGGGCAGATGATAATAAGAGCGTAGCAGATTTATGAAGCGTCCTTTGAAGCCAAATTTGGCCAGTGTCGCGTGTAAGTAGGGCCACTCTACCGTGTCAAAGGCCTTTTCAATGTCAAGGGCCAAGACACAAAGCGGGATACCATCCCTTTGCGCTAGATGTAGTACATCTAAAGTTTGTCTAAGATTGTCTGCTGCTTGTCTGAATGGGATAAAGCCCGTCTGGTCTTTATGTACTAGTTCCGGTAGGAACTTGGAGATACTGTCTGACATTATCTTTGCTAGCATCTTAACATCGCCGTTTAGGAGGGATATTGGGTGGTAGTTTTTGGCCACCAGGGGGTTCCTGCCCTCCTTAGGGAACACCACCAAGTCAGCCCTATTGAGTTCAGGTGGCATGGCTTCTCCATTCAGAATGGAGTTAAAAGCCTGCATAAATAGGGGGCTAGAAGCCCAGCATATGTTTTATAGTAGGAGTTTGGGAACCCATCTGGGCCCGGGGCTTTACCTAATGTGAGATTTTCAATAGCTCTGAGTACCTCCTCTATTAATATGTCAGAGTTAAGCATGCTTATGTCCTGTTCCGTGGCCTTGGGTAGATCTAAAGATGTCAGATAGGATTGGGTCGCATCTGGGCCTTGTAGGATAGTTGCAGCATAGATTTTTTGATAGAAAGCCGCAAAGGTCTGTTTAATTTCTGTTTGGCTTACTGAGGGATACCCATTTGCGGTGTTAAGCTTTAAAACTTTTTGCTGAAGGGGTCTAGGGTTCAGTCTCCTAGCTAGAAGGGAGCTAGGTTTATTATTATAATTATTATTATTATTATCTTTATTTATATCGCGCCAACATATTCCGTAGCGCTGTACAGGGGGTTAGTACATGGCAAAAAAACAAACTTAACACCTTAAAGAATGGAGGGCCCTGTTTTTTTTTTTTTTTTTTTTTCTTTATTGAGAGTTACAAACAGTACAAAAATCAGCAATATATAGATATAGATACAGTTATAATTCGCATATATCACTTGGTTATAAAATCCAGTTGTAAAGAAAAATATTAAGTATCGGTTAACTACAAACTTCATGATTATGTTGGACAGTGAGGTTATAATAAATAAATAATGGCTACAATTATCTGATACAGTCCTTTTTCCCCTTTCTCCTTTCCCCTTTCCTTCCCCCCTTTTTTTTTTATTCCTTCTTTCTTTCTTCTCTCTTTCCTCACCCTTCTCATTTCCTCCTTCCTTTCTCTTTCTTTTCCCCTTTTTCTTTCCTTTTCTCATCCAGATCAAAAGTCTGTATAGAGCCCATATTATTCATTATACTTAATTGAACCTTTCTCTTTTCCTCTCTCTCTCCTTTTATCTCCCCTTTTTCCTTAATAATTCCTTTCTTTTACAAGTTTATTTATATAAATAAGTCTTCATCAAATAAGACAAATATTACAATATATTGCATTATACAGAACAAAGAAACAACTAACCTGAAAAACATAGATATGACAACACCTACAAACAAAACAAAAAGACAAAAAAAAAAAAAAAACTAAAAAGGGAAGGGAGAAGACGTAAGTCATGCAGACACTACCGGGAAAACATCCACCTCCACCAAGTCTCTAACCTAATAGCAAATATTGGTCCCACAGCTGCCATTTTATCATGTGCGTTGCTTTAGGAGTCGTGCCCCATATATTATTGGCTGATTCTACTTTTATCATCTCCCTGTTATTTGAGACGGCATTCTCTACTTCTTTCCAGGAAGGTACCTGTGGTTGTTTCCAGTATTTCAAAAGTAACCATTTAGCTACCAGGCATATGTGTGATATTAAATATCTTTCTCCTAATGGAAATCTTTCCAGTTGCATATGTAAAATAAATTCTATAGGGTTACAGATGATTGTCTTGCCCACAAGAGTGGATAATTTTTGACTTAGTGTCGTCCAGAATTTTTTTATTTTTTTGCAATCCCACCACATGTGGAAAGTTGTACCTGATAGTCCACATTGTTTCCAACATAGACCGTCTAAATTACTATATATTTTTTTTAATTTACTAGGGACATAATACCATCTATGGATTAGTTTTACCATCATTACGTTATATGAAGAATTGATTGATGAGTTCTTAACGGTATTGAATATTTTAATCCAATCTTCTTCTAGAATTCTAATTTTCATATCCTCTTCCCAGGCTAGTATTCCCAGGCTTTTTTCCAGGGGAGTATTTTCATCTAATATTTTACTAAATTTAGAGATTATATGAGATGATTCTCCCTTAAGTAAATATTTCTCCATTATCCACATTTCATCCATATTAGTAGTCTTATACCCTGACAATTTAAGATTCCTCTTTAAGCATTCATAGTCTAACCACGTTAATTTGTCTATATTAAATTTCTCTTTAATTCTTTTACGCTCCAATAGACTACCTTTTTCATATAGGTCTATCACATTTCTAATGTTATGTGATCTTAGTAGTAGTAAGATCGATCTATTAGAGTTGTTGTTAATAAGGTCTATTGGTGCAGCTAAAGAAGGGGATTGTACTAATGATAGTTTAGTTTTATTATTATGCCATATTTTAATAATGTTTCGAATATTAGGCGGTAGGTCTGAATTTCTTTTCTTTTTATACTTAGTCATCCATAATATGCTTTTTATAGGGGATTCTCCCCATATTTCCTCTTCAATTTTTAACCATCTTGGGGGGTTTTGCCCGTAATTATATCCCGCCACTTGTGTGAGTATAATTTTAACGTTTAAATCTTTGATAGATGGTGAGCCCAATCCACCTCTTTCAAATTTCTTACATATTATAGTTTTCTTCACTCTTGGTTTTTTCCCCTGATATATAAAGTTGTCCAACGTTTCTTGAATATTTTTAATATAATAAGCCGGAATTCTGCCTGGAAGGCATCTCATAATATAGGTAATTTTAGGTATCAAACTCATATTTACTGCATTTATTCTAGTAATCCATGATAGATGTAAAGCTCTCCAATCATTCAATAATTTCCTAATTTGTTTTAATATTTCGCTGTAATTGTCTTTAAAAATATTATTTATATGGCCAGAGAATCTTACACCCAGGTGTACTATGTGTGGAGAGTTCCATCTATATAAATATAGGTTCGCTAGTCTATTTTTTTCCTCTAATGATATATTACAAGTAATTATTTCAGATTTCTGATGGTTTATCTTAAAATAAGAGAATTTGCTAAATTCATCCAGAGCAGTCTGCAGAGCTCTACAAGAAAGCTCTGGATTTGTTATTGTTATTACGATGTCATCGGCATATGCCATTATCTTATATTCCTCCTTCCCCATCTCAACTCCTTTAATTTCTGATGATTCTCTGATAGTTGTTAATAATGGTTCAAGGAATAGAATAAAAAGAAGGGGGGATAACGGACAGCCTTGGCGAGTACCGTTGGTTATTAAAAATTTACCCGTACTAAATTGTGGAGAAGATAAATGTGCTGTGGTGTTTAAATACAGGGCTTTTACTGCTATTGAGGCAAAACTTCCCAAACCAAATCTCTCCAAAACACTATCTAGGAAATCCCACCTGACCCTGTCAAAGGCCTTCTCTGCGTCCAGTGACAGGGTCAGGGAGGGGATCCTCTTTCTCTTTACCCAAGCCAGGATGTCAAGAAGACGTCTAGTATTATCCGACGCTTGTCTGTTCGGGATAAATCCTGTTTGGTCTGGTTTTATTAGCGAAGAGATGATCTTACTCAATCTATTCGCCAGGATTTTAGAATACATTTTTATATCTACATTAATTAAAGAGATTGGGCGATAGTTTTTATATTCTTCAGGATTTTTCCCCTGTTTCAATATATTAACTATTTTTATTTCCGTTAATGCTGATGGTATCATTCCTTCCCGTTTGATCTCATTATAGAGGTCGCATAAAGTTCCGTTCAGTTCCTTGGTAAGGTATTTATAGAATAAGTTATCAAACCCATCTACCCCAGGTGCTTTATTTTTTTTAATATTAGAGACAATTTCCATTATCTCTACACTTTCGATTTGTTTATTTAAATAACTAAGTTGGTTTTCCGATATTTTGGGAAGCTTTATCTTTTTCAAGTATTGTTTGATCTCTTTTATTCCTGGTTTGTCTACTCGATGATCTTTATCTAAATTGTATAAGTTACTATAATATTCCTGAAATACCTCTCCTATCCTATCTGGATGAAACTGCAGAACCTTGTTTTGATCTAATATTTTTGCGATATTATTTTTGACATGCTGTTTCTTTAATGTATTAGACAAGAATTTACCTGGTTTACCACCTTCAAGAAATTGTGTGCGCTGAAATTTCCATATTAACTTATCTGATTGTAATTGAAGTATTTTTTGTATTTTATTGTTTATATCTTTTATTGTCTTACTATTCTCTTTATTTGGTGTCACTCTAAAAATATCTTTCATCTTATTTAGTTCTAGATATAGGGTCCTTAACGGTTTACCTCTTAACTTTTGCATTTCAGCTGATTTTGAGATAAATATACCCCTAATGAATGCTTTATAGGCACACCATACCGTTACATCCGAATTTACGGATTTTTTATTGATTTTGAAAAATTCTATTGTTTCCTTTTTTAAATATGTAACAAATTCTTCATTTTTTAAGAGCCAAGGATCCATCCTCCAACTAACTTTTTTCTCCCTATTATTCTGGTTCTGATCTTGTATAACTAATTCATTTAAAGAGTGATCTGACCAGGGAGTGGGTCTGATGTTTATCTTTTTAATTACTTTTAAAGTTGGAAGGTCCGTTAGTATATAATCAATTCTAGAAAATGAATTATGACGGTATGAAAAATGAGTATATTCACGTACACCTGGGTGTAAGATCCTCCATGGGTCTATCAAGTTATTATTCTCTTTTACTTTACCGAAAGCTTTAGAGAGGTGGTTTATATGGAATATAGATTTATTTGACTCGACTATTTGTTTATCTAGCTTATCATCTAATATCATATTGAAATCGCCGCACACTATTAATAGACCTCCTTTAATTTTATTAATCTCTTTAAGAAGATTTTTAAGAAATCTTATTTGTCCTTTATTTGGTAGATACGCATTAACCAATGTTGTTAAGGACCCATCAATCTTTCCAGTCCAAATTATATATCTACCTTCTGGGGCAATCTTACTGCTTTCTTCCAAAAATTTTAAGTTATTTTTAAAGAAGATAGAGACCCCTTTTGATTTGTTCTTAAAGGTGGAGTCTACTCGATTTAAGAATTTTTTATTATTCATATATTTTAAGTTCTCCTGTTTTAGGTGTGTTTCTTGCAGGCATAAAATTTCGGCGTTTAATTTATTGTACTCTAGAAATGCCGTTTTTCTTTTTGTTGGGGAGTTAAGACCATTCACATTATGTGATATTATTTTTATTTGCATTTTACTTTATTAAAAGATTACTAAAGTGTATGTGTATGGTATTCCCTGAAAGTCTGCATGGCTCGGGATTCCCTCCGAAGAGAGAGAAGGGGAGAATAAAAAATAAAAAATAAAAAATAAAAAAAACGAGAACACACATAACAGACAAACAAATCCTTAAAAAAGAACAGCTGCAAACTACACGAATGTCAGCTGAAATATAACAAGGCATATTAGTTTTTATGAAGTGAAAATGTATCGCCCTATTTCTGGGCGAGGGGATAGGGTCAATGGTGTAGATCTAATGAATAAATTTCAGGAGCAAGGGCATATATAATACTTCATTTCAAACTTCTCTGAGAAGGAGTCTTTGCTCCTCGAACGACCAAGAAAGCAAGTCTTTTTATTTAACTAATCTAATGTTAATTTTATCTGTTTTATTCCGGTATATCTCCCTTGCTATGCTATCAAATTTAATTTTTTTCAAAATGTTGACTTTCTAACTGAGTAGAACTCTATTCGTACCCTTCTGGTCGTCCAGAGAGAAAAGGATCCAATAGAGAAGTTAGATTTATTACCATGAATTTTATTACTAATACCTCTTCTTATAAATAACCATTTATTATATAATTTACATTTTCTAATATTGTTATCTACTATTGGTTGTCAAGAGGGAGTTACTTAGGAGGATTCATACATAGTGAATAAATCTAATACTATCTTTTTTCCTATTCTAAAAATTATAAATGTTCCCTTATATTTTGCTATATATTGTGCTTTTACACCTTATTACTAAATTCTACTTTTATGAAGAAAGAGTTAGTTTATTAACTCGCTCAGTCTATATTCTTATGTGTGTATGTGGTCTTTCCCTTTTCTTCCCCTTTTACCTTTTCCTTCCTTCCTTTTTTCTTTCTTTCTTTTTTCTTTTCTCTTTCTCCTATTCTCTTACCCTTTTCTTTCTCTTCTTCTCCCTTTTTCTTAGACCCATATAACTGTGATTCTTTATCGATATTATGTCTCTTGTGATCTAAGTGACTTTATTTTATTATAATCCCATTTAATCAACCCTCTACAACTTAACTATGTGTCTTGTGTTAAATAAATCTATCAACTTTCCTATACTTCTCTACTTGATAATTTCCTTTTAACTTTCAGAAAAAACAAAAGGAAAAGCCTAAGTGTTAATGTATGATCTCCCAGTTTCCAATTAATTTATTTTTAGGATATCATTCTATACTTTTTCTTTCTATTTAAATTTACCTCCCTTCTCCTGAACTTAAGTAACCATGACCCTGTTTTGCAGTTTCCAGAGATTATTTCTTATATTTTTTCCAGTCCAAGTTTCCTGCACTCAATTCCAGTTTTTTAGTGATTTCCCTATTACCTTCTGTGTATATGTCCCAAACTTTTAATATCTCTATGCCTTCTTGGACTGAGTCTATTTTAACCCATTTTAAGTCTTTATAAATTAGTAAGCCTACTGGCTGGGCCCATTTATATCTGATTTCTTTAAGCCTGAGAGTTCTAGTTATTTGGAGAAATTCCCTTCTTTTTCCCAACGTATGTGCAGATAGATCTTGGAAAAGTTTTATGTTCTCATATGGATGATCTAGCTGTTTCTTTAAGAAAGCATTTTTCAGAGCAATTTCCTTTAAGGGTAAGTAGTGTAATTTCAACATAATGTCTCTTGGGGTAGATTTATCCATCATTTTAGCCAATGGGAGTCTATGTAGTGCATCCATTTTCCATTGATCTTTCTGCACCTCTGGGGCCAGATAGTTGAGCAGTTCTTTAACATATAGCTCCAAGTCTTCTCCATGTATCTCTTCTGATATTCCCCTTATTCGTAAGTTGTTTTTTCTAGAATGATTCTCCAATTTATCTACTTTGGAAGAAAGTTCCTCAATTTTATTTTCCAGAGAGGTTACATATTTAGAAATTGTATTATTGTCCATTATAATTTTATCACAGATCTTTTCATTAGCTTCAATTCTTTGTGTCATACTTTTTATAGAGAGAGAGGAGGAAAGAAGAAGGTCGTTAGCAGAACGAAGGGGCCGGTTGGGAGAGTATTTTGAAACAAGAGCAGTGATATAAGGGGGTGCACTGTTGTTGAGGGCTTTATGTGTTAGGGTCATGATTTTAAATTTGATTTGGGAAGCTATGGGAAGCCAGTGGAGTGATTGACAGAGAGGAGCTGCAGACACTGAGCGTTTGGTATTGAAGATGAGTCTAGCGGTGGCGTTCATTATGGATTGGAGGGGAGACAGACGAGAGATGGGGAGGCCAGCAAGAAGGGAATTGCAGTAGTCGAGATATGATGAGAGAGTGTATTAGAATTTTAGCTGTGTCTTGTGTAAGATAATGACAAATTTTGGAGATGTTTTTTAGGTGAAACTGACAAGATTTAGTTATCGATTGGATGTGAGGAATAAAAGAGAGGGCGGGATCCAGTAGAACCCCAAGACAACGGGCCTGGGAGGTGGGAGTGATGATGGTGTTGTCAACAGTTAGAGATATTTGAGGAGTGGAAGCTATAGTAGAGGGTGGAAAGATTAGGAGTTCAGTCTTAGACATGTTGAGTTTGAGTTGACGGGTAGACATCCAGTAGGATATGCTAGAGAGGCAGTTGGAAACTTGAGCTAAAAGAGAGGGGGATAGATCGGGTGCAGAGTGGTAGATTTGAGTATCATCTGCATAGAGATGATACTGAAATCCAAAGGATTTTATGAGGGTGCCAAGGGAGGAGGTGTAGATGGAGAAGAGGAGGGGGCCTAGGACAGAACCTTGGGGAACGCCAACAGACAGAGGGAGAGGTGAAGAAGAGGTGCCAGAGAAGGAGACGCTAAATGTACGATCTTTTAGATAGGATGTGAACCATAAAAGAGCTGTGCCCTGGATGCCAAATGAACGGAGAGTTTGGATTAGAAGAGGGTGGTCAACTGTGTCGAAGGCAGCAGAGAGGTCCAGGAGAATTAGCATGGAGAAGTTACCCTTTGATTTAGCAGTTAGCAAGTCATTGGTGACTTTTGTGAGGGCTGTTTCTGTTGAGTGTTGGGCACGGAAACCAGATTGGAAGGGGTCAAGAAGGGAATTGGAAGAAATAAATTGAGTGAGGCGATTGTAAACAAGCCGCTCAAGCAGTTTAGAAGCCAGGAGAAGTAGTGAGATAGGGCGGTAGTTGGAGGCAGAAGCTGGGTCAGATGAGGGCTTCTTGAGAATGGGTGTAATTACGGCATGTTTTAAGGAGGATGGAAACCTGCCAGTGTTTAGGGAGAGGTTGAATAGATGTGTGAGAGCTGGGATAAGTGCGGGGGATAGGGGAGGAATTAGCTGTGAAAGAATAGGATCATGTGGGCATGTGGTAAGGTGAGAGGTTGATAGTAAAGTAGATACTTCATCCTCGGTAACAGGGTCAAAGGAATCCATAGTGGAGGAAGGATTGGGGAAGGGTAAATGTTGGGTGTTGTCGGCTTGTGGAAAGGATGGTGGGATAGGGCCAAGCAGGGAGGAGAGCTCATTTCGAATAGTGTCAATTTTAGTTTTAAAGTGGCTGGCAAAGTCATCAGCAGTTAGACAGGAAGGGGCAGGAGGCGGGGGTGGGCAGAGGAGGGTGTTAAAAGTAGCAAATAAACGTTTAGGGTTGGAGGACAGGTTTGATATTAGGGATGAGAAGTAGTGTTGTTTGGCAAGATTGAGGGCAGACAAGTAGGAGCGCAAGGTAAACTTGTAGTGGAGAAAGTCTGCTGAGGTTCGAGATTTCCTCCATAGTCGTTCTGCAGTGCGTGAGCATCTCTGTAGATAGCGTGTTTGTGTGCCATGGTTGTGGGTGAGAGCGAGGGCGTTTGCTTGTGATTATGGGGGCAAGAGAGTCAAGAGTAGAAGTTAGAGTAGTGCTGTACTGTGAAGTGGCGATGTCAGGGCAGGCAAGGGTGGTGAGGGGGCTGAGAAGGGGTTTTGTACATTTGACAATTGTTGTGGGTTGAGTGCTTGCAGGTTTCTGCGTGTTCTGATGGCAGGATTTGAAGAAGGGTGGTGAGCGGAAGATGAGGTGAGGTTGCAAGTTAGCAGGTGGTGGTCAGATAGGGGAAGTGGGGAGATGTCAAGGTTGGAGATAGTGCAGAGATTAGTAAAAATAAGGTCAATGGAGTGTCCACCACTGTGAGTTGCAGAATCTGTCTATTGTGAGAGGCCAAGGGAAGAGGTAAGTGCAAGTAATTTTGCAGTTGTTGGGGAGGTGGGGGTGTCAGTGGCTATGTTTAAATCGCCAAGAATGAGTGAAGGTATATTGGAGGAGAGAAAGTGAGGGAGCCAGGCGGCAAAGTTGTCCAGTAATTGAGAGGGTGATCCAGATGGGCGATAGATCACAGCTACTCGCAGAGGGATGGGAGAGAAGATGTGGATAGTGTGGACTTCAAAAGATGAGAATTGGAGGGAGGGAACAGGGGGTATGCAGTGAAAAGTGCAGCGAGAGGATAGTAGTATGCCCACACCTCCACCTAGGTTTGTTCGCCTTCGAATAGTATAGGTGGGTGGTGTGCCTCAGTGTTTTGTCTGTCCGCATTGAGAGAGCATTGTCGAATTCCAGTCTACATCTATCTATTTGATGTCTTGTTTGAGGAGAGGGGTTAGTCTGGTTATGTCTCTCTAGTCTTTGGAGTTCTTTTCTGATCTCTGTTTCCCTCTGCAGGCATTGCTTCTTAAAGGCCGAAGCAAGCTTAATATAGGTGCCACGTATATACGCCTTATGGGCAGTCCAGATCCAGCCCATCCCTACGTCTGTAGTGTCATTGATGTCAAAGTATAGTCGTAGGTCTTTCTCTACTTGGCTATTGAATGTTGGGTTGTGTAGTAAAATTTCATTTAGCCTCCAGATAAAAGGGCTTTTCTGGGTCTCGCCAAAGTCTATTGTCAGGGTCACCGCCGAATGATCCGACCATGGGCACACATTAATTTCGGCTGATCTAGTCATTTAAAAAATTGGTGCGCTTACTAGTATTGTATCGATTCGGGAATAAGATCCATGTACATGAGAGTAGTGAGTATATTCCCGTCTGGTTGGGTGATGCCCTCTCCAGGCGTCCACTAAGCCTATAGCGTTTAATAATCTCTTAATTTGTTGCATTTTATTTGTGTACCGACCACAGTCTAGGCCCCTGGATCGATCTAAGAGAGAATCTAATGTCAGATTGAGGTCTCCCCCTATTATCAGTTTTTCATGGGCGTTAGATTCAAGTACTCTCAGGATTTTTAAAAGAGTTTTGTGTGGAGATGTCGTTGGGGCATAAATGGATACTAGCGTCAGCTCTGAACCTAGAATTGTGCCGGATAGAATAATGTAGTGTCCCTCTTTGTCAATTATTTTAGAGGTGATCTGGAATGGAAAATTGCGGTGTATTAGTATTGATGTCCCCGCTTTTCTGGTGGGTTGCGTAGCTGAGTAATAGTTTGGGTATTCTTTATCCAAGAATGAGGGGATTTTGTGTTGGGCAAAATGTGTTTCCTGCAAGAACAGGACAGAAGGCTTTATATGCTTGTAATAAAGGAAAGCTTTTCTCCTTTTGTAATGTGAATTGAACCCTTTTACATTGTGTGTGGCAAAAGCGTATTCTACACTGGCCATCGGGTAAGTCGGAGTATGTGTTGTTGAGAGCCTGTCAACACACCCCATGTCCCGGATTGTGCAGGAGGGACCAGAGAGCCAGGGAGCACCAGAAGGAGCCTCCAGGCCCCGTTGCGGGCCAATGTCTTCTCATGCTGGATAGAGCGTGCTGGGGTGGGAGGGGAAGGGAAAAAAGAAAGTTCATAAGCAACATTAACCATAATACATATACACTTACTCCTACGCCAGTCAAAAATTCTGGCATCTGTCGGGGGTAGGACTATGGGAGGCAATCGTCCTATAATCCCCTGTTGGAGGGGTATATATAAGGAACCCATTACATAAAAGTAGTTCCTTGTAGCCATTGAGGGGCAACTCATTTAGATCTAACTATAGTGTCTAATAGTCTGGTAAGAGATGAAGGGAAAGTGTCATGGTCTTATCTATAAAAGCTAGTTGGCCTTCTACACTCAGATTGTCTCTTGGATTATGATAAGGTTTTGGAAGGTTCTTTTTTTGTTTATGTCACCCTACGTTTCTGATTTGAGTGGTAACGTGCCTCAAATTTTAGGTTTTCAGTGGGCCTCTCTTTCCCCTAGTTCATCAATGGGGGCTTCAGTATGGTAGTAAAAAGAGCTCTTGTGAGGCCTGCCTTTATGTTATGTCCTCTGTAGGGGAGGTAATAGGTCTCTAATTTTCAAGTGGGTAGCCATCTTTCCCTGTTTACTTCGTCTCTTGTTAAAAAAAAAAAAAAGGCTTCCCATCGACTCTTGCCTAGGTGTTTAAGTTTGGTGAGTGTCAGTGTTGTCTTCCTTTCAAGTCTAGTTATGGGAAGTTTTGTAGCTATATTCTCAGGCTAAGACATTTGTAAGGAACAGTAACAACCAGCAATGACTTTTGAACTGTGCTTAAAATGACAAAAGATAAATCTGATACAAATTAGCCTTAAATTCAACAACAAATCATGAATGATTAAACCCTTTGTAAATTAGTCCGATTGGTATGGTACTTCATGTAGCTCTAAGGGCGCCTTCAGGTATCTGCCCAGTTCTAGTAGTGGACTTGTGGCTCGTAGGCGTTTCCCCCGAATTTGGGGAAGAGCTCTGATTGCCTTTATTCTGTACTTTAGTCCACTGTTTGGTGGGCGCAGTAGTATTGTTTAGTCTGTGATCCCTCTCTGCGTTGTTCGGTGGATTAGGTGCAAGTCCGATAGTAGTAAGGTGAGAGCGGCATTCCTCCAGGGAGCGGGCTGAGTACATCTTGCCCTTATGTTGAAAAGATACCAGAAATGGAAATCCCCATCTATATGGGATTTTATGTGTGTTCAGAATCTCTAGGGCTGGCTTAATTTCCCTGTGCCTGGTCAGTGTGATCAAAGAAAGATCTGCGAACAGCAGTATTGTTGCATTGTCTGGGCCCCTGATGTTTTGCTTTTTTCTGGCTGCCGCCAGGATCAGGTCCCTGGCTTGTTGTCTCAGGAATCTAATGATCACATCTTTCGGAACGTCTGGGTTTCTGGATGCCCCTAGAGCTCTGTGGGCCCTCTCTATCTCCCATACTGACTCTGGGATTTCCGGAATAATGCCCTTGATGGTGTTTTTCAGGTAAGGCTTCAGGTCTTGTACTGCCTTCGGAATCCCTCTCAGTCTTAAATTATGGCGGCGCGACCCGTTTTCTAGGTCCTCAAATTTATCTTCGAGGGTTTCCACTCTGGAGTAGGTCTGCGAGTGTAGCGCTCTGTCCCTCTCCTGGGCTTCAGCAATCTGGTCTACCATTTCTTCCAGAAGGTGGGTTCTCTGACCCAGGTCATTTATGTCCTTTCTGATAGCATTCACAGTCTTTTCAGTATATGCCTGGAACATTCGTTCTATAAGGGCTATGGATCTCGGTGAGAGGTCCATGTTGCTTTGGGTTGCACCCAGGTCCTCCTGGTCCTCAAAATTGTCTGAGTGCGCTGAGTTCGCTTCTTGGGCGGTTTCTGGGGTTTTAAAATGATCTGTGATCCTTCTGGTTGCAGTGCCTTTTTTGCATTTCCCCATGTTGAAGCCTAAGGATTAAAGTTACTATTGCGTGGGCAGTCTGTGGCTGATGGTCAGTAGCAGTTGCTGAGGGATCAAAGTGGTGGTGCAGATAAATGAATGGGTTTAATGCAAATCACATTTTAGTCATGGTCTTTGGTTGCTTGTGGTCTATCGTGCATGGCTTTTAGAGAGTTGACCCCTCATTTGTGACGCAGGGGGCGGTCAGGGATTCCTCGCCATTTCAAGGTTTACATATAGTGGTTCTGTTTGCAGTCTCTGTTTTTTGTGTTGAGTGCCACCTGTGTTTTGTCTTGGGCAGGGTCCGTCCTTTAGGGAGTGATTGAGGGGCTTTTCTGTGCAGGGTAGATTGTAGAGTAAACCCTTCCTCTTTACTGATCTATGTATCCACTTTTACCTTTGTGTAATACCCCTGCTTGACAGTTGGAGTGCTTTGGGGAATAGTGTTGAATCGTTTCTGTCCACTAGGTGTCAGTGAGCCTCCATTCTCTGTCTGCCAGTTGCATAGAGTCAGTGTTACATATGCCAGTTTCTCACATATGGGGCCCTGATTCGCAGGGCTGCCAGAATAAAGGTAAGAAGGATGCAATCCAGCCTTATCTGTTGGTGTGTAAGTTGAATAGTGAGTCTTTATAATTCCAGTTTTCTCAAAGGTTAAAGTACCCTAAGTTCAGTGTGGGTTTTCCTTGTTTGTACTTGTTTGTTAAGGATAGCAGGCTAGTTAGATGAGGGGTGTATTATAAACAGTGTTGTGCTTGTTTTATACTTGTGGAGGAGATGGGGTTAGGGCTGACATGTATCCCTTCTTCTGCGTGCACAGTCCTGTCCTATGCCCCTAAAATGGTCGCCTCAGAGCTCTTTTTTGCAGGAGTGACACTCCAACAGCAAGGGCCTCTCTGACCCCCCTAATGCAGGTAAAGATATAGCCACCCTCTATCTTCCTGCTTCTTTCCTCCAGCCCCACCAGTACTCACTTTACAGTTGGGTCTCCAGGCATAGGGTCACAGGGTTAATGGGTAAAGCTCCTGAGGTGATCCTGTGCACCCACAGGGGCCTGGGCCTCCACCTCAGACCTTGCCTCATGCAAATCCAAGATGGCCGCCACCCGATCTTGGGGTCTCTGTAGCTTCCACTGCCTCCTGTGTTGCTCTGACCAGGCCCTTCTGCAGTGTTGCAGTTTCTGGCAAAGGGTGCCTGTAGCAGGCGCAGGGCCTCTGAAGCTCTCACCTCCCGGTAAGTCCCTGCAGAAAGGCAGTCTTCTAGTGAGCTGGCCGGGTGCAGGTTTCTCTGCAGCTGTGCCTCCAGGGGTATCTTTTGAGGGTCCCACGGGGGAAATGGGTCCCCCCTCCTCTTCCCCCAGTTGTTTTCAGGGTATGCAGTTTAGTTATGATAACTAGGGCAATTTATAAGCCCACTTTTAGTGCTTTAAGCATCAGCTCACACTAAACACGTCTCGTATCCTTGTTTAAAGTTCTAAAGACCTGGACATTTAAGTTTGTAAAGGTCTAGTAAGTAATAATGATCCAATATGGTAGACTTCTGTGCAGTTTGCTCTAAAACACTTTACAGTGTTATTGTAAGAAGGATAATATTAGTATGAATGATCATACTCTTTCTCCAGTACTCTATTGCTATAGAACAAAACACCACATAAATAGTTTTAAAAGTACATATTTATATAAATGAATAGTTTACATGTAATGCCATTGTTTGTAGTGTGGTTAAATGTCTGAATTATCTGGTCTTGTAAAACTGTCACAATGATATCAAATCACTGATTACATATTTTAACTTTACATATCTGAGCTTCCTACAAAATGTTTTGGTACCAATTAGTTTTTTGAACATGCTAAGCTTCTTTCTCTTTACACAACCATATTTACTGGTATAGACTATAAATTAGTAAACTAGGCAAATTAAAGAAGAACAAATAAATGTATTGTAAATGGTACATTTAAACTACGGTATATAATATGCAATACATGTGAAGATCTTTTTATTACACGGATAAGAAATAAAGCTAGTTTTTTTTATTCATAATTGAATAATTAATTTGAGTTTAGCACTTTAAAGAACTTTGCTGCAGATCAATAATTTATCCGATAAGAAAATGACATAGACTATAAGGGATAGCAAACATTTTAAGCAGTACATAAATAATAAAACAATAATGTTGGGACAAAACACACATTACAAGTTTTGGTGCTAATGTGAAGCTAGTACTCACTAAGACTTTTTAAACAACAATTTACAGTTGGTTTTGTAAGCCTCTGCAGTGAACCATTAGTAGGTGTGCATGTATTGCTCCATAGCCACCACAATAGGTTGTTCCATTTGTTAGATACATGCCATTGCTGTACAAGAATAACATGATACGACTGACGTAATACTCATCTCTGTTCCCTGCACCATTTTCTTTGCACTTACACTGCACTTGCACTTCTAAACACATTTCTATCCCTGTCCCCCAGCTCACAGACTCTATGAACTCCTCTTTCTGATGCCATCTCCATAAACAGCTTTTTGTCAGCCACCAAAATACCTGCAAGATAATTGTGATTGTTGTTTAGTCTTTCAGTCATGTCTAACTCTCCATGACCCTAGGGACCGCAGCATGCCAGGCACATCTGTCAGCCACTGCCCCGATGAGCTCCATAAAGCTTGTGATCATCGTTTCAATGACCTCATCTGCTTCTCTGCCATCCACTTCTTTGCATGCCTTTAATATTTCCCAGCATCAGAGTCTCTCCTCACTTTCAGCCATCAGAGTAGTATCATCCTCGTATCTGAGCCTATTGATATTTTTCCCCGGAATAATAATTCCGGTTTTGGATTCATCCCGCCTGGCCTTATGTATCTCACTTATAAGTTAACTAGCGACTTGCCCGTCAAAAATGACGGGGCAATAAAATTGTAAGGCAGGTAATGCTGTTTGCCACAGGCATTCATTTTTTTGGTGGTGTGAGATCCTTCGGCGCTCATTGCGAGCCTCGCGCTGAGCGCCTTCGGCGCTCATTGCGAGGCTCTTGGTTGTTGCATTTTTTTTGTATGAGAGGCGCTTTTGCTGTCCTTGTAAGGTCGGCGCTGATCTGCTTTTTGCGCTTATTGCAAGGCTGTCCCCTGGTGTAGTTTATGTGCTATGAGCAGCGTTGGCACTCGTTGTGAGGAGCGCGGTGAATGGCTTTTGTGTTTAATGCGTTTTTTTTTTTTTTTATTGAGTATATGTATTTTTGTATGCTTATTAAATAATTAATAAATTAATATATGCAGGAAGCATTGTGCTGAAGAGCTGACAATAAGTTTTGATGTTCCTGCAGCATACAATGTAGGTTGTGGAGTGAGGTGTAAGTGTCAGCAATGTGTGCAGTGTGTAGTGTAAATAGGCTGCGTGCGCGAGGGTAAGCCGTTTGTGTAGCTGTGTACTTCCGCATTCTGTAAGTTAGTGTTGTAAAATGGTGGCGAATGTGTATGTGGTACGCGCGTGTGGATGATTTAGCGTCCTTGCTAAAAGTGTATCTTGTATCTTTTTATGGCTTACCTCGTATGTGCTTGGTGGTGTTTTGTGGCTTTAGGGTCCTGTAGCCTCATTTTAGTTTTTTCGGCAACCATTTTTTCTCTCGCTTAGGGGATTTTCGTGTGTCTAAACTCAGTAATTTTGACTTAAATTGAGGTGTAACTTCACTTGCAGAGGTCCTGGTGCCCCCCACCGCTTTGCTGTGGGTAAGATTTTTATGTCATTTTTCTGTGTATTTATTGTTTTTTTAATGTTTTCAGTTGTGCACGGATTGGCCGTTAAGATCGTATTTTTGCGAGTCCCGCGGCTCGTATTTTTTTGTGTAAGTCCCGCTTATGTGGATTTATGTAAGCGCTTGTGAGGCGCTGTAGAGCCTCCACCTCCGCAAAATCAGCCCCTTGCCAAAGTGGGAGCCTCCACCTCCGCAAATTTGGCCCCTCGCTTTGCAAGAGTCCGCAAAGCGTGACAACGATTCATAGTTTGACAACTATTATATGTGATTAAATAAGGTGACAATATTCAACTTTGTTGCACTCCTTTACCAATCTCAAACCATGTGATTGTTCCATGTTCGGTTCTGACTGTGGCTTTTTGGTCCACATACAGATTTCTTAGGAAGTGGATAAGATGCTTTTGCATTCCCATCTCTTTAAGAACTTGCTACATTGTGAGGTGATCCACACAGTGAAAGGCTTTAGAATAGTCTATGAAGCAGAGTTACATGTTTATTTGGAGTTCTATTCCTTTCTCTGTTATCCGGTGGCATTTTGATCTCTTGTGCCCCTGGTCTATATATTGCTGGAGCTGAGCTTGCAGGATCTTAAGTATTACTTTGCTGGAATGTAATATAAGTGCACTTATTCAATAACTTGAGCACACTTTGGCACTTCTTTTTTATTGGACTGAGATTCAAATTGACCAATTCCCGCCTACTCGCCATTGTTGTTATCCCTTTTTTTTCTAGTATATTTTTTGTCTGCTCTGACCTCACCTTAAACATTCTTATTAAAACTCATTCAAATAGTCTTGCAAGTAAGAATATTGATCTCTAAATAAGGCATAATAATCAAGGCCCATAAATGGTACACATTACAGCAGAGAGCTGTCTTTAAAATTGCACTTACTGGTGGGACCCCATTGCTCATCACCATTGCCAATTATCACGCAAGAGATCATTGAGAAGTAGTATCACCTCCCATTTTAAGAAATCATATATATTTATAGCACTATATAATAGTCACCTTATCAGTTTGGGTTTTCTTCAATTAGCCTTCAGGTGTATAGAAAACGATCGGTTGTTTACAACAAAATCAATATAACCATTAAGAAACCAAGAAATTAAGAAACTAGTCATATATTAACTATAATAATTGCGTGGTTCTGTACGGATGCTGAGAGCGAGCGCTCGCATGCACGGCTCACTGCCACAAGCGCGCTGACATGGTGCGAGCTGCAGAGGAGGAAGGGGGAGGAAGACACAGGAGATGGGGAAGTAAGACACAGGGGAGAGGGGGGAGACACGGGGGAGGGGGGAGGAAGACACAGGAGAGGGGGAGGAAGACACAGGAGAGCGGGGAGAAAGGAAGAGGCACAGGGGAGGGTGGGGAAGAGACACAGGTGTGGAGGGGAAGAGACACAGGGGAGCAGGGGAAGAGACACAGGGGAGGGAAGGGGGGAAGAGACATAGGGGAGATGGAGAGAAAGACACAGGGGAGAGGGGGAGGAAGACACAGGGGAGAGGGGGAGGAAGACACAGGGGAGAGGGGGAGGAAGACACAGGGGAGAGGGGGAGGAAGGCATAGGGGAGGGGGGAGGAAGGCATAGGGGAGGGGGAGAAAGACACAGTGGAGAGGGGGAGGAAGACATGGGGAGAGGGGGAGGAAGGCATAGGGGAGGGGGAGGAAGGCATAGGGAAGGGGGAGGAAGACACATGGGGAGAGGGGGAGGAAGACACAGGGTAGGAGACAGGGGGAAAGACACAGGGGTGGAGAGAAGAGACACAAGGGAGGGGAAAGGAAGACACAGAAGAGGGAGAAGGAGGGAAGAGACACAGGGGAGGTGGGGAAGAGACACAGGGAAGGGGGAAATACAGGGGAGAAGGGGGAAGAGACACAGGGAAGGGTAGAGGGGGAAGAGACACAGGGGAGGGGGAAGATACACAGGGGAGGAGGGAAGAGACACAGGGCAGGGAAGGGGGGGAGACACAGTGGAGGGAAGGGGAAAAAGAGACACAGGGGAGGGAAGGGGGAGAAACACTGGGGATGGAAGAGTGGGAGAGACACAGGGTGGGGGAGGAGACGCAGGGGAGGGGGATGAGAAACAGGGGAGGGAGAAGAGACACAGGGGAGGGAAGGGGGAGACACAAGGGAGGTAGGGGGTAGGGAGAGAAAAAAAAAAAATTATACAGTCATTTTTGATGGGCAATTTACTTGCTATTTTATTAATCATATAACATTTTTAGAATTTATTTTGGTAGTTGTGGAAATATGGCTAACATTAAAAAAAATCATATATAACATTTTAATCATACCATTCTTAAATGTTTTTTTACAAAAATGTATATATCAAAAAATCCCAACTACCCATTATATTTTTATGGAATAGTTTTTAGTGTCAAAATACAAAGAATTAACAGGCTTGAAATGTTTGAACCAAAAATGGGAACTTTTTATACTCACTCTTCCATTAGAGAAACAATCAATGATGTTATCACACTAAATTAGGTTGATTGTCAACCTTTTAATACCTAACGTTCACTTTTGATGGTAAAATATCCTTACCGCCCATCTGTGCCGCAGAAACTCCATTTACCCTGTCTCATTTCTGGTTACATAAATCATATCACCCTGTACTTATTGGATAGTGATCTGGTCCTGACTGCGTCCCTAGGCCCTCTCACCAGCTCTCCAACCAGCCTACTGAGGTGCTGCAGGTCTCCTGCGTGTGACATCACTTATCAGCGACGCCACCTTGCTATTACCCCTCCGCTCACCATGAAAGCTTGATTCACCCACTAGTGAGCGGTAGGGATCACTGCACTAAATAGATGACTCTTAAAAAAATATTTTAATCAATTAATGGGTATGTTTAGAGTCCAGCTGTTCGCTGTTTACTCTAATTTGCAAGATTATATATGCACTTGGAGGATATATTCAAATTTACCGAGTTATATTTACTCATTATTATAAAAAAAATCTGTCATTATTATTTCTTATGGTATGGCTAATTTTAAACTTATCATTATATATTAATAAAAAAGTAATGAATAGTTCACTGAAATAAAAGAAGCGCCTAGCTAGATGAGTTTTGTTGAACGGATATTATAATACTTTTTAAAATGTACTATGGTTAAGTATTTCTCACATCAAAGACTCTGTTATCTTCCAGGAAAAATATTTGAAACAATGCCTATTATATTTTAATTTATTCAGTGAGAGGCTCATGGCCAGAAGCCAGTACTTTCCTGGATATAGTATGGGAAGTTTAAAGGATTTAGCAACTTTCTTTTTGTTTATTTCATACAGTGCTGGGGAATCCCAACATACCCAGAATTCAGCTCTTGAGACTTTTTATTCCACTCAGTTCGGAATTCTGGTTTGAGAATCTTAGGGGAACAGAAATATTCCCGCAGAGGCTCCATAGAGACTGAAGCTTGGACTGAATAACAAATAAACTCAAGACACAATATCCTAAGTATGTACATATTTTAAAACACAACCTTAATGTTAACTATGACTGTAAATTAATTTAGTAAAAATGATTTTTCATTACAAATTGAATTGAGAATTTTCTACTGCTACATCTTGAAGAATATTTAAAGGTTGCAAGAGAATGTAGCATTTCGAGGTTGTGTACATTTTACTGGGTTCGATTTTAGCCAGGGAACCAAAAGGTCACACCACCCTGAAGCCATGCATGGTTGGGCCTGTTCAGTACTTGGATGGGAGACCACCAAGGAATACCAGGAGCTGTTTGCTGTGGCCCACTGGAGAAGGAACTGGGAACCCACTCCAGAATCTCTGCCAGGGTTATACTGGTTAATTAGAGAGGGAGTATTGATCCAGGGACGAATCCAATCGCAAGTATCTGGGGTCAGGAAGGAATTAATTTGTTTCCCTTTTGAGACAATTGCCAAAGTTTCACTTTGGGTTTTTTCTGTTTGCTTCCTCTGGATCAATTAACAACTAATCCTCATATTGCAGATCATAGGAGATCTTAGAAGGTTAAACTTTATGGGCTAAAAGTATTTTTTTCAACCTCAATTACTATGTTACTATATATGTTGGCTCTCAATTACACTAAACATTTCCCTTTCCTTCTTGCCTCACATGAATCAAAAATTCTTGCTTCTTAAACATGGAATAAATCTCTAAAATGTGTCCCTTTCTAACTCAAGATATCTACACTATTACTGCAGCTTATTGCTGTTTTTCCTTTCCACCCTCAACTATTCCTATTCAATCACTATTGAATGCTTTGTCCATCCAAAAACATCCTTCATCAAATGTGTTGTGCTTCACTAGTCTTTTTTCTTAATTTGAATATGCTCCATGACTAATATAAAAATACAGTTACTTCCATAAATATGATTACCACATTACCACATTTTATTATTGGGTGATTCTGTAAATAGTATATTCAGCCATTTAATGTGCTAGCTAGTGACATGCAGTACGCTGGACGCTATCTGATGAGGTCACTAGCTAGCATCTAGGCAGCGTTCCACATGGACCTAAGCCCATAGCTTAATGCCCCTATCCCTCAACTGCTGAATATGCCGAATAGCTGAATGGTGCAGCCTCTAATAGAGTTTAGGAGAGGTTTTGGTAATGGGAGGAATTTAACAGAGGAATTATTCTCTATTGAGACAACTTTTCGCACTTAGCACCTTCACAGTCACTATTTACTGGTACATATACATTTTTGTTTTAGTCACTCTCTATATGGTCTGCACCAATACTTTTAGGTGTTTATAATATATGCTGATCATTTTTTGATACCAATAGAGATTCATATTATATTTGAATAGTAGGTTCGACTGTCTCTCTTTATTATTTTTATCAACAATTATTTTAACAAAATATTTATTAAAAGTTATATTTTAAAATGTTTTTGTCCATTCAATTTAGTTCAGGACATGGTGTGCCCCAGTACAAATGAGATCTGTTCTAGCCTCCCCTTTTCTATTACATTCATTATAATCTCCGGGAGCACCCCTGTAATCTTTCAATAAGGTCAACACTTTGAGTCACCAAACCTGTCACCTTATTTATTCAACTTATACACTGAAAACATCCTACGTAAGGCAGGGCTGGACAAATCCAAAGCAATAATCAGTATTGCTGGGAGAAATATCAACAACCTCAGATACGTGGATGATACTACTCTGATGGCTGAGATTGAGAAGGAAATAAAGGGCCTGTTGATGAGGGTAAAAGAAGAGAATGCAAAAGCTGGCCTGCTGCTCAATGTTAAAAAGATGAAGATCATGGCAGACTTCAATCTCAGTTCCTGGCAAATAGATGGGAAAGAAGTGTAGTCAGTGACAGATATTATTTTCCTAAGACCCCAAGATCTTTGCAGATGGTGAGTGCAGCCATGAAATTAAAATATGTTTGCTTCTGGGAAGGAAAGCTATGGCATGTCTTGACAAGCAATTAAAAAGTAAATATATTACACTATAAAGAAAGGTCTGCACATTTGGACTGCAAGAGGATCCAATCAATCAATGCTACGGGACATCATACAAAACTGTTCACTGGAAGGTATGACCATGATGCAAAATCTAAAATATTTGGTCATATCATGAGAAGACAGGATTCCCTAGAGAAGACACTGATGCTGGGAAAGATTGAAGGCACACAATTAAAAAAATGGGATGTCATTGTATTTATATAAAAAATAACATGCAGACCTTCAAGCTGGGTAAAAATGCAAACACTTGATGAAAAACATACATACCTGTATTTGAAAATGGAGCCATTGAGTTAAATTGCTATTAGCTGCTAATTATGTGCTGGATTAAATTGTCTTTTATATTAGCATAAGCAGTATGTTGCTTTAAGGCTTGAGGGATAAAGGAAAAAAACAGGAGAATATGTATTAATTATCAGTAGACTATACTTTTGACCAAGCTACATTATGTTATTTAACACGTTGACCTCTTTTATTACTACTTTGCTTGTATGACTAATTATCTTACTAATATATTTTAGTTATTCTATCTAATCATCTTTTGGTCTGCTATGACTAATTAACTGTGTTAGTCAGAGTCTACTCAGAGAACCAAAACTCTGTTATTGCCCTCTTCAATTCCAATTATTAAATAAACTCTGATATAACCATGTCCTGAAACATTATTTATCATTTATAACATACTTTCTCATAAAGATCATTGTTAAATAAAAATAAAGACAAATATTGATATCTCTGCTAGGCACTAGAGGCATCCATGAATCTGTGGTGAAGGCTGAATGCTTGATTGCTTGAGTCGTTAAGATTTCTGCATAAGCAGGGCTTGCAGTTGTACTTATCAGATGTCTGCTTATGAGCACGTGTGGGGGAATGGGGTTGCCCACTTTCTCTTTCTACTCATTCTCACCAACGTTCAGTAGATAAATACACGTCCTCAGGCTCCAAGCTATGCGAAAGTGCTGAATTCAAGGTGCAACATATACACAAACAGGAAGGAAAAATTAAGATTTCCTATGTTTATAAAAGTGAATAAAATTAAAAGTATTAAATATTAATCCATGTGATCAACATTCAACCTACTCTAATAAATTACTCACAGCTTTGTCATGTGCAGATACAACACGTGCAATATTTGTAATACTTCCTTCAGAAATATTGTCAGGAAATGTTTCTGATAGAAATTCCAGAGAACGTTTAGCAGTGGAAGATCCCAGGCATACAGCCAAACACATCCAGGATATAAGACAAATTACAAATCTTGTGTTTCCATTATACTCTTTAATTGATATCTGGAATAGAAATACAGGAAGAAGATTGAGAAAGTAAAACAGGGGAATTTAGAATCTAAATACAGGTCCACTCTATAATAAAAAAATATATAAATTTGAAGATTTTGAGCACAATAAACAAGCAAAAAAGTCTTTAAAGGACCTTTATAGATTGGGAAAATCTTCATATGTGAAGTTCGCAACAAATTAACATTATTAACAGCATTTGTAAGCCAGGGTGGCATAGGTTACATCTTTATTTTAGTAAATACTTTGCCACAAGGATGTCATTTTGTGCCTTCCAAACTTGGACACTGAGTGGGTAGGTTTCCCTTATTTTTATTTTCTATTCAAGAGTTGAAGGAGGACAAGGGAGATTTGTTAATCCATTGGTGGATTGAGCTCTGGCCACCTTGAACCCCACCCCATAGACTCAGAAGAAGAAGCTCACAATTATACTTGCAAGTCCACCTTACCGGCTCTGTAACATCACCTTTTTGACTTGAAAAGAAAGGATTATGCACTAGTAGAATGTACTAATTTAAAAAAATATTTTTTAATTATTTTATGTCTGTAACCCACATGTCAGCTTGTTGCATATTTTAAAAACTTTAAGTTTTTGCTAATCTAAAGGGGTCCTTGAAGTGTATTTTTAATCAGTAAAAAAGTTGGTGTCCCTGCTTGTCACTGGGGGCATTCGATTTTATTATGGTGAGAGTTGCATGTGAGAGGGGTGTTTACATTTATGGAGAACTTAGCTTGCATTTAATATTGTACGCTGCATGCTTCAGAGCATGTGTGGAGGAAAGGAGTAGGTTTCAAACTCTAACATTCTAATCATTTAACAAGCACCGCCACTCCTTCCTCGGCTGTTTAGTAAATTAGTAGATACCCTCAGGCTTCTAGCTTTCTTGAAGTGCTCAAGACACATAATGGAAATTTCCAATATACAAACCAACCTACATAAATTAAGAATTTGTCATGGTTTACACAGTTACTGATGTTGTTAGTATGTTACAGATTTCACAAAAAATAGTCTTTTTCCCTAAAATACTATGGTTTTTTAAAAAGAATACCAAACTGTACCAATGTTCAGAGGCTGTATGTGTATGTTTCCATCTACTAAAAAACTATATATTACTGTGAGCTCTCTACATTCAGGACTGACTAGTCAATTCTGAGGGACTATTAGTATTATTGTATTCATTAAGCTTTATTAACCATATTTTCACTCTCTTATCTCAGTCCTACTGTTGGTTGCATTGTGATTGTTTTTTGGTTGTGTTTTCATGTAAATCGGCACCTGCGAGCCCCCTCACTTGACAATGAATGGCGGGGCATATTATTATTACTATTTATTATAATTTTAATGCAATTAGTCCCATTATTTGCATTTTCATAAACTGTCCAAATCAAGACTCTTTCAATACTTCAATAGATCTTACATAATTTTAGTTATATCATCAGTTTCATATCAAGAACACTTATACATAACCACTTGAACATTTTCCTTGAAAATGATAAAATAATTTAAAAATGAAACAAAAAAGAAAATTAAAATAATAAAAAGTAACCTGTAGTGGTAAATGTTAATTAATACATTACTCATTCATAGAAGGCCCTCCAGTGACTATGCATGGCCCCTTGGTACTTAGTCTTTGGGCCTGGATAAGAGGCCACTCTAATATTGATTGAAGCTAAATATTGATTGAAGCTAAAGGTCCTTATCTTCTCTCCCTTCTGGAAATGGACATTCTCTTTCTTGCTTCTTCTGATCAGCATGCGGAAAAGGCTGTCCAAAAATAATCCCATCTTATTATTACAAAAAATAACTAAACGGAGCTAGACAAGCTCAATCTTGTCCTGATTGGTTGCTATTTTTACCATTCAGAATAGCAGGACGTAGAGCTCTGCTTAAAGACTAACTAATCAGAATGTATAGATTTCAATCCATACACTTTGATTGGTTAAAATATTAAGGATTTTTTTACTGAGTAAATAAATCTTTGGTAAATAAACTAAAATGTAGCTGAAATATGATTGACACTGTATATCAGGTGGGGGAAGGTGTGACAGGTTTGTGTAACTCATAACTGTACCGTGTTTAACCTCAGTGGTAGTAATGTACCATGATCAGACTGCAACACATGCACAATAGTCAATGTCACCACCTTTTATAAAACTAAAGAACCTTATTTAACTACATGGGCTCTTGGGATTACACAGGTGATTGCCCTTTATTACCTATATAGTCATCTCTAGGTCCAGTGATTAATTTGTGATTTATGTTCTTTAACTGTGATTGCATTTAATATGAAACTGGAAACATTATATACAAATAGAAAATAAGACCAATGAAAGGTCTAAAAAACGTAGAGCTCCAGAGTCAATATAGGCCCAAAGTAGAACAAAGAAATAGTTGGATATTATACAATATATAGTCTCATATATCCCTGATTGATATGGGGACTCACGGTACCTTAGTCCAAAAAGGTCTAATATGTCCAATTAGTCCTGTGGATTAAAGGAGAGTTCCATGTTTTGAGGGTCCTCCTTGATGGAATCGGTGTAATGGTGATCACTTGGAAATTGCTGCCGTCTCAGACGGCACAGTTCACGTTGTACGTGCAAAATCAATGAACAAGATGAAAGGGAGGGGAAGAGTTTTTTTTTTTTGGTGTTGGCTTTTGTGTTTTTAGGGAGAGAGGAAAAGAACATCTTTGTGGGCAGTGGAGTGTGCTTAAGACCTTACACAGAAACACAGAGGGGCTAATAAGATAGAAAGTTTGCAAGGACAGGGAAAGTCAGAAAGTTAGAAAGGAAAAATCTAGAAAGAAAGAAAGGGAAAGGAACTCTCTTTGCAGACAACCTCTGTGTTTTCTGTGTTAGCTGCAATCAGGCAGCTTGTTACCAGCTGTTAACCCTTCCACTGCCAGATAACACCAAAAGTCTCTCTTCCACTTTTTTGTTTTGTTGTATTTTTGCACTTTTTTCTTAAAAAACAATAAAAATCATAAAACAAAAAAAAACAAAAAAAATTAATAAAATTAGTAAACAAACAAAAACAGGTTTAAACATGAGGGATAAGGTACCTAAGAAGCCTCAGGGGCCAAAAGGGGGAATAATGGCCCCTGAAAATCCAAGCGGCAGCACTGCACAGCATAGGCCACAGACAGATAAGACAACCCCAGCTCCTGGTGGGAAAACACCTTCTGCCAGCAGAGCTACCCCTGTGACTAATACCTGGTCACAGGTGATTTCTACTGGCCCCAGCAATACGATCCCTGGGGCTGAGGGGCAGATCACTAGGAAGCATGGGGTTGAGTGTCAGATGGGGTTTATAGTATTGAGATCTATCTGCGTGCTGCAGCTAATGTCATCAGCCCATCTGTTATAGTAGCAGCCAGCAAAATGTACGGGAAAGCTGTCTTCACCCGTACGCTGGCTGCTGCTCACTCACTCATACAGAGGGGCATCACAGTTGGGGGTTATATGTCCCAATTGAACCCCTGGAAGGGTTGGGCACTAAAGTTACACTCTCAAATGTGCCCCCCTTCCTACCAGACTCCCTCCTGCGCCCCCACCTGCAAGCCCGAGGGGAAATAAAAACACCTATTATAAAACTTCCCCTGGGGTGCAGAGAGAGAGCACTAAGACACATGCTCTCTTTCAAGAGGCAGGTACAAATGTGCCTGTCCAGGGGCACAGATAACATCGAGGGGTCTTTTGGGTTTCCACTTGAGGGGGTGCTGTACAGAGTATTTTACAGCACTACGGAGGTGCAATGTTATCTTTGCAAGGGGCTGAGACACACAGGTAGGAATTGCCCTAATGTTAAACATCCTGTCCCTGCCGTAGCAAATGGTACCTCCACTAGTGTAGAACCCATCCCCGCTGAGCCCATAACAGCGGGGTCCTCAAGGGTTATAGCCCCCCCCCAGAGAGCTTAGGTAAGGAGGCCACTCCTAATACCACCACTACGGCCTCCAAGCCCCCTTCTTCCCCACAAAAGCCATCTGTGTCTGCGGCCTCCAGCAAAACTGCACACACAGGGAAGAAAGGGAAGAATGTCACCGGTCCTCCCAGTGTCACGACTGTTTCCCCAAAGTCCCTTTCTGCCCCCCAAAAGAAAATATCTGTCAGTGTGGGGACACAGGATAAGCAGAGGGATAATAACCCCTCTGCAGGGGAGGCAGTTAGTGACAGCTCCTCTTCCAGGAGTGACGTCCCTAGGAAGAGGACACATAAGACCAACAGAGAGGTAGCTGAAAAGTGGGAGGTGCTCTATTTTGAAACACCTGCCTCCAAAAGCCGAAAGAGGAGTAAAACATCTTCTCCTCATCCGGTGGCATTGTCTGGCCCGGTTAATACACTCAGCCAGCCAGTGCCAGACCACACACCTCTCCCTCCAGACCTAAAAGGGGATAATGTGGATATGGGTCTAGAGGAAAATCAGTGGCAAGAGGGTCTCCCAAGTGAGTCAGGGTTGGAAAAGAAAGATCAGGTTCTGCCTCTGACCTATGGGGGGGGGGCAGTAAAGCCCCTGCTGAATGGGTGGTCAGTGTCCCTGAAGTGCTGAACTTCGGAGGCACCAGTCTGTCTCCTTCTCCGGTATCACACTCCAGTGACATACCTCAGGCTTTGTTAGAGCCCCAGGCTGAGTCACTACCAGAGGGGGGGGGGGATATAGGCCTAACCCCCATTCAGAACCCAATAGATTTGTCTGTCAGGGGGGATGTTGCACCAGGAGAAGTGGATATGGGGGAGGGTGATAAGGCAGGTTTTCCTGTTAACATCATGGGGGAGCTTGTCAACCCTACTCAGTTTTCCACTGTCCCTAACATCAGTGCAATCCAAGCTGAGAAAGCAGCGTTGAAAATGGCAGAAGAGGCATATAAAGCCTGCAAGGCTTCCACTAAGGAAGCCATGGCCAGCCACTGCTGTGCAGCCAGCTACCCCTGAATGCACCCTTGAAGCTGCAGGGGTGCAACAGCAATCTCAGGGTCCACTATTTAACATGAAGCGTGCTAAATGAACTCCTTCTATATCATCCAAGAGGGGGTTCCTCAGAATGAAGCTGAGGAAACTGACCCCAGCCGGGGAGGATCAGGTAAAAGCCCTCAGCCAAGAGGAGCCCAGGGGTGATCCACAAGAGGGGACATCAGATTCTAAGTGGGTTATCCCTGTAAAGGAATTAGATCAATTCCTTGAAAGCAACCTTCATGGGCAAAATAAAAGCAAGGTGCAGCTGGCCTTGAGAAAGTGGAGTAATATGTCGTTTATTATCCACTCTCTCCAGCAATATCTAGAGGTCAGCAATAGGGCTAAGAATTCTGGGACTGCGGAGCATTTTCGGGTCCGGAATTTCTATAAAATGTGCGTGACCTATCAGCAGTCTCAAGAGACTGAGGAACGCACAAATACTAACACGCAGTAATGGCTTTGCACATCAGCACGCTTAATTACAGCGGCTGTCAAGACAGTTTCCGCAGGTTTTAGGTACTCTCCTATTTGCATCAGGGAGGGTACTCTGTGAGTTTACTGCAGGACACTCATATCACTCCGGAGGCTGAGGCCTCGTGGCAACTGGAGTGGAGAGGCAGGGTCTTCTTCAACCACTTCACATCGGCGTCGTGTGGAGTGGTGACCCTGTTCTCAGAGTCTTTTCAGCCAGAGCTGTTGCTTGTGAAAGCTGTTATCCCAGGCCGTCTAATCCACCTCTGGGTCTGAGAGCAGGGTAGCGTAATTAACCTAGTTAATGTATATGCCCCTGGTAAAGGGCCCGAGAGAGTGAGGTTCTTAGCCAGATTATCTCACTTCTTAGAGACGGTTGACGCAGATGAGTGTTTGCTTCTCGGGGGGATTTTAACTGTACCCTGTGGACCATGGTTACCTCATAGCCACTCTGCAGGTGTGCGGCTTTGGCCAACAATTTGTGGGCTATATAACAACGCTGTACGCCTCTGCAGAGTGTTTACTTAAAATCAAATGGTCCCTAACAGCACCTTTGGTATTTGGACGAGGGGTTCGTCAAGGATGTCCCTTGTCTGGAAAGTTTTATGCGCTGGCCATCAGCTTATGCTGATGATGTGCTCCTCGTGGCCCAGGACCCAGTTGATTTTGAGCTGGCAAAAGAGTGCCAGGAGGTATATTCAGCTGCCTCCTCCGCTCAGATCAACTGGTCCAAATGCACAGGCCTTATAGAGGGTTCTATACAGGTGGACTGTTTGCCTCCCACATTCCGTAACATCTTGTGGGAGGCAGATGTCATAAAATATCTGGGGGTCTACCTGTCCGATGCGGACACTTCCGTTCCAGACAACTGGAGGGAGCTAGGGGACAGTGTCATCTCTCGTCTGGGACGATGGAGAGGTCTAGCAAAAATGCTTAATGTCCCCCAGTATCATTCACCGCCTTAGTCAGGCACGGTTGACACGAGTCGGGGATTTTCTGGACTACGAGCGCTCCGATTGGGTGTCACCTCAGGAGCTTGCGCTCCGTTTGGGATATATGGCGCCCAAAGTGAGGTTCTTAGCCAGATTATCTCACTTCTTAGAGACGGTTGACGCAGATGAGTGTGTGGTTCTCGGGGGGATTTTAACTGTACCCTCGACACTCTGGACCAAAATGGTCCAGAGCCTTACCCTCCTTCTGCATCAGCCATGCAGGAGCTCATCACACACTTCGCCTTAAAGGATGTCTGGTGAGAACAGAACCCAGGGGCATCAGAATACTTTGCCTAAGTCAGGGTGAGAGCCGGTCTGGTGACCCACTCCCGGATCGATAGACTATATACATATGGTCATTATATGTCATGAGCCAGTTATTGTGCCATTAGGCTGGCTCCTTTCACAGATCACAACTGTGTGTCTATGACAGTGGCGCTAAAACCAACAGCGCCACAAGCCACCTATTGGCACTTCAACAATACCTTGTTGAAGGACCAGGGGCTCGTGACATTGATCCGGGAGTTTTGGATGGACTGGAGGGATTGCAAGGGGGACTTTGCCACGTTAAAACAGTGGTGGGATGTGGGCAGGGTTCATTTGCGACTTCTGTGTTAGGAATATACCAAGGGTGCGAGTGGCAGCGCGAAGCTGACCTGGAGTCACTCTGGGGTGAGGTGCTCCATCTAGAGCAGAGGCTTTTCACTTGTAGAGACCAATCCCTGCAGAGCGAGTGTGTAGAGAGGAAAGGTGTCCTCTGTGACCTGGAACGACACCAGGCCAGGGGGGCATATGTGCGTAGCAGCTTAGTTTTTTTTAAATATCTAGAACGCAGCTTGCGCCTTTTTTTACTCACTGGAGAAAAAGGGGGGCATTAGTAGACACATCACCTGTCTTCTAGATGAAGACGGTGCCCCCCTTACAGATCCAGAGAGTATCCGGGACAGAGCCCTGATTTTTTTATAAAGATCTTTATTCTCCGGATCCTATTTCTCCAGACGCTTGCAGGCTTGAAATGCCAATATATTTTCAAGAGCTCTCTGAAGCCCTCTGTGCTATGTCCTGTGAGAAATCTAGAGGACTCGACGGTCTGACTGTAGAGTTTTTCCAATTTTTCTGGGAAACTCTGCGACCTGATTTCCATCTGGTCCTTGGGGAAGCCCTGGAGACCATGGAGATGCCCCTGTCTTGTTGCAGGGCAGTACTTGCCCTGCTACCCAAAAAGGGGGATCTCCACCTTTTTAAGAACTCGCGACCGGTCTCACTGCTCAGCACAGATTATAAGATAGTAGCAAAAGCCATCTCGCATAGGCTTGGATCTGTGCTGCCAGAATTGGTTCTCCCTGCCCTGTCCTATGCGATCCCGGTGGGACTATCTTTGACAGTATCTTTCTGGTCCGGGATCTCCTGCAATATTCTCGCAGGTCTGGTCTGTCACTCGCCTTTCTCTCCGTAGATCAGGAAAAGGCATTTGACAGGGTGGACCATGGTTACCTCATAGCCACTCTGCAGGCGTGCGGCTTTGGCCAACAATTTGTGGGCTATATAACAACGCTGTACGCCTCTGCAGAGTGTTTACTTAAAATCAATTGGTCCCTAACAGCACCTTTGGTATTTGGACGAGGGGTTCGTCAAGGATGTCCCTTGTCTGGAAAGTTTTATGCGCTGGCCATCAGCTTATGCTGATGATGTGCTCCTCGTGGCCCAGGACCCAGTTGATTTTGAGCTGGCAAAAGAGTGCCAGGAGGTATATTCAGCTGCCTCCTCTGCTCAGATCAACTGGTCCAAATGCACAGGCCTTATAGAGGGTTCTATACAGGTGGACTGTTTGCCTCCCACATTCCGTAACATCTTGTGGGAGGCAGATGTCATGAAATATCTGGGGGTCTACCTGTCCGATGCGGACACTTCCGTTCCAGACAACTGGAGGGAGCTAGGGGACAGTGTCATCTCTCGTCTGGGACGATGGAGAGGTCTAGCAAAAATGCTTAATGTCCCCCAGTATCATCCACCGCCTTAGTCAGGCACGGTTGACACGAGTCGGGGATTTTCTGGACTACGAGCGCTCCGATTGGGTGTCACCTCAGGAGCTTGCGCTCCGTTTGGTATATATGGCGCCCAAAGTCCCGATGTGCTTGAATGCCATCTACCCCGACTCTTGCACCTTCCTTCACAGGGCTTTGTAAGCCGGAGTGCCACATGCACCTTCTAACACCCCTGCTCCGGCTGTTTGCATTGGACACAAGCCCCGTGTTTCCCCTCAGGCTCCTACTGTCCCCAACCTCTCGAGGTTGAGGGACATAGCCTCGGCTTGCCCTCATGACCCGTCCCAATACCATCTGGAGGCGGGTCCTCCCAGCTGACGAGGGCAAGAGGCCTCGGTGGAGGGAGCTTTTTTCTACTCTAGTTCCACGACCCACTGGGGACTTAAGTTGGAGAGTGCTCCATGATGCACTGAGCACGAGAGAGTACTTGGCTAATTTCACGGACTCTCCCTCCACTTGTCCATTCTGTGGCAAGAGAGAGTCTTTGTATCATATTTATTTTAGTTGCGCCAGACTGAAGCCCCTCTTGTCACTCTTGAGGGGCCTACTCCTACAGTTCTGGCTGCATTTCTCACCACACATATTTATTTTTGGGCGCCCAGTGTCCCGGGGCAATAGGGCCAGGGACCTCCTCATCAACCTGCTCCTGGCATTAGCCAAGCTGGCTATATATAAGTCCAGGAAGCAGTGTTGGATAGAGGGGGTTCCATTGTCACCTGAGGCCATGTTCCGGGCACTGGTGCGCTCCCGTATCCGGGCAGAGTACCACCTGGCTTTGTCCACTGGGGGAATAAATGAGTTTGGCTCCCGGTGGGCTGTAGATGTTGTACTCTGCTCGGTATCCCCCCAACCGGTTTCTTTTTGTCTCAATCTCCTAATTTGATTATTATTTAATTTACAGAACATGTCCTTTTATTGGTTTGACATGCAGATTGGCTTTATAAAGGGCCCGTCTCTGTCAAACTTTAGTGTTTACAATACACCAGAGTCGGCTGTGGAAATCCCCTGCTACAAGGGAGACTTGAAATCCAGCAAGATTTTGTTTGGACTTTTGTTTCGTGTGGACTTTATCTTGGACAGTGAGGGAACTGAAGCCAAGAGTTAGTTAGTGCTTCTATTTGAAGCTAGGATTGTTTTGCTCCATTTATGTTGTTTTGCTGTACTAAAATAAATACAACTGCTGAGTACTCCATTGTGGTGCCGGATACAAGGGCATGAACCCTGAGTGTGACAGCAGCGATATCACAATACTTATACACACACATGCACAATATCATATTAAGTTGCTATACAACTGGAAAAAAAGAGAATATTCATATAATGTACATAACACTCAGAGCTGAATCACATATTTACATATTGAGTTATTTTCAAATGTTATTAACCATTCCATAGAGTCCTTGAACGATATACTCTTAATGATGCAAATAACTTCTGAGAATACCAGATGCTCCCAAATTGCTGAATACTTTAGACCAATAAAATGTTCCATTATAATTTATACTGTTTTTGCACAGCTTTTAATCCCCACTTGGCTATACATAAGAAACACAAGGAATGGCAAGAAACATTTGACCTACCACTGCTGGTCAGGCCAATAGAAATCAAAAATATGGACATGCCACAAACTGTAGAAGGCTTTTAAACTTTTCTTTTAATCTCTACCAAATCTTGAAATATTTTAACTAAAAATAATAATGATTGTATCCTACAAATGACAGGATATCATAAACCAAATTTTCAGGTAAGTTTTCTTATTTTATATTTTTGAGATATACAGTGTAGAGGTAAAACGGAAAAGGTTGTGGTTACATATTACAACCATTATAATTTTGGCCAATACTTAAATGTAAATGGGAAAGAATTAAGCAAGGACAAGCTAATTATTCATCAATGCTATACTCTAACCACATGTTTTAAATATCACTTTTGTAATACTGGACATGACTCCATAAAACCAAACGTAATTGAGGAATCCAATAATTCTGAATGTCCTGTAATATCCTTATGGGATGATTTTATATTTGAACAAATCTCCCATTTAATTTGGGTAAAAGTTATGTATTGATCAAATACAATAATAATCAACTTTGTTTCCTGAAATTATAATTGTATTGCATTTAGTTGCATTATCTTGGATATTTATCCAAGTTTTTTTGGAGAATTATAGTGATTAGATATATTGTATAAAAAAACAAACAAGTTAGGATTAACAGGTTTTTGTAATATACCCACAGAAGGCTATAGAAACATATATTCAGCAATATGCTGTACCTCCATCAATTTTATGATTTTAATCAATAGTTGTTATATATATTTTAATAATTTGTTTATTATTTTAAGAGAATAAAGATTTGAAATTTTTAATACAACTACATTTGCAACTATTGCACTTATCACTGAGATATATCTATTGAAATCTAACTCCATTAAAGCAGATAAGAGTACGACACCAGCCTAAGGAGTTGCCCTTTTTTCTTTCCCTATCCTCTAAACTTAAGGATATTTTTGCAACTTGTTGGTGTTTCCCTTTCTGATTTCCATACTACCATAAGAATAATGTTTGGAAATATCTCCGCTATAGGTTCATACTTTTCCACCTTGGATGTTGTGCTTATAGTATAACTCGTCAGGATCTCTTTTTCTTTGTTAATTAATTACATAAATGTATCATTATATAGCACGTAGTGCTGCTCACAGCCTGATTTTAGGTATAATTTTATTTTGCTGGTGGATTATATTTCAAATAAATGAAACCCCTAGCTGGTTTACTATATACATATTAGATTTTTTGGTGATGCACACATCAATTACACATTTCTAGGAAGAATGTTTTACAGTGTTTGATTGTTTTTATTATTTTTTTTGTTCTTTTTAGTTTTAACTGAGAATAATGAGAAAATGATTAAAAAAGTCTCAAACATTATAATATACAATATAATTATTTATTTATATATATAGTAGACTCTCAGTTATCCAGAAGTCAAGCAACCAGAACTCTTAAGCAACCAGAAAATAAATTAAATACTGTACTTTAAATAAAAATGTAATTTTAAAGAGCTCAACAGATGCCAGGAGCCATGTTGTCATGACACAAAATAATTACAGGCACCTAGATACCAACAACTGTATGTCTCTACAATTCAGTGTTACATGGAAGCAGGCAGGCATGAGTGACTGAGCCAATGCAGTGTTGTCGTTACATTACCCGGAGTCAGAACCGCACCCTCCAGCTGAATGTACCTGTGTGTAAGTGAGGAGTGAAAGCTGCTGCTGCTAGAACAGCCCTCACTGACAAATATACTTAGCAGAGCATCCTATGTGCAGCTAATCTAGGCCTCTACATTTATCCGGCATCTACCAATCCCCATGGTGCAGGATAACTGAGAGTCTACTGTACTATATATATATATATATATATATATATATATATATATATATACTATATATACTGCAATATTCATTATTCATCTAGATTGCTGGACATTTACAGTTACTTCACTCTTCAAGTGAACTTATATTTTTTGTCACACCGTAGGAAAAGGAATCTTATGCCAAATGGACTTAAAATTTAAAATCCACTAATAACTACCCACAACTCTGTATATACTGAAAATCTTTGAAGGTACACAAGTGAAAAACTTACAACCTGATCCATCAACTTTATACAAAGAAACACCTCCTTAATCACCAAATACACCCTTCTTCAACAACCAAGAGAGCACAGCATATATGGAACTGAACATGTAGAAAAAGAAATACATCTCCACAAAAAACAGCAACATGAATTTATAAGAAAAAGAAAAACTCAGCTGTCTCAACACAGCAACAGGGGTCAGGTACACGAAGAGAGAGTACATAATCCAAAGATAGCCCTGAATTCTGTTACCAACAACCAACATCTAAGAACCTACTAAGTCAAGATTTTACAGAAAACTACACAGAACACACATGAATAATAAACATCTCAAACTACCAAGTGTCACAAGCAGGGACCTCTGTTCTCTCTAAAGGGTTGTGTTTCTGTCTAAACATAAAACTGGATAAAATACGACTGGAAATATTCATCAGGAGGCTGAGGCTGGCAGAATATTTCTACAATAAGGAACATACCACAACTCTACTGGATTATAATAATAAAAAAAGAACACATATTTCAACCCAACACCTGGATGCAACCCTAAACTGGACAGTTATATAGAAAGCTTTTGCCTGCATCCATGGTGAAAACACAACAAAAGAGAGACTTGCACAATCTCACTCCATTAGAAAGAGCTGTCATAAAAGGGTTTAAAAATCAAACCTAACATCACCATCAAGCCGGCAGACAAAGGTGGTTAGTTGTAGTATAAATGAAGCAAACAAACAACTGTCAGACAACACAAACTAGAAAATAAAAATTGAACCGGATCCTACAGATGAATATGCCATTCAACTTAGGAAACTCATCCAAACATTCCCTAAAATGTGCAGCAAGACTTGGAGCAGCTTATATGCACCCATCCTATAGCAGGGAATTTCTACATGCTGCCAAAGATCCCCAAACCAGGCAACCCAGGGAGACCGATTGTTACAGGTATGGACACACTGACTGAACATATATCTGGCTTTTTTAAAACATCCTTAAGGCACTAGTTATTAACACCAGTAGCTATATACATACATTGCACACTTTCTTTTTTTTTATTTTCAACATACATAAAAGACAAAATACATAAAATACGATACAAAAAACATATACAAACTTGTGCAAAAGTTTGTTCCTCGTAAAAGTTTTCATACTCTTTTCTATCTCTTTATTTATTTTATTTTTCCGCTTCATAAAGAAAAAGGGAAAACAAACAAGGAATAAAAAAAAAGGGGGGGGGGAGAAAAAAAAAGGGGGGGGGGGTAGTGGCATTTCTGGAGGGGGATATAGCTTCAAACTGTCTTTCATTTTTAATAAGGCTGAACCACTTTTCCATTCTTTACCCAGATCATCATTTTTCCTCTTTATTATCAGACATTGCACACTTTCTAAACAAACTTAGTCTAATTAAATATCTACCTGCTTACACACTACTTGTCACCATGAATGTAATATCTCTTTATAGCAACATCTAAAATAAAGATGGCACTGAGGACCACTTTAAGTTTCTTTCAACACACTCAGAATCCTAAGCATGGCACTGATGTTATTGCTAAACTAATAGAATACTGTATATACTGACCCACTACTACTTTACTTTTAACAAGGATACCTACCTATAAATACTGGGGAAGGCCAAGAATTTACTAATCTATTTATGGCCAATCTAAAAGTGACAATCTTTTCTATATTCATTCACAAATCTTACAGATACTACAGTTATAGCAATGATCAGGAGGAAAAAAAAACTCAGAGACATTCACAATTCATGCAATACTTTCCACCCATCTATAAAACTTTAAATGGATTTATCTACAGAACAGATGGATTTTCTAGACACTACCAAATCCATCACAAATGGCACACTCCACCCGTCTGTATATAGGAAACCCACTACACAGCTCCAGTATGCAACCTTCCCACACTAAGCAAGCCATCTTCCATAGCCAAGCCATTAGATACCACTGCATATGCTCCAACACTGGAGACTATGACAAATGCTGAAATCTTTCAGATGGAAGGGTTACAAGCCCTGAATCACACCCTCTAGTGACCACATACCATCCATGTTTAGAGACAATACAGAAAATAATCAAAGATTTACAGCCACTACTAACAAAGGACAAACAATTAAAAAACATATTTTCCAAAACTTCCATCAATGCATTTAAAGAAACACCAAACCTGAAACAAAACTTGTCACCAAAAGATTGGCCAATGAGCAGCATAACAGGGAAACCTTGTAACAGAAGTCTCTGTAAATTATGTCAGGCCATTTGTAATGATGACACAGCCACACATAACAGCAAACCTATAATAACAGGGGGCCATATTCGTGTGCATAATCTAATGTGGTATACATAATACAAAGTAGTATATGTGCTGTTACATTGGGAAAACCAGCCAAAAACTGCAATTTAAGAATGCACTTACAAAGATATTCAATAAAAAAGCACAATGAAGACAATTACTGTACCCCAACTAAACAACGTTTTACCCAGAATTATCACTCCATCCAAAATCAAAATACAAATGAAAATTAAAATACTTAGAGGGATTTAAAAACAAAAACATCTAGGAAAGAAAAACATTTCTAATGAAGATGACCACATTCTCAACACTAAACATGCAGGACTTAACATGGATGTGAATTTTGTAACACATTATCAAAGTTTCTCGTGATTCCTCCTCATTCTTTATCAGACTGTGAAGCAAGGGGCCGCATTTGCGGTGGTGGAGGCTCTACGGCGCCTCACAAGCGGTTACAAACAGCCACAGAAGCAGGGCTTTGAAAAAAAGCTCTAACATGCAATGACTAAATACAGACTTACACAAAAAAAAATATGAGCCGCGGGACTTAGAAAAAAAAAACATTACGACCTCGAAAAAATATGACCTTAACGCCCGAACCTCGCACAGCGGAAAACATTAAAAAAATACTAAATACACACAAAAATAAAATAAAAAATAAAAAGCTTAACCACAGCAAGGGGGGACACCCAGGACATCTGGAAGTCAGGTTAAACCTCAATTTAAGTCCAATTTACCGAGTTTAGACACTCAAAAATCCCCTAAGCGAGAGAAAAAATGGCTGCTGAAAAAAACGAAAACGAGGCTACACAACCACTAAAGCCGCAAAACACCACCAAGCACATACGACTTTTACAAAAAGCCGTACGAGGTACAATATACACTATTAGCAAGGACGCTAAATCATCCACACCCGCGTACCACATACACATTCGCCGCCATTTTACAACACTAACTTACAGAATGCAGAAGTACCCAGCTACACTAACGGTTTCTCCTTGCGCACGCAGCCTATTTACACTACACACTGCACACATTGCTGACACTTACAACTCAGCTCAACAACAGTGCAAATCTACATTGTATGCTGCAGGAACATCAAAACAGATCTATAGCTCTTCAGCACAATGCTTGCTGCATATATTAATTACAAATAGGTAAAGTATATTAATTTATGATTTCATTAAATAATTATCATGAAAACCTACATATACACAAAAAAAATTAACGCCAAAGCACTTCACCTCACAAGGAGCGCCAACGGTGCTCATAGGACACAAACTTCAGCAGGGGACAGGCTTGCAATAAGCGCAAAAAGGAGATCAGCGTAGACCTTACAATGATAGCAAAAGCGCCTCTGATAACAAAAAATACACCAACCAAGAGGCTCGCAATGGCCACCAAAACACTTACTGTCTATGGCAAACAGCATTACCTGCCTTACAATTTTATTGCTCCGTCATTTTTGACAGGCAAGTCGCTAGTATTTAAAAAATGGGAATAAAAGTGCAGTTAAAAGTCCCCTTTTCGTATGTTTCCTATTGGAGTTGATTATTAAAATGCCCCCAAAGAAAACATAGTAACAACAGTTTACTTTCTTACTCCGCATATATCCACTTTTATCAGCACTTGATATATATAACCCCTAAGTGTGACTTAAGTTCTCTTTATTTCTCATAATATTACAATTCAAATGATTTCACACATTTTACAAATGTATTCAATGCACAAACAATGGATGTGAGAGTTCAGTAATGGTTAACTGTATACTATCAAATGGAACAATAATGACCATGATAACTTATTTTGGTGCGGTCGATCCTTAAAAACTCAAACAGAAGTCACGGTATAACATATATCTCTTTTGTTTCCATCATTGTCCAGGAAGCATCACAATGGCTTGTTCACTTTATTTTTATCAATTCATCTTTCTTAGAAGGAACATACGTTAAGCAAGTTAACATGGATGGGTAAGAGTCCTATTAACAACACCAGACAAAAGGCAGTAGTGTAAGGGATAACTGCACATATTTAAGGGCAATAACATTTGGGGTGGAATGAAGGTTAGGGGAAATGGAAAATTAGGAATATAAGAAGAGGAGGCTGGGCAGAACAAAAGAATAAAGACATTATTTTGAGCATATTCACAAATCTTTTGCGGATAGAAAAAAACCTTTTGGTTATCAAAAGACATCAATGCTCTGTGTTTATCCATACCTTGAATATAAATGTCGAAAATTATTCAGCTTTCTATTAAAATATGGTATCCCTTAGTGTCCATGCTTCCATTGGACCTAGGAGAAATTGTGTCAATCTACAATAGTTCAGTCTGAAAATGAATACTTGTGAATAAATTAAAAACTGTACTTTTTTTTTTTTGTTCGTTGAAAAGTAAAAAGTGCCTACTATTAATTCTAGTTCTTCATCAGATTATGTTATAAATATGGGCGTACTGTCTTCCTTTATTCCTTTAACCTACCTTGCTTTAATAGCCAGTGTTTTATTTGACATCAGTTTTTTATTAATTATGTATAATGTTTTGTGTTGACTCGAATGCCAAGAATGCCTGAAACTAGACTGGTACTGCCTATCAGTTACCTTGTACTTTCTACCATTTCTTTAAAAAAAAAAGACTTTTCTGTATTTTATTTTGCAATATATTTCATAGTTTTTTTTTTGCTTTCAGGATGCTTCTGGTATGTTGTATGGACCACTCAAACCAAACCTATGTAACACATTTCATCCTTCTTGGGCTCTCCAACAATCCCTACCTCCAAGTTACATATTTTTTCTTATTTTTCATAATATACATAATAACATTGTTTGGAAACATGCTCCTCATTACAATTGTTCAATTTCATGTTCGATTGCGTAACCCCATGTATTTTTTCTTGACTAATCTTTCATTCATTGACATTATGTTATCATCTACCATTGTACCAAAAATACTGGTGAACACCATAGTGCGGGACAGAAGCATCTCTTTCTCAGGATGTGCAGCTCAGGTGTACTTCTCATTGGCTGTTGGAGCAACAGAGTGCACATTATTAGCCGTCATGGCATATGATAGATATGTTGCCGTCTGCAACCCATTACGGTATAATACAGTTGTGAATCAGAAGCTCTGCATTTGTCTTGCTGCTGGATGCTGGATTTTAAGTTTTCTAAATGCTATTATTCATGTGTCCTTAACATTCAGTCTCCCTTTTTGTAGGTCCAATTTTCTCAACCACTTTTTTTGTGAGTTACTTCCTTTATTCCATCTGTCTTGCAGAAATACTTTGTTAAATGAGATAGTAATGTACATATCAACAGGGATCCTAGCCTTTTCTGGTTTTCTTCTGACCCTCATCTCCTATGTCCATATTATCTCCAGTATCATGAAGCTCTGCTCCACAGAAGGGAGACAAAAAACTTTTTCTACATGTGCTTCTCACCTCACTATGGTCCTCCTCTTTTATGTCAATGTCTTATTCAACTATATGCACCCACGCTCTGCTTACTCTCCATCGAGAGACAGGGCTGTGTCCATTTTCTATACAGCAATCACTCCCATGTTGAATCCAATAATCTACAGTGTGAGAAATAATGAATTCTTAAATGCTGTTAAGGAAGTAATGAGCAAGAAAAACAAGATATAGGAGTATAGGATAAGACTTTCATATTTACATTTTTTATCTTATATGAGTTAAAAAATATTATACATATGGTAAAATTGTAAACAAAGATTTTAAAAGTCATATACAAAGGAAAATAAACAGAAGGAAAAATGACTCTTTGACTCTTTCTAATGACTCTAACTGTAAGTTTTTTTTATATGTATGCCAAATAGTTTAGTTGTATTTGTTTTTTTTCACATTGTCTTCAGACCCTTTTCTTTCTGAGTAAAACTGATCTATGAAATTTAAAACATCCTTCCAAGAGGGATGAGAGGAACTAACCTTTGATCACATTATATTTATTAGTCACAAACATGGAGCCCGATTCAATTGAGCTCTCGCTTGATCCGGTAGCCCGTAAGTGAGGTCGCAAGTTAATTTGCTATTCAATTGGCGTCTTTTTGCGGGCTCTGAATGGCTTCCCGGTTACGACCTTGAAAAAATGGTGATGGTTAAACTCGTAACTTATAGCCTCCCAAAGCCTTTGATCTCTCACGGCTGCAAGACTTCGGATCGCTAAAATCGCTAATCACTATTCAATTGCAAAAATTGTGCAAGACCGCATGCGCAATCAAGCCCGAAAACGTCAAATGGCGGCCCAATGCTTACAGGTTCCAAATACGACTTACAAAGGGTTTACAGGCTAATTTGTAACACTGAAAATGCCAATATAATTACACCAATGGACTTTCAAATATGGGGAAAGCAATGGAAGGCATTACAATTAAATGCACAACAAATCCTAAATATTATATATAGCAAAAAATAAAATGTTATTTTCCTCATAGGTTGTAATGGTCATGCATATGCCAATATGAAAAGCCATGCTGCAACATGGTGAAAGCTATTAAATACACACTACCTGATTAAATTGCAACACAAATACATGCAAATGGCTGACACATTAACCCTTTCACACTCACAGAGGCTCTAGTGTGGACACTAAAAATACAAAGATCATCTTATATACTTCTTATTCATTGCATCTACATTGGGAAAACAAATATTGGCCAAATTACACTGCCCCATGGCATATATCAAGTACCAGGGGAACAAAAAGTAATGTCCGCCAAAACATTAGGGGTTACAAATAGGAATGACAAAAACTATACAACAGCAGGGAAGTTCATAAGATTAACATGATGCAGAATCCCATAGCCAGAACCTACATCAACTGTAATGCCAGATAAGTCTCAAATCCACAGGTGAGCAATTCCAAACCTGTAATCCACCTGCCTATTAGCAGGCGCTGTAATCAACAGGCTATATAACCCCATCCCCAACAAGTCATTAGCATGTCTGAACCAGCATGGATTCCCAACAAGTCAGAAAAAATGCAGGAGAATATGGATACATGGTCACATCTGAGGTACTATTGTCTGCACAGCATGTGGCATGATGGAGATTCGGCAGAACCAAGACAGGCAAGTAAATTACCAAAGGCCATTCATATTATCATGATGGGGATTAGGGAGGGGAGAGAGCTCCAATAGCACATTTGGATATAGGGGCACCTGCAGACAGGGAGAATGACATTGATGTGTGTTATCCACTTTTGGGGTGCACAACAAGAACTGGGTGCTCATGAAGTGCTGTCTCCGGCACAGCAATAGCCACAGGGGGGTGATCAGGTCCAGGATTCTTTAAGGAGGGTCGGGGCACCCAATATATACAGGGAGAGACTGAAATTAAAGGGGTTAACTGATGGGGAGGTGTATGAGCATTTTAGTTTGACCCGTGCCAGTCTTGGAGAGCTCTTTGTGGTCCTGAGGGAGGACCTTGAGCCTCGCACATGGACCAATAGAGCTGTACCAGGATTTACATGGATGTTAGCCGCAATACACCACCTTGCCTCTGGTGGTTTCCAGAACACACTGAGCATAGTCGAAGGTATGTTTTAGCCAGGCCTCTCAAATTGTCTGAGTATATTCCTCCGGACTATTGTTCGGCAAGCTACCAAAAACATCAGTTACCCTAACACTGTGGAAGAGACCTTGAAGGTGAAATATGCTTTTCATTGATTAGGTGGTGTCCCTAAAGTGCTCAGTGTTATTAATTGCACACAAGTTGCATTGATACTTCCTAGAGAGCAAAGAAGCACTGTTCAGAAATCACAACCACTATCATTCAATCAATGTAAATGTTGTTTGTGATGTGAACATGTGCATACAAAATGTGTTTGCAGCCTTCCCTGGAAGTATTCACAATGCCCATATCCTGCATAAATCATCCACCTATGAATTGTTCCAGTCTGGCCAATTTCCATCCGGTTAACTTATGGGTGAGTTCCCAGAAGTAATCCCAGGCAAGCATATCCTACTAACACTGGATACAATAACATATACATCATGTTTAACTCTATTGCTATGATATTAACATAACATCATTGCTCATTGCTGTGCAAAACTCTGTGTTATTTTGCCCAAACAGTACGAAGTTCACAACAACATATCCAAAAAAGAACAATAGATGAATCATTATGTATACATTCATACTCTTTAACAAACATCACAACATCCTATTGATATCCGCATCTTGCATTTTGTTTACATCAGGTGATGCAGGATATGGGTGTTTGCTGTGGTTGTTAACCCTGTGAACAATCCACAAACACAGGCAGAGGAAAGTATTAATATGGCGCTTGAGACATGCCGGCATGTAATTGAGCGCACCTTTGGTGTACTCAAGATGCTCTTCAGATGCTTACATTCATCTTGTGGGGCTCTACAATATAGCCCAGATAAGGTTTGTCAGATCACTGTTGCCTGCTGTTGTCTGCACAATATAAAAGTACAAGCCAACTGTCTGGGGGGGATTGATGCGGCTCTGCTACATGGGGAGGAAGAGCCTTTTTCTTTCCCTGTAGTGGATAATCTGCAGGGGTCACAACAACGTGCCCGCATCATTCGTGAGTACTTCACATATAAGTACAAAACCAATAAGAAATAACTATAATGTAGCTTCATTATGCCTAACTCCTAAAACGCTTTTATCCATCACCATTGACATAAAGAATATTAAACAGTCCACAGTAGAGGAGAGTTCCCTGATATGATGAATGTCTCATGATGTACTATTGATTAACAATGAATATACTAGAACATGCCACGGTATCAGTTATAGGTAAGTAAGCACACATTCCCATACACATCATAAGTAATGTCAGTTCCAAACATCAATAGCATAGATACATTTAGTGGATTATATATATCACATTGTCAATATGTATATGCCCCAAATTTGTTTATGAAAACCTCAACACACTATAGATCAGTAAAGTTCACATTGTCTGATCATGAAAATCCACATCCAATACATATCAATCTGGAAATATGAACATACAGGAATACTTTGTTTAACGCTGTAGATAGGTTGAAGTGCTAAGCGAAACAGTTCTATACGTGGCAGTCTAACACAGAGACGACAGGGGTCGGCGGACAGAATTTCAATTGAAATTTAAACTTTGTTGGTTTTATATAAACTATGCAATGCTATAGAGAATCAGAGCGTTAAAATGCATCAAAAAAAGCAGAGTTTAGCATTAAAAGAGGTCTGGCAGGAAAAACAGCTCTCCCGTGAATCAGCTCTAAAACGGGTAGCTTTAGTTGGGGTATACCTGTACCTGCATATATTAAACAAGAATATATGTACAGTATATAAAATATGTGATCACTAATCATATATTAACTAAATGTATATTAACTCACGTCTAGGTAGTGTTTGAGTGTGGGGTGCAACTATGTTGGGTGGCTAGGGATCAACTTGAGCTGGTGGTGAAGTCTGAGATGAAGAGGCCGCAGTCTCTGGTTGCGGTTGGGAAACCGAAGGCTAAAGAGTTAAGAGCTGGCGTTCTGTAAATTGGAATAGTTGCTGCCTGTCTCTCCGCGCCTGTTCATTATATCTCTCTTTCCTTTGGTTGTGCTTCCTCACCTCAGAATGGAGCGATCTGTTGCTCAGAAGGAGGGAGTTGGTGAGCTGAACCTGCCTTCAGAGCAATCTGAGCTTCTCAGTCCTTTGTTTGTTCCATCTCATGTCATCCCTGTCAAATTAAGCCATTATTTCCCTCAAAGTCAGGGGTGGTGTTGTTCAGGGCATTGGGGCCAATGTTGACAGCATTGGGGTCCAATGTTGACATCATTGGGGCCGGAGGTGATGGCATTGTGGCCGGAGGTGTCGGCAGAAGGGCCTGAGGTGACGGCAGGAGGTCCTGAGGTGACGGCAGGAGGGCTGAAGGTATTGGCAGGAGGGCCCGAGGTGACTGCAGGAGGGCTTGAGTTGACTGCAGGAGGGCCTGTGTCGGCAAAAGGGGCTGAGGTGTTGGCCGAAAGACCTGAGGTTTCGGCAGAAGGGCCTGAGGTGTCAGCAGAAGGGCCTGAGGTGTCAGCAGAAGGGCCTGAGGTGTCAGCAGAGGGGCCGGTGTGTTAGGCCATGTTGGAGGACGCCATTATGTAGGAGGCCATGTTAGCGGACCCCATTGTGTCGGTGTGGTTGTGTCCTGCCATGGCTGCAATGGTGTTGTAGCAGGTGGCTGGCAATGGTGGTTGTGATGATAGCTGGGCCAGGACAATGTAGTCAGGTTTGGTGTGGTTGTTTGTTGGCTCCTTGACTTGCCCATTGAAGGGGGCAGGAACAGCTGTGCACAAATCGATGATGAGTTTGAGGGCCAGGGCAGTGAATCCCACTCCTGAGATGAGGAGGACCATCAGGACTCTGAAGGGCCAGCTTCTGTGGATGGTCCCGGGCCTTCTCGAATGTTCTGCCCTTCAACCACTTCCAGGGGTGGGGTTTGTTCCACCTCCAGTGGAGCCTCCACCTGTGCCTCTGTGGACAGCCTTGTCCTCCTGGGAAATGAAATGAAAGCAAACATTTTTGAGTTGGTTTCTCTTCACAATTGACAGCTATGTGTTTCCATAAGCTTGACATCATGGTCACCTGTAATTGACTGTGGTGCTTGTGATACACAGATGAACCACGGCCTGCATAATGAGCATTGTGAATCATGGCTCATATGAATATATGTAATGCTGATGCAGTGTGCCATCTACATCTGATTCAGACACATGATCTGCTGGATCTGCTGGGCAGTGTATGAGACTGACCAATCTGTGATATCTTCCCAGCAACGGTTGTTAACATGCAGCGGAGACACAGTCCTGTAAAAAAAAAGCTTAATTATACATATATACAAACATATTAAAATCTGGGGGGAATTTGTTCACCAACCCGCCTGTTCCAACACCTACGTGTGTGGGGTCCATATGTGTGCATATGATGGTGTGATGGTATTAGTATTATTATCGTTTATTTGTAACGCGCCAACATATTCCGTAGCGCTATACATAAGTTAAGTTACGGGCAATGACAAGTTAAACATTGCAAAGAGTGGATGGCCCTGTCTTTGAGCTTGGAATCCAGTGTCCATAGTGCTTTCCCGAAAGCACTGCGCAGGATTGAAACTCCCAGACTTACAATCTAAATGGTATATATAATACTCACATTGCGTGGTTCTCATACCTGTGTTTGACAGACTTGACATCCCTGTTTGCAACCCCTAATGCAGCAACAGCTAAGATACCTCACTCCAGACCTGTGTCTTCTGGCTAGGCCTCACATCCCTCCCACCATGTATGATGCTGTGGTGGGCATGGATTTCCTTGAGGTGGACGTCCATCTTCTTTAGGTTATAATTGGGGGCCCTGTACTTTGGCACAACCTCTTGCCCATTCCAACTGTGCCTGGGGTTCCTGGTCTCCCTGTTCGCTCCCTGGGGCCGATTCCTTATCCCTACTACTTTCCCCTTGGAAATGTGGTCCGCATCTAGTCCAGCCCCCTAACAGCTTGCAGGCGCGGGAAACGTTTACAGGCTTGCCGCTCTGGCCCTTTGGTTGCTGCCTTGTTCAACTTAATTGCTCTATAACTACAGCAAGTTTCAAGCCCGCAGATATAGGGGCTAGATAATGGCTATATTGGATATATAACTTGGACCAAGAAAAAGTATAATTGTGATGGAGGAATTCAGTTTCAGAGGTGGAGAGATGGAGAGCTAGGGCTTCAGGTTTTTTTTTTTCCAAATTCACTCTCAAGCCTGAAAATTGACTGTATGTTCCTAGAATTTGCATAAGATCATACACCAATAAACAGCATTTATAATGGTAATGACCGACGGCTATCCCTTGAATATCTGAGCTAGACCTAATGGCCTGGGCTAGGGGGTTTCACCGTGAGGGAATAACCTGGTCAAAAAATGGGATATCCTATCTGCCATTATTTTTGCTAGAAGTTTGTTATCACCATTAAGTAGTGAGATTGGCCTATAATTTTTAACCTCTAAGTGGTCTTTGCTTTCTTTAGGGAAAAATACAATTTCCACTTGGTTGAGTTTTGGGGGGACCAAGTGGCCTTTTACTATCGAATTGAACAAGGCTACTAAGTGTGGGACTAGGAGGTCAGCACATGTTTTAGTATATACTGTAGGTTAGTGAAGCCATCTGACCCATGGGATTTACACAATTTTGCTTTCTTAATATCTTCTTTAACTCTTCTATTGGGACTTTAGAATTAAGACGTTCCATTTCCTCTTCAGTTAAGGAGGGGAGATCACAGGATTCCAGAAAATAGTGCATGTTGGCCTTATGGCTTTGTCCAGATGAAGAGTATAAGTATTGGTAAAAATGTAGGAAAGTTTCTTGGATTTCATTTGAACTAGTAGAAATCAGGCCTGTTGGTGTTTTTATCCGATAGTTGGATCTTAATATCTTACCTACAAGGAAGTCTGGCTTGTTAGCTTTGGTAAAGAACGTGTGATTGGTTCATCTTAAAGCCTTTTCAGTTTGGTCAGAGAAAATTAGATCTAGTTCCTGCCTAATTTTTTTAATTTTTTGGTGAGTTGTTCGGGGGGGGGCTTTGCTTTATCTTCTCTAATTTGTTAAGTTCCTTGTTACGTTTTTGCTTTTTTGTAAGATAATGTTAGCTTTATCCATATTGTTTTTAATGTCATCTGAGAAGCTTCAAAATTGATTATAAACAGAATATATGATTCTGTGTGTCATGAATACTAAGGGACTGAAAAGCTGCAATTTACTTAAAAAACATCTGAAGAATTGTTTAAGTGTTAAGTGTTAATTGTTGATTTTTTCACTAAGAACAAAACTTGAGAATCATCCATAATCAGAATTATATCACAATCGGGCTTGAATTAAATGAATGTTCGTAAAATGAATTAAAAAGCACTAAGTCTGATATTGCTATATTTTGAAATAGTTCTATAAATTCCCAGTAAGCTGAAGGCAACGTGAATTTACAAAGTAAGTTTACTGAGAAATCCCAAACTGCTAGGCTTTGTGGATCAATTAGGTTGTTCTATATAATACCATGGGGTACATAATATATCCCTTTGTGGCTAGCCTAACAACACATCCATACATCCTGACAGCACATAAAAAACCTTGATTCATCCACTGTTGATGAGTCTTCGTCCAAACCAGCATAATGGCGCCAGACATTGGCTTTACCTCATATAGTTGGCTTCTACTCTTGAAACCTTTTATATGAAGGCAGTAATACATATAATATTTTAGAAAATGTCAACTCCTACAGCATTGAGGTAAGTCTTTCTTAAATATAATGTTTACATGTTCTGTTTTAGTGAGCTGAATAATAAACAGTTTTTTCCCCACATACTTCCATATATTTTGATATATGCTCTTTATGTGGAAAAAAAAAGATAACAGTCTGTTAAAGGAAAAAGAATATATAATAATAGCAAACTGTCCTGGCTATAGGGCATTTGCTCTTGTGTGGTAACAGAAATATGTTTGTGAAAAAATATCAAAATCAAAGATCAAAAATATAAAAAAGGTTTCACTAGTAAAACACTGGTTTATTAAATTACATTTAGAATTAGATAGAGTTAGAGTTAGAATTGATTACTTTCTGCTTGAAGAGCATATTTGAAAGGCGGATCATAATAATTTGATCCTAACAACAGTAGGAAAAATCTGCAAGTATGAGAAAAACTGAATCATAATGGGGTACAGAAAAAAATGTAATTTTAAAATGTATGAATGCTGAAATATATATATTTGTTATATATTTTTTTGGTGATAAAGCCTCATGTTGATTAGACTCTATTAAGGCACCAAGGACAAATCGCAAACTATAGTATGCTCTTTTGAAGAACTTTACTTGAAATTGGGAAAAATGTTCATAGTTTAAAAAAAAATACAGGCTTTTTTTTTTTTTTTTTTTTTTTTAATTTTTATTCTTCATCAAAATTGGTACAAAAAATTACAAACTGAAATATCATTAACATATATATTACAACACAACATTACATTAAACAAACTAACCATTCTTACTCATTCATTTCTCATTCAACCCTTGAAAAAACAATTAAAAAATGTAATTAATTGTTCCCTGTTTTTGGTCCCAAGATTTCCATTTTAATGGATCAACATTAATTAGGCCTCTTTGTGTATAGTTTTTTCCAGTTCACGAGTATGTTTTATCTTCCAAACGATGTCAGAAAAGAGTGGAACAGTCTTCTCTTTCCAATTACTGATTATTATATTTTTTGCTATTGAAAAAGTCAAAATAGCAAACACTTTTTTCTCAGTGCTGACATCGTTTGGAAAAAAATGTAGCAAACTGCATTCTCCCATCATTGGGAATTGAATTTCCACAATCTTAAATAAAAATTCATAACATTTTTTCCAAAAGGAGTTTAGTTTGGGACATTCCCATAAAATATAAAAATTTCCAAAAAATACAGCTTTAATGGGCACCAATTTTACAGGGGCAGTATTTTGGGATGCACTACTGCTGATAATGATATGGTAATAATGTGTTTAATATTTTCAATGAAATATACATGTGATTTAAATCTCTGGATCACGTTTCAAGAAAATACAGAATTTGAAATATTGATATATTTTAATTTCAATTAAGCTTCTATGTTGGGATATCTGAAATATATATATTAATATATATTTAAGTCATAACACTCACTTTGGCCAACAAATATGATATAACATGAATAATGCGATCAACAAGGGTGGTAACTATTGGGGGTACCATATTTGTTTCAGAATTTGGAAGCAAGGGAAAGAAGAGAACAATGTTAGGCTTTTGTGGAAGAAGAAATATTTGGGTTTCCAAAAGCTTAAATGTAAAATGCAAATGTCATACGTTATCAAATATAGTGGCAGCCATTTGATGGATTTTATAAAACATAGGGTTGCTTAGATTCTTGATTAATTTAATGTTTTTTTATTGAACAGACAACAATCCATAGTCACAGATCAAAATAACATTATATACATTAAAAGCAGTACAATATATATTTACTAGCGACTTGCCAGTCAAAAAAGGCATGATATAGTGTTGTTGTTTGTCTCTTTCCCCCCTCTTTCCCTCCTCTGTGTCTCTTTCCCATCACTCCCTCCCATGTCTCCCCTCCCCCTCTCCCCCATTTCTCACACCTGTGTCTCTTTCCCCCTCTCCTTCCTATGTCTCTTTACCCCCTCTACCTCTCCTGTTTCTCTTCCCTCCCTCTCCCTCAACTGTGTCTCTTTCCACTCCCTCCTTCCCCTGTGTCTCTTTCCCCCTCTCTCCCTCCCCTGTGTTTTTGCCCCCTCTCCCTCCCGTGTCTCTCCCCACCCCTCCCTCCTCTGTGTATCTTTGCCCCACTCTCTCTCCCCTGTGTCTCTTCCCCATTCTCTCACACCTGTGTTTCTTTCCCATCACTCCCTCCCATGTCTCCCCTCCCCCTCTCCCCCATTTCCCACACCTGTGTCTCTTCCCCCCTCTCCCACCCCTGTGTCTCTTCCCTCCCTCTCTCTCCACTGTGTCTCTTCCCCCTCCCTCCCCTGTGTCTCTTTCCCCCTGTCCCTCCCCTGTGTCTCTTTCCCCTTCTCCCTCTCCTGTGTCTGTTCCCCCACTCCCTCCCTGTGTCTATTTGCCCCACTCTCCCTCCCTTGTGTCTCTTGCCCCCACTCCCTCCCATGTCTCTTTTACCCATTCTCCCCCATTTTGCACCCCTGTGTATCTTTTCCCCCTCTCCCTCCCCTGTGTCTCTTCCCTCCCTCTCCTTCCCCTGTGTCTCTTCCCTCCCTCTCCTTCCCGTGTCTCTTCCCTCAATCTCCCTCCCCTGTGTCTCTTCCCTCCCTCTACTGTGTCTCTTCACTCCACTCCCTTGTGTGTCTCTTTTCCCCCCTCTCTCCCATTTCTCACCCCTGTGTTCCCTCCCTCTCCCTCCCCTGTGTCTCTTCCCTAACTCTCCCTCACCTGTATTTCTTCCCTCCCTCTCCCTCCCCTGTGTCTCTTCCCCCCTCTCCTGTCTCTCTATTCCCTGCTCTCCCTCCACTGTCTCTCTTTCCCCCCTCTCTCACCCGTGTCTCTTTCCCCCACTCCCTCTCATGTCTCTTTTCCCACCTCTACCTCTATCTCTATCCCTTTTGTCTCTTTCCCCCCTCTCCATCCCCTGTGTCTCTTACCCCCTCTCCCTCCCCTGTGTCTCTTCCCTGCCTCTTCCTCCCCTGTGTCGCTCCCCCCCCCCCTGTTACGGCCTGGGGAAAAAGTTATGGCTTTATCGGTTGCCCTTTTTTCAAGACTGTAACTGTGCCATTTGGAGCCCACAAAGACGCCAATTGAATAGCAAATTAGCTTGCAACCTCACTTACAGACTCCATGCCTCTCCTCGTGCCCATTACGGCCCTCGTCTGTCCCCCCTTCTACCATGTGGGCCCACGAGGCCCGCAATAAGCCAGGGGAACAGGCAAGGGCCACAATGGGCGCAGGGGAGAGGTAGGGAGCCCCCATGCCTTCTTTTTTGACGGGCAGCTTCCGAGTTATGGGCCTGTAAAAAAATGGTGAGACCTCTCCCCCCCCTACTTTCCAGGCCATTGCAGCCCGCTGCATGAGTTCTGCGCATGCGCAAGCCCGTAACTTTGCGAGCGTTACACACAAACCCCCTTATTTGCGACAACTACAGTATATATATGATACAACATTATGCTTTACAAAATGATGATATTTTACATAAAATAGAATAAAATGAAATGAAGTGGAGTCAGCAGTTATTACCATATTTACACATGTATATATCCCCCAGTTTCCATTTGTCAAAGGTTTATTATTATTATTATTATTTGTGGATGTTTGGACATCTTTTTCCAGTTGTCTATTTCTTTTCACAACAGCAGCTATTTAATTCCATGTAGAAAAATTTTCTTTTTACCAGTCTTTAACAATAAATCGCTTGATCACTAATAAAATCTGAATCATTAAACATTTTACTGGATATCTTATTTCATTTGGAAACATGTGGAACAACAATAAATGTGGTGAAATTTCAACCTGAAAACCAATGATAACCAACAACTGTTGCTGATTTAATAAGAAATAGTAGTGAATAAATTCAACATTGTACTAATATTTTTCTTTCCAGAAACATTGTCCCATTATCAATTCTATTCTTTAATAGATATTTTTCTGAATATGGCATGACATTTATTTTGACTCTGTTTTATGTATCATGTATAATAGTTTGGGTTGACCCTTATGCCAACTATTCTCTCTTTTATTTTTATCTGCAAAGTACTTCATAGTGAGTACATTTTTTTTTATTTTTTTTTTGCTTTCCAGGTTGCATTTGATAAGGCCAATGGACCAATCAAACCAAACCTCTGTGACAAATTTCATCCTTGTCGGACTCTCCAGCGATCGCTACCTCCAATTTGCATTATTTTTCTTATTTCTGGTAATATATATAATAGCATGTTCAGGAAACTTGCTCCTCATTATAATGGTGGCACTTCATACCCGACTGCAGAGCCCCATGTATTTCTTCTTGACTAACCTTTCCTTCATCGACATTTTCTTAACATCCAGCATTGTGCCCAAATTATTGTGTAACACTTTAGCTGAGGACAGAAGCATCTCTTTTTTAGGATGTGCTACTCAGCTGTACTTCTTATTGGCCGTTGGAGCAACAGAGTGCACATTATTGGCTGTCATGGCGTATGATAGATACTCTGCTATTTGCAACCCATTACGGTATAATACAATCATGAATCAGAAGCTCTGCATTTGTCTCGCTGCTGGATGTTGGGTCGTAAGTTTTCTAAATGCTATTATCCAGGTGTCATTAACTTTCACACTCCCCTTTTGTAGGTCTAATTTCCTCAACCATTTTTTTTGCGACATGCTTCCTTTATTCCATCTGTCTTGCAGAGAAACATTGGTAAATGAGATAGTAATGTACATAGCAGCAGGAATCCTAACCTTTTCTGGTTTTCTTCTGACCCTCATCTCCTATGTCCATATTATTTCCAGTATCATGAATCTCAGATCTACCAAAGGGAGACAAAAGACATTTTCTACATGTGCTTCTCACCTTACAGTGGTCCTTCTTTTTTATGTCAATATCTTATTCACATATATGCACCCACGCTCAGCTTATTCCCCGATGAGAGACAGAACCCTGTCCATTCTATATACAGCAGTCACTCCCATGCTCAATCCTATAATCTACAGTGTCAGAAATAAGGATTTCTTAAATACTGTGAGGGAAGTGCTGACCAGGAAAAACATGATGCAATTGAAGAATTCTAATTAATTTTTTAACCACTCCCATACACCAAATTCTGAAAACTGTCTCCAAGAAATTGCTATAGTATCGACACATCATCACTTTTCATTATAAAGGAATGTCACGTAAGACAGGATGAAAACCATCTGCAAGAAACTAACAGCAGAGGTACCAGAGGAAAAGGATAGTCAGACAACCCAAGAGTAAGGGAAGAAAAAGACAAAAAGTGAAATAAAATAAAAAGAGGTAGAACAAGCTGAGTATGAGGAAGTCTGAAATTGGGAACTTTTAAACTGAAATCAGACAGAAACAGAGCAGAAGGTCAATCAGAAGGAAAATCTAAAAATACATTTAAAACGTAGTTTTGGGAAGAAGCACCCCAGGTACTGAGCTAGAGGAGATAAAGGCAAACCAGTGAGTTGACACTGAGAGAGCATGACTAGGATGGGATAAACTAGCCATTGGTTAAAAGACTACTTTAATAAATTTCATACATTTAAAATATCCTCTTAAGAAGTAATGCACTTGAAAATAAGTTTGAGAGTTTTCAATCTTGTGTTGGTCGTTTGAAAACAAACACTATGTACTTTAGTTTTAAACTCAAAAACAGGGTCCTCCATTCTTTACTATGTCTGTTTTTGCCATGTAATTAACCCCTGTACAGCGATACAAAATATTTTGGCGCGTTGCAAATAAGAGATAATAATAATAAATAGGCAACACGTTTTTAATAAAAAATTATATATCCCCTCATTTATTCTAGAAGTAATTATGCTAAGATGAAATCTACCATTTTAGTTTTCAGAGTGATGGTAGGAAACTTCGAATACACGACACTACTAAACTACTATAAAGGTTTGTGAGCTGTTTGGGGGTGTTTGCAAGTGGATTTTACTTTTACAAGTAAAGGCTGATAATCTGCAGAGTGCACTAATTGTGCCCAAGTGAGAAGGCAGACGTTAATACAAACAGGAGAAGTGGCGAACTTCTGAGCTTGCGAACATTTCTAGTATAAGTGCAATTCTAGTAAAAGTGTATGCGTTTAAATAAAAGGAAGGAGATCAAAGAAAAGAGGGGAAGAGAAAAAAAAAAAAAATATATATATATATATATATATATATATATATTCTTTTTTAATAAAACTTTATACATATATATTATGTTTGATTCTTGTTTATTTTTCCCACTGAATTTTTGTAGACAATAATAAAAATTATGAGTATGCAATACTGGAACAGATGATCCAGTGTACATACCTCTGTGAGAGGTGTGAGCATGTTGCCTCTCTGGAAGCTCAAATTGGAGAACTGGAGAGGAGAATTTCAGCACTTAGTAATATTGCTCCACTGGAAAGAGAGTTGGTGTTTACTGAGCACATTTAGCTGGTCCTAGCATGGAGGGTGGAGCTGGGGCTAGTGAGGATGTCCAGGGAGATAGCTGGGTTACAGTTCGAAGGGGAAGCAGGAGGAACAGCAGGAGGCAGGCCAGTTCTGAGTTGGCAAACACCAACAGATTTGCCAGATTGAATGAAACTGTTGGGGATGTCCATTCAGGAATGGCAATGCCAGATAGAGCTGTTCCCTCTAACAGCCGGGAGATCAGTTCTACTGGATGAGTGGGAGGGCAGAATAGGCAGAGCAACAGACAGGTTTTGGTGGTAGGGGACTGTAATATTAGGAAGGTAGACAGGGTGATTTGTCACACAGATGCCAGCAATCAAACAGTTTGCTGTCTCCCGTGTGCTCGGGTTTGGCATGTTGTGGATCGGGTAGATAAATTATTGGGAGGGGCTGGAAATGAACCGGCGCTTTTGGTACATATTGGTACCAATAACAAAGTTAGTGGAAGATGGAGTGTCCTAAAGAATTATTTTAGAGAACTAGGGAATAAGCTGAAGGCAAGGACCTCCAATGTAGTATTTTCTGAGATACTACCACTGCCAATGTGCTAGCCCAGGGAGGCAGAAGGAGCTTAGGGAGGTTAATGCATGGCCAAAGATGTGGTGCACTAAGGAGGGGTTTGGGTTTTTAGAGCACTGGGCTGACTTCTCACTTTGGTACAATCTCTACAGCAGGGATGGATTGCACCTTAATGATGAGGGATCTTTTGTGTTAGGGGATAGGATGGTAGAAAGACTGGAAGAGTTTTTAAACTAGTAAGTGGGGGGGAGGGACTAGATATAAGTAATGGGGTACAAAGTGTAGAGGGTATAAGGGATGAATTAACAACTCATAGGGGAGGAGATGGGGGAGGGTGTTATAGTCAATAGGGAGATATTACTAAGTAACTCAAGTATAGTGGCAGGCACAACCAAATTACAAACTTATAACATAAGGTGTATGCTTGCTAATGCCAGAAACTTGCCATCAAAAATGGGAGAGTTAGAATTATTAGCGATTAATGAAAAACGGGATTTAATAGGCATTACCGAAAGGTGGTGGGATGAATCTCATGACTGGACTGTTAATCGGGATGGTTATAATCTATTTAGGAAAGATAGGGGCAATGGTAAAAGAGGAGGAGGAATTTGTCTGTATGCTAAGCCGTTGTGTAAGCTTATAGTCAGAGAAGATATTTATGGTGGAACTAGCGGTAATGTTGAATGTTTGTGGGTAGAGTTAAATAGGGGAGCAGCAAATTCCAAAATAATATTAGTAGGAGTATGCTATAAACACCCAAATATAGCTGAAAGTGAGGAAATACAATTATTGTTACAGATTGGAAATGCAGCTAAACATGGACAAGTACTAATAATGGGAGATTTTAATTACCCTGAAATAAACTGGATAAATGAGACCAGCAGTTTAGCTAAGGGAAGCAGGGTCTTGAGTACACCCAGGGATCATTATCTGGCCCAGTTTATACAATAACCTACTAGAAATTAGCAGCCTTATTAAATTGCGATTCAGTAAATTTAAAGGGTTCTAGTAAGACCTTGCTTTTGAATACAAGTTCACTAACTAAAAACTTCTGTAAAAAAAAATATGCTATGTGCTTAAATAGAGCCCTTTTAAATTTACTGAATCGCAATTTAATAAGGTTGTAGGATTGGATTATCTTGGATTTAGTTATCACAAATAATATCAATATAGTATCAAATGTTGAAATAGGGAAACCTTTGGGAAACAATGATCACAACACAGTCTCATTTGAGATTGAAGTTAAAAAACAAAATTTTAAGGGGCCAACAAAAACTCTTAATTTTAAAAGGGCAGATTTTAACGGTCTGAGGGCAGCAATACAAAGTATAGACTGGGACAAAGAACTGGCAGGTAAAAATACTAAACATAAATGAACAACATTTAAATCCTTACTAAATATACATACCTATCACCATTTACCAAATGGGAATAAAAGTAAAAGAAGTAAATCACATCCAATGTGGCTCAACAATGATTTAAAGATCAAGATACAGAGTAAAAAATAGGCATTTAAATTATACAAACAAAAGGGGACAGAGACTGCTTTACGGGAGTACAACAAAATCAACAAGGCTTGCAAAAAGGGCTATTAGACTGACTAAAATAGAAAATGAAAAATTATTTGCAAGAGAGAGTAAGACCAACTCTAAAATATTTTTTAAGTATATTAATGGGAAGAAGGCGAGGAAGGAAGCTATAGGAACACAGGCCATCTGAAAATTAGTGAACAGGAAAAGGCAGATGAGCTAAATAGGTTCTTTTCTTTGGTATACACAAGGGAGGTACCAGTGGTTGGGTCACTACAACATAATGGGGCTACACTACCTTCACCAAATAACTGGTTAACGCAGGAAGAAATCCAAAAGAGGTTGGAAAAAATAAATATTAATAAAGACCCGGGTCCTGATGGAATACATCCACGGGTACTGAAAGAACCTGGTTTTGTAATAGCCAAACCATTATATCTATTTTTTCAAGATTCACTCAACACAGGGTCTCTACCAGATAACTGAAGAAAAGCAGATGTGATACCTATATTTAAAAAGGTAGCAAGAGCATGTCTGGGGAATCAGAGACCAGTGAGCCTCACTTCTGTAGTGGGAACGCTTTTAGAAGGGTTAATAAGGGATAAAATACAAGAATATGTCTATATGAACAGGATTATAAGTAGGAGTCAACATGGATTTATGAGGGATAGGTCATGTCAAACAAATCTAATTAGTTTCTATGACGTGGTTAGTAGGAACTTAGATCAAGGCTTTTGATACAGTGCCACATGGGAGACTATTGTGCAAACTAAGAGATACAGGAATTGCAGTAAATATCTGCTCATGGATTTAGAGCTGGCTAAAAGACAGGAAGCAAAGGGTTGTTGCAAATGGAGCATACTCTGATAGGACTAATGTGGTAAGTGGGGTTCCTCAGGGTTCAGTATTAGGTCCTCTCCTTTTTAACATATTTATTAATGACTTAGTGGTGGGACTGGAAAGTAGTGTCTCCATTTTCACTGATGACACAAAGTTGTGCAAGGTAATTAAATCAGATAATGATGTGCTTTACCTCCAAAGGGATTTACATAAGATTGAGGAATGGGCATCAAAATGGTAGATGAGATTTAATATGAATAAATGTAAAGTTATGCATTTGGGAAGGAAAAATAGCCATGCAATTTATAATCTTAATGGAGCAAATCTAGGGGTATCAGATATTGAAAGGGATTTGGGAGTGCTTGTGGACAACCACTTAGGTAACAGTGCTCAAAGCCAAGCAGCAGCTGCAAAGGCAAATAAAATATTAGCATGTATTAAGAAGGGTATAGAAGCCAGGGAAGCAAATATAATTCTGCCACTATACAAATCTCTAGTACGCTCTTATTTAGAATATGGAGTACAATTTTGGGCACCACTTCATAAAAAGAACATTATAGACCTGGAAAAGGTACAGAGGAGGGCAACAAAACTAATAAGGGGAATGCAGGGGCTAAGTTATGAAGAAAGACTAACTAAATTAAACTTATTTTCTCTAGAAAAAAGGCGTCTAAGAGGAGATATGATTACCTTATATAAATACATCCAGGGTCAGTATAAAGATTTGTCAAGGCAGCTTTTTGCTTTTTGCCAAGAGGACATCCTTTAAGGTTAAAGAAAGAAAATGATTCTTCACAATAAGGGTGGTTAATCTGTAGAATTCTCTACCAGAGGAGGTGATGACAGCGCATTCGATAGATAACTTTAAAAGGGGACTGGATTTATTTCTAATTAAAAAGGGAATTCAGGGTTATCCTGGATAATTAGAGAGAGAGTATTGATCCGGGGAGAAATCCGATCACCAGCATCTGTGGCCTGGAAGGAATTATTTTTTTACCCTTCAGACGATTGGCTAAGTTTCACTTGTTTTTTTTTTTCTGTTTGCCTTCCTCTGGATTAATTAATTATTACTAAAAATGTTGTTAAAAAAATTTAAAAAATAGTTGATTAATAATTAATTAACAACTAATAAATGAATTACTAATCCGCATATTGCAGATCAGAGGAGATCTTATAATGTTGAACTTGATGGACTGAAATTTCATCTTTAATAACTATGTAACTATGTAACTATGTACTTATGGTCTCTTCATCTACTAAGCAATAGTCAATCCTTGTGTATGACGCATTGGAGGTTGAAAAAAAGGTAAAATCTCTCTCTCCCGGATGGAATGCCTGCCATGCGTCATACAATTTATACTTTGCCAAAGCAGCCTGAAACTTACATGAGACTGCAAAAAGTTCTTTACTTTGATTTACAATTTTCTCAGATTTATGATCCACTTCAGTATCTAACACCATATTCATGTCCCCAGCAATTATCAATCTCCCTTTCTTTAAATTATTTATAGTTTTTAGCATTCTATTAAAAAAGGCATTTTGATTCTGATTTGGTGCATACAGATTTACTATTGTGTAGATAACGTTGTTGATAGAACCTGACCAAATAGAATATCTTCCTTCAGGGTCTGTCTGAGCAAAGTTTTCCACTACTACGTTGAATAGAAGTACCTCTAGACTTAGTTTTATAGTTGGACACAGCACAGGTTTCATATAGACTGGTCATCATACTGTCACTTCCACCCACCCAATGTGTCTCTTTAACACAACTTATATCTGCTTTTTCAGCATGGAAAAATCTTGAGATAACCTTCCTTTTGTAGGGGATATTAAGCCCCCTTACATTATAAGTTATAAGTTTAATGGACTGAGCCTTGACTTAAATTATGAATTTATCTTGACTATAATGCAATAGAGCAACATAAAGCCCTCAAACCCTGAGAACCCTTGTACTATCATAACCTGACTATACTTTACTTCATAACCCACATCATTTATCATAGACAAATCAAACACAACATTAAAACATACAAATAACAGCCAAACATTTTCATTCCCCCTTGACGTTAGTAAACATTTCTGACCTGTCATTGTTAGTATAAGTACTGGACAGCAAGAGGGCTACTGTCCAGGACCTCAGAGCCGCACCTAAAGCTCCATCATACTTATAAGATGTTGACCAACACTCCTAAAGGGAAAATAGAAACTTTATAAACATTGCCTTATAGTTCACACTTTTATGAGCCTTACCCCTATCCTTTTTTTTTTTTTTTTTTTTTTTCTTTTTTTCTTCTTTTTTTTTTCAAATTTAAAATCTCCATTTACATAAATAATACCTTACATATTATATACACAGCCAGGCAAAAATACGGAAGGCATACATTTGTGCCCTGACATTATAACAATAATCATAAGAGTGTAACTGTTCTTTCATGTTTATTGCTAATAATAGACTTTAAGTGTATCATTGTATTAAACTTACATATGGCTATGAATGAAATCCAAACTTTAATATTTGGTTGAATATTCTTCAACCTAATGGAGAGATTAACCAGTTAAACTTCTCTCTTAAATTACTTACATATCCTATCGCACCCTTTCATTCCACTCATATTCTAGCCAGCTTGGTGAAGGTAGGGAGGAAGAGCCAGGGAGGGATCGATCTGCCAGGGAAGATATGGCGTCTTCGTGAGATTACCCTGTAGAGGTTACTTAAAAATTGAGTCCCAAACTACCCATTTTACAGGGTCTTGTTTTAGCTGAAATGCCATATTAAAATCCCTCTCTAGTTCCCTATTGTATCCCATCATGGCCAATATTTCAGTTAGTTTTGGAAGATCCTCTTTCTTCCAATTTCGTGCAATTGCAGTTTTTACTACCTGAAAAATTTGAGTCATAAACGCTTTATTTTTTATTTCCATCTTAGGTGGAAAAATATTAAACAAGGCCATCTGCGGTTTTACTATCATTTCTGTCTTAAATATAATAGATAAGTATTCAGAACATTCCTTCCAAAGATTAAGGGTTATAGGGCATTCCCACCATATATGGAACATATCTGCAGATTTCCCACAGTTCCTCCAGCATAATTTAATTTCTGGTTTAAATGTTATGAAGTAGATTTTGGAGGGAACCCAGTACCAACTATTAAGTAATTTAAATTGAATTTCTCTCTGGTTTGTATTTTTAACAAACCTATTTAGAGATTTTAAGGCTTGTTGCCATGACTCTTTAGGTATCCTTAACTGCATATCTTTAGCCCAGAGGTCCATAGGTCTAGTTGTATCCGTTTGTATTTGCTTATAAATGATCTCACTACACTTAGAAATCAAGTGTCTAGTATTTTGGGACTTTATTAAAACTTCAACGTTGTTTAAGCTTTGCTGAGTAATGTTTTTATTTATATTCTTCAAAACTCGTGAAATTTGATGTGAAGTGAACCAAAGTTTAGTTGATATATTATATTTCAACTTTAGCATGTTAAAATCTAAAATGTTTCCTTTTTCTTTTTCTTTAATGTGCCCCAGTAGATATATTCCTTTGTCTTTCCATTCTGGTTCTAAGTAGATATAATTCATGCGTGCTAATGTTTGCAAAGGAGTAAGTTCACTATATTGCTCTATGAATTTAAATTTTTTGTTCATTTTTATCCACTCTTTTACCATTATAGTCAAAATAGTTGCTCTCGGGTCAATGTATGCTAATGCTAGTTTTGGAGTGAACAATAGAGCATTAAGGTCGATATTGTGTAGCATATCACTTAAAATCTGGTTCTCCGGGTGAGTGGAAAGAGGTTGACTCCACTTTATATATTGCGCCAATTTAATTGCTTCCTGATAGTGAAAAACCATTGGGTATGCAATGCCACCATTTATAAATTTTCGACTCATTATTGCTTTTTTAACTCTGATCTGACCGTTCTTATTAATATATCTATCGATCATCTTCTGGAATTTAGCTGTCCATTGACTTGAGATTGAAAAAGGGAAAGATCTAAATACATAGTTAAGTTTAGGGAGGAGAGACATCTTGATTAATGCAATTCTACCAGAGAAGGATATTTGATTGACCGTCCAGTTCTCAATAAGCTCTTTAGATGATTTATATAAATTGTTCAAATTGGAGGTTTGAATACTTCTTATATCATCACTAAAGTTAATTCCCAGGGGCCTCATTCTATTATCGGCCGCAGCCGCTGCGGGGCCGCAAGGACCGGCCGCAAGCTATTCTGCTATTCTATTCCCTTACGGCCGGGGATTCCGGCAGGCTTGCGGCCGGTGCCTTGCTATCTCTTGCGGCCGATCGCGCCGGAGGAAAGCCTTTGATCTAAAACGGCCGCAAGAGATTTGCAATTCAATTGCTCCGGGAAACCTCTCTGCAAGGCTAAAAACGAGCCGCAGTTACTTGCAGGAAAAAGGTCTCGCTAGCACCAATTAAGCACATAAAATAGCTCAAATAAAGCCATCCTGCACTTTTAGAAGACTATAAAGGGATTTTAGGTGTTAGAAAAAATAGCACATAATTATCCTGTACTCAAATCCGTAAAATATTTCATTTTTAATATCCGTAAAATATACATGTAAAAAGTCCAGAGTGCTTGGAGCACCTCAGACACACCCACGCCGCAGCCGGCAAATAAACAGTTAATTTGAACTCGGGTTTGGGCAGATGTGCAAGCTTGAGAGTGGGTTCCTTTTATTCCTCATGTCCCCCAATATGATCCCTAGCATTTACAGAGCTGTACAGTGCAGGCTTGAATTTATTTTTGAGTTTTTATATTTCACAGTTTACGGCCGGTTCCAAGATATGCGGCCGGCCGTAAGAGGAGATCCTTGCGGGGCCGTATAATAGAATCGCGAGTTAACTGAACCCTCGCAAGGAATCGCAGCCTTACGGCCGATTTACGGCCGATAATAGAATGAGGCCCCAGGTGTGTAAATCCCTTTGTGTGGGCCAGCTGATACCTACTAGTCAGGCGCTCTTCATCTTCCTCTGGAATATTAACACTTAGTGCTTCAGATTTCTCTATGTTTAATTTATAATTCGACACCTTACTGTAGTTTGCAATGATTTCCATCAGCGCCTTCATAGATATATGAGGATGCTCCATATATACTACTACATCATCCGCGAAGAGGGAGATCTTGTATTCCCTTTTACCTACTTTAATCCCCTTAAAGTCCGACGAAGCCCTAATAGCTATAGTGAGGTGTTCTAGGGTCAATGCAAATAAAATGGGAGACAGGGGACAACCCTGACGGGTTCCATTTGTTACCATAAAATAATCTGATTGTACCCCTTTCCCCAAAACCGATGCCGAGGGAGCCTTATATAGGGCAGCTATAGCTTTCGATGCAAATGAGTCAAACCCATATCTATGGAGGGTCTGCATCATAAAATCCCACCCTACCCTATCAAAAGCTTTTTCAGCATCCATGGATAGGAATAGGGTGGGGGTGTCTTTTTTCTTCGCATAAGTTATTAAATGAATCAGTTTATGGGAATTATCCGCGCCCTGCCTCCCTGGGACAAATCCTGTTTGGTCGGACGCTATTAATGATTTAGATATTTCTGTAAGTCTTAGAGCCAAAACTTTCGCATATATTTTGGTATCTATATTCATAACCGAAATTGGTCTAAATTCTTTGCAAGAGTGTGCTTCCTTATCTGATTTTGGTATAGTGATTATATTGGCTCTAAGCATCTCTTGGCTGGAATGTACCTGTGGTTTTAATTTCATTGAATGTAGCTAATAAGATTTGCATTAACTCTTCCTCAAATATTTTATAGTATGTTGTAGAAAATCCATCTGGGCCTGGTGCCGTGTCGTTTTTTAGGTTTTTAATAACTCGTCTAATTTCTAGTTCCGTTATCTGACTATTTAAAGCCTCCTTTTCCTCATTTGAGATAACTGGAAAGTCAATCTGATCTAAGAATGATATGTCTTCACTTTTGGGTGTTATAAAGTTTTCTTCCGAGTCTAGATTATACAAAGCTTGATAAAATTTCGCAAATTGATCCGTGATTTCTTTAGGCTTAAAAAATTTTATTCCCTGTTTTACAAGATAAGGAATATTACAATCTTGATATTTTTGTTTTTTAATCTTATTCGCGAGATCTTTTCCTATTCGATTATTGAAATGAAATGATTTTTGTTGTAGTTGCCAAAGACTTATGTCTGAGCGTTTTTGGTTAATGTTTTTAATTTTGTTCCGAATTGTTATTATCTCTTGTGTAAGGGTATCATTTATTTTTATTTTGTTTTCTTGTTCCAATTTATACAATTTTATATGTAAAAGTCGTAAGGACAATCCTCTCTGTTTAACCCAGATGCTTTTCAACTTGATTAATATACCTCTTGTATATGCTTTTAGTGAATTCCATATTGCTGTATTTAATGGAACCGACCCCATATTAATTTCCAATTTTTTTTTAATTTCCATTCTAATAGTATTTAGTCTTTCCTTATTTTCTAAGATTTTATTATCCATTCTCCATGCCCTGCTAGATTTTATCTCCCCCTTTTCCTGTATTTGGAGGGTGATTGGAGCATGGTCCGAGATTGTTATTAAACCAATTTTAACTGATTGAATTGCGTTTAACAAAGACTCATTCGCTATTATATTACCCCTATCCTTCATAGTCAAGATTCCTTATATAAGGGATCTATTTTTATTTATTTATAATATTTGGTCCTCTGTCAAATGTTACCTTGTAAGGATCATGTACCTCCACACAACGTGTACGACTTACCTCTATTGCTCTTTACTCAATCAGAAATGATACCCCTATAACTCAACCCCTATGAGTCATTAGCCATCCTGCAGTCTTCAAAGAGGTCCCTGTTATCTTCCCCTGTGTTCAAAATGTCCTTATAATACTAACCTTTATTCTTCCTTTGGGATAATAATAATAGAATTCCAATCTATCCAAACTAGTATTAAATATCTTCCTATAAAAGTGTTAGTTCAAAAACCGTTAACTAACCCATAAGTTATAGAATTTGCATATGGAATTTCCCTCCTCATCAATATACTGATTCAAAGGTAGTGCCCCTAATCCCCTCGACCACCCATGACTTATTGCAAACCCTGCTGAGCTTTTTCGGGTATGGACTCTAAAAACTCCCAATAGTGTTCAACTTTTTCTTGTGCTATAAACTTATATGCTTCCTTTAATGTGTTAATTGTTATTCTCAGATCTCCCCAGAATATTAAAACTTTTGCAGGATGTCCCCATTTATAATCAATCTTTTCTTGTCTCAAAATTTTAGTGAATTCCCTATACTCTCTTCTCTTTTGCAAGATTTCATAGGGCACATCTAGGAATATCTGCACCTTTTCCTATGGTGTAGGTAGTTTTTTTAATTGCCTACTAGCATTTAGTATCTTTTGCTTATATGAAAAACATTGTAACCTAACTAGGTAGGATATCTCTCTGGTAGAGATGTCGCGGACAATTTGCCCGCGGACTATTCACATCGATTTTGGCTCTTTCGCGCTCTCATCGGACGGCGGACACATGCTCTTTTCGGGCCGCCCCCTATTCTTTATCATTGAGAAAACTTTGAGCCTGCACCTCACAGTCAGCAGACACATTCCAGCCAATCAGCAGCATACACACTCCCTTCCAGAGCCTTCCATCTGAAGGACAGCATACATTTTAGAATCATTCTGAAGCTGCATTCGTTGTGAGAGGACAGATAGTGTAGCTGCTGGAGATTTAATAGGGAAATAGATAGCCAGGCTGTGTATTTAGCTTCCACTGCATACCTGAAGGACTCATCTGATATCTGCTGCAAGGACAGCAACCCAAAAAGCCCTTTTGAGGGCTAGAACATAATTTATTTTATCTTATAATTTTTTTCTGTGTAATCTAATTGCATATGCCTGCCTGCCAGCGTGTGTGTGTGACAGGCTAACAACTAACAGCTTATATTGTGCTTATTTTCACTACTCATACCTGGTGGTGTACCATACATTGAAAACAACCATTTTTTTCCTGTAATCTAATTTCAGTTGCCTGCCTGTGTCAGGCTCACAGCTAATATTCTGCTCTGTTTCACCAGTCATAGTTGGTGTACCATACATTGAAAAAAAACAACCCTTTTTTTCTTTAATCTAATTTCAGTTGCCTGCCTGTGTCAGGCTCACAGCTAATATTGTGCTCAGTGAAATAAAACAACACTTTTTTGACTGTAATAGACTGAAGAGCAATTGCCTGCCTACAGGCGTGTGTGTGAAGCCTATTGCATCTACTGTGCCAACTTTTGCCAGTGTACAGTGATACGTCATATCTGGTGCAACCGTAGTGTACAGTGACATAAAACAACACTTTTTTGACTATAATCGATTGAATATCAGTTGCCTGCCTACAGGCGTGTGTGTGAGGCCGACAGCGCCTACTCTGCCAACTTTTGCCAGTGCACAGTGACACTCATATCTGGTGCAACCTAGTGTACAGTGAAATAAAAGAACCCTTTTTTTACTGTAATCGATTGAATATCAGTTGCCTGCCTACAGGCGTGTGTGTGAGGCCTACAGCGCCTACTCTGCCAACTTTTGCCAGTGCACAGTGACACTCATATCTGGTGCAACCTAGTGTACAGTGAAATAAAAGAACCCTTTTTTTACTGTAATCGATTGAATATCAGTTGCCTGCCTACAGGCGTGTGTGTGAGGCCTACAGCGACTACTCTGCCAACTTTTGCCAGTGCACAGTGATACTCATATCTGGTGCAACCAAGTGTACAGTGAAATAAAAGAACCCTTTTTTTACTGTAATAGATTGAATATCAGTTGTCTGCCTACAGGCGTGTGTGAGTCCTACAGCGCCTACTCTGCCAACTTTTGCCAGTGCACAGTGACACTCATATCTGGTGTCACAGTAGCTTGCACGCATAGTACCACTAATCGGAAAAAAAATGACAGGCAGAGGCAGACCACCCCGCAGAGGCCATCGTGGTCGTGGTGCTGTGATTCCCTTTGGCCCTAGAATAATGCCCAGTTTTCCGAGGCAACGTACCCTGAACTTGAAAAGTTCTGAGGACATGGTTGACTGGCTAACACAGGACACCCAATCTTCTACAGCTTCCGCTCGGTACCTAGACGCACCATCCTCCTCCAGCTTAGCATTCGGGCACCTCTCCAGTTACCACTCGCCCGTCTGCCGCCACCACCAACACTACTACCACAGCCGCTTCACTTCATCCGTCTGCAGAGTTATTTACACATCCGTTGGAAGAAATGAGTGATGCGCAAACATTAGTGCCAGAGGATGTAGATAACAGGTATTTGTCCCAGTCAGGCAGCATTACACACATGGACATACGGTCTGATGATGATGATGTTGTACCCGGTGCTGCTTCCTTTGTTGAGTTGTCAGATACAAGTGAAGTGGTTGATGATGACGATGCGTCCGTGGATATCACGTGGGTGCCCGCTATAAGAGAAGAAGAACAGGAGGAAAGTTCAGATGGGGAGACAGAGAGGAGGAGGAGACGAGTTGGAAGCAGGGGGAGGTCGTCGCAAGTAGCTAGTGGCACAGTCAGACAGCATGCATCGGCACCCGGGGTCAGCCAGACAGCACGCCAGTCAACGCATGCTGTTGCCACCACCAGAATGCCGTCATTGCAGAGCTCAGCAGTGTGGCAATTTTTTGGTGTGTCTGCCTCTGACAACAGCGATGCCATTTGCAACCTGTGCGAAAAGAAACTGAGTCGTGGGAAGTCCAACACCCACCTAGGTACAACTTCTTTGCGAAGGCTAATGTCACATCACAAACCCCTATGGGATCAACACATGAGTACAAGCAGCACACAAAGTCAAAGCCGCCATCCTCCTCCTGGTCCAGCATCTTCAGCCACGTCAACCACTGCTGCCCTGCTTGCCCCCTCTCAACCATCCGCCACTCTGTGTCTCGTCCTGAGCAGTCCCTGCTCATCTGCCCACAGTCAGGTGTCTGTCAAGGACATGTTTGAGCGTAAGAAGCCAATGTCACAAAGTCACCCCCTTGCCCGGCAACTGACAGCTGGCTTGTCTGAACTCTTAGCCCGCCAACTTTTACCATAAAAGCTGGTGCAGTCTGAGGCGTTAAAAAAATGTGTAGCTATTGGGACACCCCAGTGGAAGGTACCCGGCCGAAATTTCTTTGCACAAAAGGCAATCCCCAACCTGTACTCGATTGTGCAAAAGGAAGTAATGGCATCTCTGGCACACAGTGTTGGGGCAAGGGTCCATCTGATCACTTATACCTTGTCTGCAAAGCATCGTCAGGGCAGGTATATCACCTACACTGCGCATTGGGTAAACCTGGTGACGGCTGCCAAGCATGGAATACTGCCAGACGGCTGCCAAGAATGGCTCTGCAGAGGAGTTGGTGACACCACCACGACTTGCAGGCAGGCCTGCTGCTGCTATGTCTTGCTCCACATCAACGGCACCCCCACCAGCTCCACAGGTACTATTCCACATCCCGGATACGGCAATGTCACGCCGTCTTGGGGTTGACTTCCCTGAAAGCAGAGAGTCACATCGGACCAGCACTCCTGTCCACCCTGAACGCACAGGTGGATCAGTGGCTGACTCCACACCAACTGGAGATCGGCAAAGTTGTTTGTGACAATGGAAGAAATTTGTTGGTGGCATTGAATTTGGGAAAGTTGACACATGTGCCGTGCATGGCACATGTGTGTAATCTGATTGTACAACGCTTTGTGCATAAGCACCAAGGCTTACAGGACGTCCTGAAGCAGGCCAGTAAGGTGTGTGGCCATTTCAGGCGTTCCTACACGGCCATGGCGCACTTTACAGATATCCAGCGGCGAAACAACATGCCAGTGAGGCGCTGGATTTTAGACAGCCCGACACGTTGGAATTCAACACTCCAAATCTTCAACCGCCTGCTCCAACAAGAAAAGGCCGTTAACGAGTATTTGTATGACCAGGGTGCTAGGACAGCCTCTGCGGAGCTGGGGATTTTTTTGCCCCGTTACTGGACGCTCATGCGCAATGCCTGTAGGCTCATGCGTCCTTTTGAGGAGGTGACAAACCTGATCAGTCGCACCCAGGGCACCATCAGCGACATCATACCATTTGTTTTCTTCCTGGAGCGGGCCCTGCGAAGAGTGCTGGATCAGGCCGTAGATGAGCGTGTTGGACGTGGCTGGGGGGAAGAACATACCTTCAGTGAGATCACTGAGGACGAGGAACGGGATATGACTAGCTCGGCATCCAACCTTGTGCAAATGGGGTCTTTTATGCTGTCGTGCCTGTTGAGGGACCCTCGTATAAAAAGGATGAAGGAGAACGACCTGTACTGGGTGTCCACGCTACTAGACCCCCGGTATAAGCAGAAAGTGCCTGAAATGTTACCGAATTACCACAAGTCGGAAAGGATGCAGCACTTTCAATATAAATTAAAAAGTACGCTTTACACAGCGTTTAAGGGTGATGTCACAGCACAACGGCAATCTAACAGCGTAAGAGGTGAACATAATCCTCCTCCTCCCACGACCACGCTGGCAAGGAGAGGACGCTTTACAGACGTGTTGTTGATGGATGACATGCAGAGCTTTTTAAGTCCTATGCATCGCCACAGCGCTTCGGGGTCCACCCTCAGAGAACGACTCGACCGTCAGGTAACAGACTACCTCGCCTTCACTGCAGAAATCGACACTATGAGGAGCGATGAACCCCTTGACTACTGGGTGTGCACGCTTGCCCTGTGGCCGGAGCTATCCCAATTTGCCATAGAACTTCTGTCCTGCCCCGCTTCAAGTGTCCTGTCACAAAGGACCTTCAGTGCAGCAGGAGGTTTTGTCACTGAGAAGAGAAGTCGCCTAGGTCAAAAAAGTCTAGATTACCTCACCTTTATTAAGATGAATGAGGGATGGATCCCGAAGGGACTGACAGTGGGCGATACATTCAATTAAAAAAGGCCTGAAAGATGAGCTGCCTTGAGCTAATAATGGTCTACACGCTGCTGTATTTTATCCCTGAATGACGGATGACTTGCGTGACTTATCCGCCACCAACTAGGGTTCAAGACGCAATGTTTTAGGGCACTTTCTGCCTGGCAAACTAACATCAATTTTTCTGGTTGCTGCAACAATACCTAATTTTTGCATTTAAATTATTTTATTGTCAGAAGGCGTACAGCATGTAATGAAAAATAAAGCATTTTTGAACAGTCTTGCATAACATAATACATACATAACAATAATACATATTTAAAATAAAGACATTTTGTGAAAGTTAGCTGGCTAGTCCTTCTTATTTTTACTTTTTAGGTTAATAATTTTTTTTAATTCTTATTTTTTACTGTGATTGCAATTTAAAAGATACCTAAAACATGGTAAAACAGACAATAGTAAAGAGTATATCTGCAGGAAACACCAAGTCCTATTAGCTATCATCCCTCCAGCAGTATTAGCTTATTATTTACAATATCTAACCTGGGCAATCACCCTTGGGTTACCCTAGGGCAGGCTTCAGTAAGCGACCTCTCCTTTCCTGGGATGATTTTGCCGCCGGTTGCTTCTGAAGGGTCTCCAGGGCTCCCCCACTCCAGTCCTTCCCCAGTGTCGCTTCAACCAGTAACAAATGTTTTATATTTGTAAAGCGACCCAATGATCCCCCTTGATAGAGGTTTATCTTTACAAATTTTGGAGAACCAATTTAAGACCGGTGTCCCCTGTTTCTGGGTCAGGTAGTGTGTGAAATGCCTCAGCCTACAGTAATTGTAATGTTCTGACAGCGGTAGCTCATGCTTGTTCCTCAGTCCCTCATAGGTGAGCATCTGGCCCTTTACTAACCAGTCTCCTAGTCTATCTAGTTTCCTTGACCTCCACCAGTGTTGTGATGTTGTGCTCATGTGTTTTTCGGGGCCTGAGGGTGGTCAAGAATTGGGGTCATTTGGGTGGATCCAGGGAACAAACGCGTGTGTTTCTTGGCCCATTTCCAGTATGTTAGTGAGTGTCTGATTTGGGGGTTTGGTGAGTTTTTAAGGCTCTGAGGCAATTCTGATAGCCAAGCCACCTTGTCCCAGGTTAAGGGCCTTAAAGTGTGGTTCTCTAAATACACCCAGGCCGGTTGATGCCCTATAGAATGTGCTATTGGGAGGAAAGATAACTGAGCTGCCTTGTGGTAATATTTTAAGTTTGGACACGATAGTCTCCCCTCTGACTTATGAAGGTACATAATTTTCTTTGTGATGCATGCGGGAGAGTGGTTCCAGATAAACTTAAATATTTTCCTTTGAATATTTTCTAATTCTTTTTATTTAATCGGGATCAGGAGTGTTCGAAATATGTAGAGCAACCTAGAAAGGACATTCATTTTTATCGTATTTATTCACCCTAGCCATGATAACCTATACTTTGTCCATTTACTCAGGTCATTAATTATTGTTTTATAAAGTTTGGAGTGGTTGGCTTTGTACAAGTCCTCTAGCTTAGGGGTTAGTCGGATTCCCAGGTAGTTTATGTAGTTCTTATCCCACTTAATATTAAACTTCTCTTGGAGACCCTGCTTCTCTACTGCTGTTAAGTCAATCGCTAGTGCTTCTGTCTTCTCTATGTTCAGTTTAAGGCCAGAAAACTGACCATACTCCTCCATAGTTCGAATCAACTCTGGGACCGATTGGGTAGGGTTTGAGAGCATACACAGCAGGTCGTCTGCAAATAGACAAGTTTTGAAATGGGGATGGCCTATTTTTATGGCTGTGATCCCAGCGTTGGCCCTAATTGTCTGAGCCAGGGGTTCTATTGCTATTGCGAATAGAAGGCGAGAAAGGGGGCACTCCTGTCTTGTTCCTCTTTCTATTTTAATTAAGGATCTCTCATCTCCCGGAATCTGTAACCTTGCCCTGGATGATTTGTATAATGAGTGTATGATGAGATTTATGAAATGGCCTTTAATACCAAATTTTTCAAGCGTGGCGTATAGGTAAGTCCACTCCAGGGAATCAAACGCCTTTTCAATGTCAAAGGCCATAAGACAGGCTTGAATTTTAGAGGCTTTGGTGTGGTACAGTAGGTTCATGACTTTTCTAATGTTGTCTCCCGCTTGCCTGTGGGAGACAAAGCCTACTTGGTCATTATGTATTAACTTAGGCAAGAAGGATGACATTCTATCCGCTATTATTTTTGACAGGATCTTTGTATCACAGTTTAGTAATGAAATTGGCCTGTAGTTTTTTGGTTCTAGGGCATCTCGACCCTCCTTATGGAATAGAGCGATATCTGCCCTGTTCAGCTCTGCTGGTGTTTGCTTGCCTTCTAGAACTCTGTCGAGTGACCAAGTGCGGGCCTAATATGTCTATACATTTTTTATAATATAAATTGGTGTACCCGTCTAGGCCTGGTGACTTACCAGGTTTGAGGTTCTGGACTGCTTATCTCACTTCCTCTAGGGTCACTTTGGCATTTAAAGTCTCTAAGTCATTTTCTTCTATTAAGGGGAGATCACAGGAATTAAGAAATCCCCTCATTTTGTGTAGATATATGTGTTTTGTTGCCGTATAAAGGGTATTGTAACATTTTGAAAAAATCTTCTGGATCTTATTTGGGTTTGTTGTTTTTTCTCCCTTTGAGGTCTTAATTTGAAGTATCCTATTTTGTGTTGTTTTGGTTTGTAGTTTCCTGGCTAGTAACGGGCCAGGTTTATTGGCTTTATTGAATCCGATAGGAATAAATAGTACAACTGAACACACCAGTCCTATCTGGTGGCACATTACATTGCACGTGCAGTGCCCCAAATTTGAAGTAGGAGGTCCGACCAAGCATCCTTTTCCATCTCCCTGTTCCAAAAATCAATGCCATATACACGGAAGGTGGCTTTGAGGAGGTGGAAGATCAAACACAGCAGGCGTCCCAGGGGTCTTGTTGTCACCTTTCGGGGACCCTTAATGCCTGGGTGGAGGAAGAGACCTTCAATGACATCAGTGAGGACAAGGAACGGGACATGGCTAGCTTGGTATCCAACCTTGTGCAAATGGTGAGTTTGCGGTTGTGCAAAGGGACTGTTTGCGGTTGTTTGCGGTGCATTGCGGGGAGATTGGTCTATTACTGTGAAGCGGGTGTAAACCTTACACTACCTGATCGATACAACATTATACCTGATGTTTTAAAGCATGTTATTCCAAACAATTTAGGAATGTTAGGTGATTTATGCCCTTTATGGCTTAAAACCAGACTCTCCATCAACTATGTAATTTTCCGTGGGTGTTTTGTAATGGATCCCCCTCCAGCATGCCACAGTCCAGATGTTAGTCCCCTTGAAACAACTTTCCCATCACTATTGTGGCCAGAAAGAGTCCCTGTGGGTTTTGAAATTTGCCTGCCCATTGAAGTCTTTGGCGGTTTGCCCGGTTCGCCCGTTCGCGAACATTTGATGAAATTCGCGTCCGCGGTTTGCGAACTGAAAATGTTATGTTCGCGACATCACTACTCTCTGGACCTCCTTAGCTAGTTTAGGTGGCAACGGTAATCTATAGAGCATTTCTATTTGGTTTTCGCCCCCTACCATAGACTCAAAAAGTTTTCCCAGATAAGATTTCAACTTATTAGGACCGATAGTTTCTGATATCCCTTGCAGAGTTAAATTATTTTTTCTAGATATCTCCTCTATTCTATTCTGCCTGTATCTTAATGATTTAACTTCTTCTAATTTTTTTACTTGATTTTTTAATTTCTGATTTTCTTCCCCTAGTTTCTCGTGATTTTTTTCAACCGATGAGCATCTCTCTGCGATAGCAGACATTGTTTTGCCGTTGTTTGCCAACTCCAAGGCTATCTGGTTTTGAAGCGAGCTCTGAAACTCGCTTAATATATTTTTTTAACAAGGATACCGTCAAAATGTCCTTATCTACTGTTAATGGGGATGTTAATTCTTCCATTAAAGTTTAATTATCTGTGCTTGAAAAGTTATATGTCGATAAATCTTCCGCTAATGATAATTGAAGTTGAGAACTATTTTTATTAGATTTATTATCTTTACCCTTCTGCAAACGTATAGATGAAGTTCTTGTTGACATTTTTTTTTTCTTTTTCCCTGTTTTTCCCCTTAGAGGTCATTTGGATCATCTTCTCTGTCGGAATAACTTTTAACACCCTCTCTTCCTCTAATTACTAAGATGTTCTTACTCCAATTACTCACGGTATTCAAAACAGTTTTATAAATTCAGTTTCAATCCTTAATGGTTACTTAATGAAACCTTCACCCATCTATTTTATCACAAGGGCCACTTAAAGATTCCAATGATAAATCCACACAGTTACTATACTTTCACACACATGAAATAAAAATACTATACAGTATTACAATCTTATTTATACCAAATGTTCTTTCGATATAACAATTCTTGAGAGAGCATTCTTAGTTTTCAAAATCTTCAATGAGTTAAATGAGGATCTTCTATATACTCAATAAACTCATCTAAAGCAGTCTGCACCGTTCTTAGAATTATGTCCAAGAAACCCATATAGGGGACAAATGAAGAGTGCAAACTGTGTTATATCGTTATTAATGCCCCTGAACTCAATGGCATCCAAAAAGCAACAGCATCTCCAAGAAAATATTTCAGACCCCAATTTCAAGGCTTCTTTGTACCCGGAACTCTCTCACCATCTCCTCTGTGCAGTGGGATCCTCACCTTCAATAGGTGACAAATCCACAACACTGGAATAAGAACTAGGCTCTTTAAGCAAACATCCATGTTAATTTACTATTAGTGGCCTTGCACAATGTAAATTTTAATTATCTTTCATATCAATGCCCCCCTTATAAGAGGTGCTAAAAGTTGGATATCTTATTGTAGAAAAACTTTTCGTTAACCATTAATGGTCTAAATCAGAGTCTCTCTTTATTCCTTCTTGTGGTTCTTGTATAGCTCTTTACATCAGTTATGAGTGCTCAAATCTTTAAGTTAATTTTAATATTCTTACTTGTGATACTCCATATGCAGAATGCAACTTCACAGTTGAAAGCCTCACATCTGACTCTCTTCTGCTTGCACGCTGCAGCTGGCACCCGCACTCTTCTCTGTGTTAAGCCTCATAGGTATGCGTCATGTCCGGCAGAGCTTCAGGCGCGCTCCTGGAAGTGGCGCTAACCCGCCTGATGACGATTCCTGGGCGTGACCATCATCGTATAGCTTTTATTTACATCATAAGTAAATGTATCTTGCGATAGCGAATTTGTAATTTGATTGTTGCCTACCATCGCATTTTCTATCTGCCACCAGCTTGTTTCTTTGTTTTTTGCAGACCATTTAATGCAATGAGTCAGCATTACTGCAGTATAATAGTGTTTTATACATGGGGATGCAATCCCTCCTTTTCTAAAACTTCTTTTAACTAATGCCAGCTTTAGCCTAGGTTTTTTTCCCAAAATGATTGGAATTTCTTTATCATACAATTCGACACACATTACAAATCAGATTACAAAACTACACACATTCAAAATCAGCAAAAGTTATATTCATAGGGCTAGTCCTATAGACCATGGTGATGCCAAAGTAAGCTAATGTATTGCCAGTGTACTCGTACCTGTACTTTACAAAAACACTGGCTCAGTTTGATGTTTTAAACGTAAAACACAAATAAAAAAGCAATCACATTTAGATACAGACATAGATAACTAGATATACAGATAGATAGATAGATAGATAGATAGATAGATAGACAGACAGACCTACAGACACATAGATAGACAGATAAATAGATAGATAGATAGATAGATAGATAGATAGATAGATAGATAGATAGATAGATAGATAGATAGATAGATAGATAGATAGACATAGATAGATAGACAGACAGACAGACAGATAGATAGATAGATAGATAGATAGATAGATAGATAGATAGATAGATAGATAAACAGACAGATAGACCTAAAGACAGATAGATAGACAGACACATAGATAGATAGACAGACACATAGACAGACACATAGATAAGATATATAGATATATATATAGATAGATAGATAGATAGATAGATAGATAGATAGATAGATAGATAGATAGATAGATAGATAGATAGACAGATAAATACATAGAGAAAAGAACAGACACCTTTAAATTCTAATCACAAGTAATTAACCCCTCCTGCCATAAAAATGGGCATGTATATAATCATATTGAAAAAGCCATCTGTAGTGTAGGACTTAGATTTCTGTGAGGGATAGGGGATAAATAGTGGGTCCCCATAGATTTCTCTTCAGGGCCTTCCACTATAAGTGTTAGATAGGGCCACAGTAATTTATTTTTGTCCCCTCTGTCTCCACTTCAGCCCTCTCAATATACTTATATGTATAGACTTTGTTTGGCTATCTTAATGATATATTTGGTACCTTCATATTATGTATATTTGGCAATATCTGTCAACTATTGATTCAGCAACCTATTTAATGATAGATGCCACTATACAATTTATTGGATTATTTATGTATATATGTATAGAAATTTTTTGCCTACCTAAATGATATAATTGGCACCCACAATGAGTTATATATATTTGGCAATATCTGTCAGCAATTCATATGACTATTGATTTAACAAATTACTTATTGACAGAAGCCATTATATAATCAATTGGATCATTTCCTATTCATATTGTATATACAATTTTTATTATTTTTTTGTAAATAAAAGTTATATTTTAACATATCAATTCCATCCTTCTTTTTCAATATGATTATATACATGCCCATTTTTATGGCAGGAGGGGTTAATTACTTGTGATTAGAATTTAATGGTGTCTGTTCTTTTCTCTTTGTATTTATCTATATTATACACTGCTGATCACATTAGTTATTCCTTATGTTTATAAATTTATGGATATTGAAGCTATATATTAGCCATTCCTAATTTACATGAGGAGACCCCTATTATTGTTGTTCACCTAAATCCTTTTTAGATAGATAGATAGACCTACAGACACATAGATAGATAGATAGATAGATAGATAGATAGACATACAGACAGATAGATATACACACAATATTATATAGGCATATTAAATTGAATCCAGACTACTGATGACAGACTACAAGTATTTATTTACATTGATAGATACAATAGAGGATGCTTATATGGCCTCTTTGCTGGGCCCCTTAGTGAGACAGCTTGGTCAGGAGTCCCCAGCTCTGTGTGAGGTAGGACAGGAAGTGAGATGGGGAGCAGCAGCATGTAACTGTGCTCAGAGCATGTGATAAGCATGGAGCTGCTGCTGTGTCACAGTGATGTTTTCCGATGCGTTGTGTGTGTAATTCTGGATATGTATCCCCCTCCAATTGGTGGATCACACTGTCTGTCTTGCTGCTGCAAGCGTGCAGTCCTGCCCCCAAATTTATTAAAGACACATTAACAATTACATTTAAAAAAAAATGTAGTAACGAGGCGCCCCCCCCAGGGAGGCGTTCCTAGGCAGGTGCCTACCCTGCCTAGTGGAAGATCCGGCCATGGGCATAGAGGTGTTTTGCTGTTTCCAAGACCAGTGTAAGCACTTTTTATGTTAAATAGATGTTTTAGTTCACCACTAATTAACATTAAAAAATACATGTGCAAATGAAAGCTTTAGCCAGAAAACATAATTTGAAAATATAGTTTATCTCATAATTGGCTGCTGCTTTACAGTATCCCTCCCCATGTCTCTCATTGCCCTGAGCACTGTGGAAAACATAAAATACATTTCAACTAATAAGAGATTAAATAGGTAGGGAGGGTTATATGGAGCATGCTCACTTTGGCATTGTATGAAGTTATGGGATTGTTACTATAACCATCTTGCAGTGGAACGGCAGGAACAAGAGATACCGTCTCCCTTTTTAACCACTTATTTTAGGTATAAAAACACTTTATCTCTTTATATCACTATATACCAGTTCCCTGGTGCTTAACACCTAATAATTATTTAATTATATTAATTGCAAAAAAAAAAGGGAACAAAAGATATCTATATGGATAGGGAATGACTAATAATTACTCTTTAGGAGCTGATAACATATGATAGGGATAACCAACAATATTGTTTACAATTTTCTATATTGGTATCTCATAATATCTTCCCTCATATGGCAAGTTTACTTTGCTAATCCTTGGGAAGATATAAAGTTATAAATAGCTAAAAAAAAAAAAAACAACATGAAAAAAGCATGCATAGTACTCTTTTGGTTATAAAAATATTTTTTTATATATATTTATATTTATATGGGGAATATCTACTATGGCTTGCAAAGGAGTATCTGGATACTGAACTCCCTACAGCCACACACTACTATGTGTCATTATTGCAGACCAGAAATTCCAAGTAGTGATAAAGACATGCCACCTTTTATTATACAATGATACTCCCCAAATGAAGAAACAGGAATACCAGAGTACCTGCGCTTTTGTAGAGGTAGTCCCGACAGTACGTTTCGCCCTTCTTAGGGCTGGCTCATGGGCTACTGAATATGAGTCTTGCTATGGCTTTTAAAGCCCTTCTCCTATCCATTTCCGTTTATACTACGTAGTTAGGTTGCTGCATGGTGATGTAATCAACGTAAACGCGCCACTGCGCTTTTCTCTACGTATTTTCGCCAACCACACGTGATTTGCCAATCAACTCCATTAAACTCACCCTGCAATGAATGACTTCACGATAACTCTGACAAACAGGCTACCTGTGTGACTGCCTTAACGCACTATTTCCTACCAACACGAATGATTACTGCATTAAAACATTTATTTTGTAAAGCAAACAAAGATTTAAATGTATATATGTGAAAGTTCTTACTTGTATGTTTATAATCAGTAATTGTTGACTTCTAAATCTCTCACATATAAGTGATGAATAACTACCAAAAATAATAATAATAGCTTGAATGATTATAATGATGGATTGATACCTCTATTTTTCTATGTATCTCAATTTGACACCTATTTATATACATTATATACCAAATTTATAATTTGTTTTAGTGAACTGTGGATTGCTAAGTGTATAACTAAAAAGAAAAATCTATATGTAAAAATAAATATTTAACAATTTTATTCAATTATTAACTAAACTACTATGTCCAAAATTTATATTGAAAAGAACTATATATAAAATATTTGAGTGTGTATATTTGAATTGATCTTTTAGATATGTGCTAATCTTTATGATATAGAAATATATCTACCGTATATACTCGAGTATAAGCCGACCTGAGTATAAGCCGAGGCACCCATTTTACCACAAAATACTGGGTAAAATGAGTGACTCGAGTATAAGCCGAGGGTGGGAAATGTGCTGCCCCCTGTGTCCCTTTTGTGCCCTCTGTGTCCCTCTCTCTCTCTGTGTCTCTTCCCCCCTCTCCCTTCCCTGTATCTCTTCTCCCCTCTCCCTTCCCTGTGTCTCTTCCAACCTCTCCCTTCCCTGTGTCTCTTCCCCCCTCCCTTATCACCCTCCTCAACCCCACTCCTCAACCTCCCTTCTCATCCTCCCTCCTCAACCTCCCTCCTTAATCCTCAACCTCCCTCCTCATCCTGAACTCCCTCCTCAACCTACCTCCTCATCCTCAACCCCCTCCTCAACCTCTCTCCTCAACCTCCCTCTTCAAGCCCCCCTTCCTCAACACCCCTCCTCAACCCCCATCTTCATCCTCTCTCCTCAAGCCCCCATCCTCATCCTCCCTCCTCAACCCCCATCCTAATCCTCAACCCCCTCCTCAACCTCAACTCTCCTCAACCTCAACCCCCCTCCACAATCCCCATCCTCATCCTCTCTCCTCAACCCCCCATCCTCATCCTCTCTCCTCAACCCCCTATCCTCAACCCCTCTCCTCATCCTCAACCTCCATCCTCATCTTCAACCTCCCTCCTCAACCCCCTCCTCAATCCCCCCATCCTCAACCACCTCCTCAACACAGCCATCCTCATCCTCAACCCCCAATCCTCAACCTCCCTCCTCAACCTCAACCCCCCTCAACCCCCCTACTCAACCTCAACCCCCCTCAACCCCAACTCACCTCCTTATCCTCCCCCCTCAATCCCCCTCAACCCCAACCCCCCTCCTCAACCCACCATCCTCAACCCCCTGCTCAACCCCTCCTCCTCATCCTCAACCTCCCATCCTCAACCTCCCATTCTCATCCCCCCCATCCTCAACCTTCCTCCTCAAGCCCCCATCCTCATCCTCAACCCCCCATCCTCAACCTCCCTCCTCAACCTCCTTCCTCAACCTCAACCCCCCTCAACCCCCCTACTCAACCTCAACCCCCCTCAACCCCAACTCACCTCCTTAACCTCCCCCCTCAATCCCCCTCAACCCCAACCCCCCTCCTCAACCCGCCATCCTCAACCCCCTGCTCAACCCCTCCTCCTCATCCTCAACCTCCCATCCTCAACCTCCCATTCTCATCCCCCCCATGCTCAACCTTCCTCCTCAAGCCCCCATCCACATCCTCAACCCCACATCCTCAACCTCCCTCCTCAACCTCAACCCCCCTCCTCAACCTCAACCCCCCGCCTCAACCTCAACCCCCCTCTTCAACCTCAACCTACCTCCTCAACCCCCCTCCTCAACCTAAACCCCCCTCAACCCCCTCCTCAACCTCAACCCCCCTCAACCCCAACCCACCTCCTCAACCTAAACCCCCCTCAACCCCCAACCCCCCTCCTCAACCTAAACCCCCCTCAACCCCCCTCCTCCACCTAAACCAGCCTAAATACCTCCCCCCTCTCCCCTCACTTACCTGCTTGTGCTACAGCCTCCGCTCCTTGTCCCGGCGCCGGCGCAAATGTGACGTCACATGCGTGCCGCATCATTAGCATATACCGGGTGCCGGCACCCGGTATATGCTAATGACGCGGGCCGCATGTGACGTCACTCACATGCGCGCCGTCACCGGGTCAAGGAGCGGTGGCCGGAGCACAAGCAGGTAAGTGAGGGGAGAGGGGGGAGGTATTTAGGGGGGTTTAGGTGGAGGAGGGGGGTTGAGGGGGGGTTTAGGTTAAGGACGGGGGAAGGAAAGAGACACGGTTGGGTAGAGAGACACACCGGGGGTTAGAGACACACAGGGGGGGGTTAGAGAGACACGGGGGGAGAGTGACTCGAGTATAAGCCGAGGGGGCCCTTTGTTGCCTTAAAAAAAGGGCTGAAAAACTCGGCTTATACTCGAGTATATACAGTAATATGAAATTAAAAATTCAAAATGAACTCTTATATGTGATAATAGATCAGTGAAATATATTGAAACACAACATATATATATATATATATATATATATATATATATATATATATATATATATATATATATTAATATAAAGTGTTGGAGGCTACTCCTCCCAATTTAATGTGAAATTATCTGGTATATTCTGTGATTTAGATATAATAGAGGACCTTTCTATTTCTGTTGAGAGAGAAGATCCATTTACTTTCTAACTTCAACAGAGCTTTATCAAGGTCTCCCCCTCTTGGTCTCCGTGAAATCTGGTCAATTACTGAAAACTTCATCACTTCAGGTCTATTACCATGAAATTGCTTAATGTGTCGAGACACTGAAGTATCCATTTCTTTCGGAACCGTATAGGTATGCTCAAAAATGCGTCTCCTTAGTTGGCGTGTGGTTTTGCCTATATATAATTTAGGACAAGGGCATGTTATTATATAAATCACATATGTGGAGCTACAATTAATAACATTCTTAATTGGATATTTAATGTTGGTATTTGGATCTGTAAATTCTGTACTGGGATGAATGAACTTGCAGGCCTTGCATTTTCCACATTTAAATAAACCTTTTGTGGCTGATAACCACGATGTTTCCACTCGATTGGATGATTTGAAAAAGCTCTTCACCAATTCATCTTTGATACTTTTGTTCTCACGATATGTAATGGAAGCTTTTTCTGGTAGACTTGCATGTAGTATGGAATCTTGTTTTAATATATGCCAATGCTTATCTAACACCTCTTTAATTTCTTTCCAATCTTTTCCAAATTACATTATGCATCTTATCTGTTCATCTTCCTGGACTTTTTTCCTTGTATATAAGAGGTCCTGTCTGTTAGATTCCAAAGCTCTCTTGTGTGCTCTCTTCAATAGACAATTAGGATATCCTCAAGCTTTAAATTTGTTCCTTAGTTGGTCTGCCTGGATCTTAAAATCTTCTGGATTACTGCAATTTATGTATTTATTTATTTTGGATACTTTTGGATACTTCAGTGTCTCAACACATTAAGCAATTTCATGGTAATAGACGTGACTGAAGTGATCAAGTTTTCAGTAATTGACCAGATTTCACCGAGACCAAGACGGGGAGACCTTGATAAAGCTCTGTTGAAGTTAGAAAGTAAATGGATCTTCTCTCTCAACACACATAGAAATAGAAGATCCTCTATTATATCCAAATCACAGAATAGACCACATTAAATTGAGAGGAGTAGCCTCCAACACTATATATTAATATATATAAATATGTTGTGTTTCAATATATTTCACTCATCTATTATCACATATAAGAGTTAATTTTTAATTTTTAATTTCATATTAGATATATTTCTATATCATAGATTAGCACATATCTAAAAGATCAATTCAAACACACACACTTAAATATTTTATATATACAGTGGTTCTTTTCAATATAAATTTTGGATATAGCAGTTTGGTTAATAATTGAATAAAATTGTTAAATATTTATTTTTACATATAGATTTTTCTTTTTAGTTATACACTTAGCAATCCACAGTTCACTAACACAAATTATAAATTTGGTATACAATGTATATAAATAGGTGTCAAATTGAGATACATAGAAAAATTGAGGTATCAATCCATCATTATAATCATTAAAGCTATTATTATTATTTTTGGTAGTTATTCATCACTTATATGTGAGAGATTTAGAAGTCAACAATTACTTAATATAAACATAAAAGTAAGAACTTTCACATATATACATTTAAATCTTTGTTTGCTTTACAAAATAAGTGTTTTAATGCAGTAATCATTCGTGTTGGTAGGAAATAGTGGGTTAAGGCAGTCCCGCAGGTAGCCTGTTCGTCAGAGCTATCATGAAGTCATTTCAAGGGACAGTTTAATGGAGTTGATTGTCAAATCACGTGTGGTGGCAAAAATATGCAGAGAAAAGCGCAGTGACGAATTTACGTTGATTACGTCACCACGCAGCAACGTAACTACGTAGTAGCGTTCAATAAGCGGAAATGGATAGGAGAAGGGCTTTAAAAGCCCTAGCAAGACTCATATTCAGTAGCCCATGAGTAAGCCCTAAGAAGGGCGAAACAGACTGTCTGGTCTATCTCTACAAAAGAGCAACTACTCTGGTTATTCCTATTTTTTCATTTGGGGAGTATCATTGTATAATAAAAGGTGGCATGTCTTTATCACTACTTGGAATTGCTTGTCTGCATTAATGACACATAGTAATGTGTGGCTGTAGGGAGTTTAGTATCCAGATACTCCTTTGCAAGCCATAGTAGATATTCCCCATATAAATATAAATATATATAAAAAAAAAAATTATAACCAAAAGCGTACTATGCATGCTTTTTTCATGTTGTTTTTAACCTTTTTTTTTTTTTTAGCTATTTATAAATTTATATCTTCCCAAGGATAAGCAAAGTAAATTTGCCATATGAGGGAAAATATTATGAGATAACAATATAGAAAATTGTATACAATATTGTTGGTTATCCCTATCATGTGTTATCAGCTCCTAAAGAGTAATTATTAGTCATTCCCTATCCATATAGCTATTTTTTGTTCCCTTTTTTTGCAATTAATATAATTAAATAAAACCACTTTGTCATAAATACATATAACCTGATTAATAGCGATTAACCTTAGGACTAAAGATCTGTGTACAGTATAATTACTGGAGTGATCTCTGAGAGGTACAGCATGAGAGACACCCACCGGTGTGACTGAGACACTCTCTATCCATGGTAGGGTCAGCATGAGAGAGACACCCACCTGTGTGACTGAGAGACTCTCTATCCATGGCAGGGACAGCATGAGAGAGACCCCCACCTGTGTGACTGAGACACTCTCTAATAGCTGCAAAGCGCCATCCAATGTGCAGAACTCTCACATCCTAGCCCTGCCTCATCTCTTACCCACAAGCTCCCCAGCCATAAAGAGCAGGTATAGTGCTGCTGCCAGCTCCAGCCTCATCTTCAACTTCCTCTGCCAGCGGTCCATGGCTCCTTGTAGACCAGTATCGGCAGTTTCTTACATCTCACTTTCATTCAGATAGGGCATCAGCAGCCATATTGCTCAGTATCTCAAGGGGCAGGAGGGAGAGGCAGAGCTACAGTCGGTGCAAACACCAAGGCTGTTCCCTCTGAAGGACATCCTGAGCCCTGGAGACCTCCCCACATGCCCCTTGTTGCTCCCATGGCCCCTGCATGTTGTCTGTGGCTACTGTGGCCTCTGCAGCCTTCCCGTGCCACCCCCCCCCCTCACACAATATATTTCTTTTTCAGATATTTTATATATTTACTGTGTGATTTGATGTTGGAAAGGGGTCAGGAAGTGCAAAAAAATAAATATTGTGCCTGCTCCCAAGTATAAAACTAGTTATTTGTGCTCAGTTACCTCTCTCACCGGGCCTTATTCAATTGCAATTTGGCCAATTAAATAGGGGGGTTCTATATAAGCACAGAGCATATTTTTTTACAGAAGTTTTTAGTTCGTGAACATCTATCCAAAAGGAAGGTTTTCACTAACTAAAGATTTCTGTAAAAAAATATGCTATGTGCTTATATGGAGCCCTATTCAATTGGCCAAATTGCAAATGAATGAGGCCTACAGTGAGCTTCTCCCCTCTCTCATTCTCTCTCTCTCTTTCTCTCATTCTCTCTCTCCTTCTCTCCCTCCTTATCTCTCTCCTTCTCTGTCATTCTCTCTCTACCTCACTTCCTCCTCCTCTCCCTCTCTCATTCTCTCTCTCCCTACTTCTCCCTCTCATTCTCTCTCTCCTTCCTTCTCCATCTTTCTCACTCATTCTCTCTCTACCTCCTTCTCCATCTTTCTCATTCATTATTTCTCTCCCTCCCTCCTTCCTTCACTCATTCTCTCCTTCCTTCTTTCTCTCCCTTCTCTTTCCTCTCTCTCTCTTTTTCTCGCTTCTTCTCTACCTCCTTCTCTCTCTTTACCCCTCTCCATCCTTCTTTTTCTCCCTCTATCACTCTTTCTCTATCTCCCTCTCTCACTCATTCTCTCTCTCCCTCCTTGTCCCGCTCTCCCACTCATCTCTCTCCATCCTTCTCCCTCTCTCGCCCTCCTTCTCTCACTCAATCTCTCCCTCTTTCTCTCTATCCTTTCTCTTTCCTCTCTCTCTCTCTCCCTCTCTCCATCCCCCTCTCCCTCTCTCACTCATTCTCTCCCTCCTCTCTCTCTTTCTTTCCCTCTCTCGCTCATTCTCTCTCTCCCTCTCTCCCTCATTCTCCCTTCTTCTCTCTCTCTCCCTTCTATTTCCTCTCTCTGTCACTCTGCATATTTCGCTCTCACTCATTCTCTCTCTCTCTCCTTTTCTCTCCTTCTCCCCCTCCTTCTCCCTCTCTCTCACTCATTCTTTTTCTCCCTCCTTCTCCCTCTCTCTCTCTCCTTATCTCTCTCTATTTCTGTAATTCTCTCTCTCCCTCCTTCTCCCTCCCTCTCTCTCTCTCTCACTCACTCATTCCCTCTCTCCCTCCTACTCCCTCTCCCTCCTTCTCTCTCTCCCTTCTTTTTCCTCTCTCTCTCCTTCTCTCTCCCTCTCTCTCTCCCTTCATTTCTCTCTCTGTCTTTCACCCATACTCTCTCTCCCTCCTTCTCTGTCTTTCACCCATTATCTTTCTCCCTCCTTCTCTCCCTCTCTGTCATTCTCTCTCTCTCTCCCTCTCTCTCATTCTCCCTTTCTCTCCTTCCTTCTCTTTCCTCTATTTCTCCCCCTTTCTCCTTCTCTCTCTCCCTCTCTCAATCATTCTCTCTCTACCTCCTTCTCTCCCTCTCTCATTCATTCTCTCTCTCCCTCCTTCTCCTTCTCTCTCCCTTCTTCTCTCTCTCCCTTCTCTTTCCTCTCTCTGTCCCCCTCCATCTTTCTCTCTCACTCATTCTCTGATTCTACCCTCCTTCTACCTCTCTCTCTCACTCATTATCTCTATGCCTCCTTCTCCCTCTCTCTCTCCCCTCTCTCCTTCTCTCTCTCCTTCTCTCTCTTTATCTCCCTCCTCTCTTTACCTCTCTCCCTCATTCTCTCTCTCCCTCTCTCACTCATTCTCTATCTCCCTCCTTTTCTCTCTCCCTCTCTCCCTCCTTCTCTATCTCCCTCACTCACTCATCTCTCTCTCCATCCTGCTCCATCTCTCTCCCTCCTTCTCTCACTCAATCTCTCCCTCTTTCTCTCTATCCTTTCTCGTTCCTCTCTCTCTCTCCCTCTCTCCATCTCCCTCTAACTCTCTCACTCATTCTCTCCCTCCTTCTTTCTCTCCCTCTCTCACTCATTCCCTCTCTCCCTCTCTCACTCATTCTCTTTCTCCCTCTCTCACTCATTCTCCTTTCTTCTCTCTCTCTCCCTTCTCTTTCCGCTCTCTGTCACCCTCCATCTTTCTCTCAAACTCGTTCTCGCTCACTCGTTCTCTCTGTCTCCTTCCCCCCTTCCTTCTCCCACTCTTTCACTCATTCTGTCTCTCCCAACTTCTCCCTCTCTCCGTCCTTCTCCCTTTCTCTTCCTTCTTCTCTTTCTTGGTTCTATTTCCTCTATCTCTCCCCCTTTCTCCTTCTCTCTCTCCCTCTCTCATTAATTATCTCTCTTCCTCCTTCTCTCCCTCTCTCCTTCATTCTCTCTCTCCCTCCTTCTCCCTCTCCCTCTCCCTCTCTTCTCTTTCCTCTCTCTGTCCCCCTCTATTTTTCTCTCTCACTCATTCTCTCTCTTCTCACTCTCCCTCTCTCACTCATTCTCTCTCTTCTTCCTCCTCTCCCTCTTTCATTCATTCTCTCTCTCCATCCTTCTCTCACTCATTCTCTCCCTCCTTCTCTCTCTGCGTTCTCTTTCCTCTCTCTCTCCCCCTCTCTTCTTCTCTCTCTACCTCTCTTTCTCCTTCTCTCTCTCCCTCTCTCACTCCTTCTCTCTCTTCCTGATTCTCTCCCTCTTTCATTCATTCTCTCTCTCCCTCCTCCCTCTCTCTCCCTCCATCTCTCTCTCCAATCATTCTCTCTCTTCCTCCTCCTCTGCCTCTTTCATTCATTCTCTCTCTCCATCCTCTGCTCACTCATTCTCTCTTTACTTATCTCTCTCCCCTCTCTCCTTCTCTCTCTCCCTCTCTCACTCATTCTCTCCCTCCTTTTCTCTCTCCCTCTCTGTTATTATCCCTCTACTTCCTTCTTTCTCTCCTTCTCTCATTCATTCTCTCTTATCCTAATTTTCCCTCTCTCTCACTCATTCTCTCCCTCTCTCTCCCTCCTTCTCTCACTCATTCTCTCCCTCCTTCTCTCTTGCCCTTCTCTTTTACCCTGTCTCTCTTACTCAATCTCCGTCCTTCCCTATCTCCCTCTCTCCATCTCTCACCCATTCTCTCTCTTTCTCCTCCTCACCCTCTTCCATTCATTCTCTCTCTCCATCCTCTGCTCACTCATTCTCTCTCTCCATCCTCTGCTCACTCATTCTCTCTTTCCTTCTCTCTTC
>CM050168.1:274606072-274752730 GCA_027410445.1 Discoglossus pictus | reverse complement strand
TGCATGCAGCTCTGAGAATGTCACAGATGTAATAGGCCTTAGGAAGGATGAATTGGCACTGAAAGAAGACGAAAGCATTGACTGAGAGACAGATAGTACAGGAATTGTGGAGTGAGAGAGGAATGGGAGACAGACCTTAGGAGATAGTAAAGAATGAAGGTATGCGAGGAGGGGTAGGAGAATTTAGGTAAATATGCACACTATAAATGGGGAAAGGATGGGGGGAAGTGGAGAGAACCAAGCTGGGTAAAGGAAACAGTTAGGTATTGAAAACAAAAAGTTAAAAGATTTATTTCTGCAAGATATAATATCATGCATACAGAGGTGATATTAGAAAAGATATTGCATCCAGGGATGCCGCAATTTCCATAGTGTACTCCATACCTGCTGGTGGTGTGCATGCAGCTCTGAGAATCTCACAGATGTAATAGGACTTAGGTAGGATTAATTTTCACTGAAAGAAGAAGAAAGCATTGATTGAGAGACAGATAGTACAGGAATTGTGGAGTGGTAGAGGAATGGGAGACAGACCTTATGGTAAAGAATGAAGGTATGTGAGGAGGGGGAGGAGAATTGAGGTAATTATGCACACCATAAATGGGGAAAGGATGGGGGGAAGTGGAGAGAACCAAGCTGGGTAAAGGAAACAGTTAGGTATTGAAAACAAAAAGTAGGAAATATTTCTTTCTTCAAGATATAATATCATGCATACAGTAGTGATATTAGAAAAAATATTGCATCCGAGGATGCTGCAATTTCCATAGTCTACTCCATACCAACTGGTGGTGTGCAAGCAGCTCTGAGAATCTCACAGGCGTAATAGGCCTTAGGAAGGATGAATTAGCACTGAAAGAAGAAGAAAGCATTGATTGAGAGACAGATAGTACAGGAATTGTGGAGTGAAAGAGGAATGGGAGATATACTTTAGGAAATAGTAAAGAATGAAGGTATGTGAGGAGGGGGAGGAGAATTGAGGTAATTATGCACACCATCAATGGGGAAAGGATGGGGGGAAGTGGAGAGAACCAAGCTGGGTAAAGGAAATAGGTAGGTATTGAAAACAAAAAGTTAAAATATTTATTTCTGCAAGATATAATATCATGCATACAGTAGTGATATTAGAAAAGATATTGCATCCAGCAATGCCGTACTTTCCATAGTCTAATCCATACCTGCTGGTGGTGTGCATGCAGCTCTGAGAATGTTACAGATGTAATAGGCCTTACGAAGGATGAATTAGCATTAAAAGAAGAAGAAAGCATAGATTGAGAGACAGATAGTACAGGAATTGTGGAGTGAGAGAGGAATGGGAGACATACTTTAGGAGATAGTAAAGAATGAAGGTATGTGAGGAGGGGGAGGAGAATTAAGGTCATTATGCACACCATCAATGGGGAAAGGATGGGGGAAGTGGAGAGAACCAAGCTGGGTAAAGGAAATAGGTAGGTATTGAAAACAAAAAGTTAAAATATTTATTTGTGCAAGATATAATATCATGCATACAGTAGTGATTTTAGAAAAGATATTGCATCCAGCGATGCTGTACTTTCCATAGTCTAATCCATACCTGCTGGTGGTGTGCATGGAAAGAGGCCTTAGGAAAGATGAATTAGCACTGAAAGAAGAAGAAAGCATTGATTGAGAGACAGATAGTACAGGAATTGTGGAGTGGTAGAGGAATGGGAGACAGACCTTATGGTAAAGAATGAAGGTATGTGAGGAGGGGAGGAGAATTGAGGTAATTATGCACACCATAAATGGGGAAAGGATGGGGGTAAGTGGAGAAAACCAAGCTGGGTAAAGGAAACAGGTATTGAAAACAAAAAGTAGGAAATATTTCTTTCTTCAAGATATAATAATCATGCATACAGTAGTGATATTAGAAAAAATATTGCATTCGAGGATGCTGCAATTTCCATAGTCTACTCCATACCTGCTGGTGGTGTGCATGCAGCTCTGAGAATGTAACAGATGTAATAGGCCTTAGGAAGGATGAATTAGCACTGAAAGAAGAAGAAAGCATTGATTGAGAGACAGATAGTACAGGAATTGTGGAGTGAGAGAGGAATGGGAGACAGACCTTATGGTAAAGAATAAAGGTATGTGAGGAGGGGGAGGAGAATTGAGGTAATTATGAACACCATAAATGGGGAAAGGATGGTGAAGTGGAGAGAACCAAGCTGGGTAAAGGAAATAGGTAGGTATTGAAAACAAATATTTAAAATATTTATTTCTGCAAGATATAATATCATGCATACAGTAGTGATATTAGAAAAGATATTGCATCCAGGGATGCCGCAATTTCCATAGTGTACTCCATACCTGCTGGTGATGTTCATGCAGCTCTGAGAATGTCACAGATGTAATAGGCCTTAGGAAGGATTAATTATCACTGAAAGAAGAAGAAAGCATAGATTGAGAGACAGATAGTACAGGAATTGTGGAGTGGTAGAGGAATGGGAGACAGACCTTATGGTAAAGAATGAAGGTATGTGAGGAGGGGAGGAGAATTGAGGTAATTATGCACACCATAAATGGGGAAAGGATGGGGGGAAGTGGAGAGAACCAAGCTGGGTAAAGGAAACAGTTAGGTAATGAAAATAAAAAGTTAAAATATTTATTTCTGCAAGATATAATATCATGCATACAGCAGTGATATAAGAAAAGATATTGCATCCAGCGATGCCGTACTTTCCATAGTGTACTCCATACCTGCTGGTGGTGTGCATGCAGCTCTGAGAATCTCACAGGCGTAATAGGCCTTAGGATGATTTAGCACTGAAATAAGAAGAAAGCATTGATTGAGAGACAGATAGTACAGGAATTGTGGAGTGAGAGAGGAATGGGAGACAGACCTTAGGAGATAGTAAAGAATGAAGGTATGTAAGGAGGGGGGAGAGAATTGAGGTAATTATGCACACCATAAATGGGGAAAGGATCGGGGTAAGTGGAGAAAACCAAGCTGGGTAAAGGAAACAGGTATTGAAAACAAAAAGTAGGAAATATTTCTTTCTTCAAGATATAATATCATGCATACAGTAGTGATATTAGAAAAGATATTGCATCCGAGGATGCTGCAATTTCCATAGTCTACTCCATACCTGCTGGTGGTGTGCATGCAGCTCTGAGAATCTCACAGGCGTAATAGGCCTTAGGAAGGATGAATTAGCACTGAAAGAAGAAGAAAGCATTGATTGAGAGACAGATAGTACAGGAATTGTGGAGTGAGAGAGGAATGGGAGACAGACCTTAGGCGATAGTAAAGAATGAAGGTATGTGAGGAGGGGGAGGAGAATAGAGGTAATTATGAACACCATAAATGGGGAAAGGATTGGGAAGTGCAGAGAACCAAGCTGGGTAAAGGAAATAGGTAGGTATTGAAAACAAAAAGTTAAAATATTTATTTCTGCAAGATATAATATCATGCATACAGAAGTGATATTAGAAAAGATATTGCATGCAGGGATGCCGTACTTTCCATAGTCTACTCCATACCTGCTGGTGATGTTCATGCAGCTCTGAGAATGTCACAGATGTAAGAGGCCTTAGGAAGGATGAATAAGAACTGAAAGAAGAAGAAAGCATTGATTGAGAGACAGATAGTACAGGAATTGTGGAGTGAGAGAGGAATGGGAGACAGACCTTATGGTAAAGAATGAAGGTATGTGAGGAGGGGAGGAGAATTGAGGTAAATATGCACACCATAAATGGGGAAAGGATGGGGGGAAGTGGAGAGAACCAAGCTGGGTAAAGGAAACAGTTAGGTAATGAAAATAAAAAGTTAAAATATTTATTTCTGCAAGATATAATATCATGCATACAGAAGTGATATTAGAAAAGATATTGCATCCAGCAATGCCATACTTTCCATAGTCTACTCCATACCTGCTGGTGGTGTGCACGCAGCTCTGAGAATCTCACAGATGTAAGAGGCCTTAGGAAGGATGAATTAGCACTTAAAGAAGAAGAAAGCATTGATTGAGAGACAGATAGTACAGGAATTGTGGAGTGAGAGAGGAATGGGAGACAGACCTTAGGAGATAGTAAAGAATGAAGTAATGTGAGGAGGAGGAGGAGAATAGAGGTAATAATGAACACCATAAATGGGGAAAGGATGGGGGAAGTGGAGAGAACCAAGCTGGGTAAAGGAAACAGTTAGGTATTGAAAACAAAAAGTTAAAATATTTCTTTCTTCAAGATATAATATCATGCATACAGAAGTGATATTAGAAAAAAATATTGCATCCGAGGATGCTGCAATTTCCATAGTCTACTCCATACCTGCTGGTGGTGTGCATGCAGCTCTGAGAATGTCACAGATGTAATAGGCCTTACGAAGGATGAATTAGCACTGAAAGAAGAAGAAAGCATTGATTGAGAGACAGATAGTACAGGAATTGTGGAGTGAGAGAGGAATGGGAGACAGACCTTAGGAGATAGGAAAGAAGGAAGGTATGTGAGGTGGGGGAGGAGAATTGAGGTAATTATGCACACCATAAATGGGGAAAGGATGGGGGAAGTGGAGAGAACCAAGCTGGGTAAAGGAAACAGTTAGGTATTGAAAACAAAAAGTATGAAATATTTATTTCTGCAAGATATAATATCATGCATACAGAAGTGATATTAGAAAAAATATTGCATCCAGGGATGCCGTACTTTCCATAGTCTACTCCATACCTGCTGGTGGTGTGCAAGCAGCTCTCAGAATCTCACAGGCGTAATAGGCCTTAGGAAGGATGAATTAGCACTGAAAGAAGAAGAACCCATTGATTGAGAGACAGATAGTACAGGAATTGTGGAGTGAAAGAGGAATGGGAGATATACCTTAGGATATAGTAAAGAATGAAGGTATGTGAGGAGGGGGAGGAGAATTGAGGTAATTATGCACACCATCAATGGGGAAAGGATGGGGGGAAGTGGAGAGAACCAAGCTGGGTAAAGGAAATAGGTAGGTATTGAAAACAAAAAGTTAAAATATTTATTTCTGCAAGATATAATATCATGCATACAGTAGTGATATTAGAAAAGATATTGCATGCAGGGATGCCGTACTTTCCATAGTCTACTCCATACCTGCTGGAGGTGTGCATGCAGCTCTGAGAATCTCACAGGAGTAATAGGCCTTAGGAAGGATGAATTAGCACTGAAAGAAATAGAAAGAATTGATTGAGAGACAGATAGTACAGGAATTGTGGAGTGGTAGAGGAATGGGAGAAAGACCGTATGGTAACGAATGAAGGTATGTGAGGAGGGGGAGGAGAATTGAGGTCATTATGCACACCATCAATGGGGAAAGGATGGGGGTAAGTGGAGAGAACCAAGCTGGGTAAAGGAAACAGGTATTGAAAAAAAGTAGGAAATATTTCTTTCTTCAAGATATAATATCATGCATACAGTAGTGATATTAGAAAAAATATTGCATCCGAGGATGCTGCAATTTCCATAGTCTACTCCATACCTGCTGGTGGTGTGCATGCAGCTCTGAGAATCTCACAGATGTAATAGGCCTTAGGAAGGATGAATTAGCACTAAAAGAAGAAGAAAGCATTGATTGAGAGACAAATAGTACAGGAATTGTGGAGTGAGAGAGGAATGGGAGATATACATTAGGATATAGTAAAGAATGAATTTATGTGAGGAGGGGGAGGAGAATTGAGGTCATTATGCACACCATCAATGGGGAAAGGATGGGGAAGTGGAGAGAACCAAGCTGGGTAAAGGAAATAGGTAGGTATTGAAAACAAAAAGTTAAAATATGTATTTCTATAAGATATAATATCATGCATACAGTAGTGATATTAGAAAAAATATTGCATCCAGGGATGCTGCAATTTCCATAGTCTACTCCATACCTGCTGGTGGTGTGCATGCAGCTCTGAGAATGTCACAGATGTAATAGGCCTTAGGAAGGATTAATTGGCACTGAAAGAAGAAGAAAGCATTGATTGAGAGACAGATAGTACAGGAATTGTGGAGTGAGAGAGGAATGGGAGACAGACCTTAGGAGATAGTAAAGAATGAAAGAATGTGAGGAGGGGGAGGAGAATTGAGGTAATTATGAACACCATAAATGGGGAAAGGATGGGGGGAAGTGGAGAGAACCAAGCTGGGTAAAGGAAATAGGTAGGTATTGAAAACAAAAAGTTAAACTATTTATTTCTGCAAGATATAATATCTTGCATACAGAAGTGATATTAGAAAAGACATTGCATGCAGGGATGCCTTTTCTTCCATAGTCTACTCCATACCTGCTGGTGGTGTGCATGCAGCTCTGAGAATGTCAAAGATGTAATAGGCCTTAGGAAGGATGAATTAGCACTGAAAGAAGAAGAAAGCCTTGATTGAGAGACAGATAGTACAAGAATTGTGGAGTGGTAGAGGAATGGGAGACAGACCTTATGGTAAAGAATGAAGATATGTGAGGAGGGGGAGGAGAATTGAGGTAATTATGCACACCATAAATAGGGAAAGGTTTGGGGAAGTGGAGAGAACCAAGCTGGATAAAGGAAACAGTTAGGTATTGAAAACAAAAAGTTAAAATATTTATTTCTGCAAGATATAATATCATGCATACAGTAGTGATATTAGAAAAAATATTGCATCCGGGGATGCTGCAATTTCCATAGTCTACTCCATACCTGCTGGTGGTGTGCATGCAGCTCTGAGAATCTCACAGGAGTAATAGGCCTTAGGAAGGATGAATTAGCACTGAAAGAAGAAGAAAGCATTGGTTAAGAGACAGAAAGTACAGGAATTGTGGAGTGGTAGAGGAATGGGAGACAGACCTTATGGTGAAGAATGAAGGTATGTGAGGAGGGGGAGGAGAATTGAGGTAATTATGGACACCATAAATGGGGAAAGGATGGGGGTAAGTGGAGAGAACCAAGCTGGGTAAAGGAAACAGGTATTGAAAACAAAAAGTTAAAATATTTATTTCTGCAAGATATAATATCATGCATACAGTAGTGATATTAGAAAAAAATATTGCATCCGAGGATGCTGCAATTTCCATAGTCTACTCCATACCTGCTGGTGGTGTGCATGCAGCTCTGAGAATGTCACAGGCGTAATAGGCCTTAGGATGATTTAGCACTGAAATAAGAAGAAAGCATTGATTGAGAGACAGATAGTACAGGAATTGTGGAGTGAGAGAGGAATGGGAGACAGACCTTATGGTAAAGAATAAAGGTATGTGAGGAGGAGGAGGAGAATTGAGGTAATTATGCACACCATAAATGGGGAAAGGCTGGGGGAAGTGGAGAGAACCAAGCTGGGTAAAGGAAACAGTTAGGTATTGAAAACAAAAAGTATGAAATATTTATTTCTGCAAGATATAATATCATGCATACAGAAGTGATATTAGAAAAGATATTGCATCCAGCAATGCCGTACTTTCCATAGTCTACTCCATACCTGCTGGTGGTGTGCATGCAGCTCTGAGAATGTTACAGATGTAATAGGCCTTAGGAAGGATGAATTAGCACTGAAAGAAGAAGAAAGCATAGATTGAGAGACAGATAGTACAGGAATTGTGGAGTGAGAGAGGAATGGGAGACATACTTTAGGAGATAGTAAAGAATGAAGGTATGTGAGGAGGGGGAGGAGAATTAAGGTCATTATGCACACCATCAATGGGGAAAGGATGGGGGAAGTGGAGAGAACCAAGCTGGGTAAAGGAAATAGGTAGGTATTGAAAACAAAAAGTTAAAATATTTATTTGTGCAAGATATAATATCATGCATACAGTAGTGATTTTAGAAAAGATATTGCATCCAGCGATGCCGTACTTTCCATAGTCTACTCCATACCTGCTGGTGGTGTGCATGCAGCTCTGAGAATGTTACAGATGAAAGAGGCCTTAGGAAAGATGAATTAGCACTGAAAGAAGAAGAAAGCATTGATTGAGAGACAGATAGTACAGGAATTGTGGAGTGAGAGAGGAATGGGAGACAGACCTTATGGTAAAGAATGAAGGTATGTGAGGAGGGGAGGAGAATTGAGGTAATTATGCACACCATAAATGGGGAAAGGATGGGGGTAAGTGGAGAAAACCAAGCTGGGTAAAGGAAACAGGTATTGAAAACAAAAAGTAGGAAATATTTCTTTCTTCAAGATATAATATCATGCATACAGTAGTGATATTAGAAAAAATATTGCATTCGAGGATGCTGCAATTTCCATAGTCTACTCCATACCTGCTGGTGGTGTGCATGCAGCTCTGAGAATGTAACAGATGTAATAGGCCTTAGGAAGGATGAATTAGCACTGAAAGAAGAAGAAAGCATTGATTGAGAGACAGATAGTACAGGAATTGTGGAGTGAGAGAGGAATGGGAGACAGACCTTATGGTAAAGAATGAAGGTATGTGAGGAGGGGGAGGAGAATTGAGGTAATTATGAACACCATAAATGGGGAAAGGATGGGGAAGTGGAGAGAACCAAGCTGGGTAAAGGAAATAGGTAGGTATTGAAAACAAATATTTAAAATATTTATTTCTGCAAGATATAATATCATGCATACAGTAGTGATATTAGAAAAGATATTGCATCCAGGGATGCCGCAATTTCCATAGTGTACTCCATACCTGCTGGTGATGTTCATGCAGCTCTGAGAATGTCACAGATGTAATAGGCCTTAGGAAGGATTAATTATCACTGAAAGAAGAAGAAAGCATAGATTGAGAGACAGATAGTACAGGAATTGTGGAGTGGTAGAGGAATGGGAGACAGACCTTATGGTAAAGAATGAAGGTATGTGAGGAGGGGAGGAGAATTGAGGTAATTATGCACACCATAAATGGGGAAAGGATGGGGGTAAGTGGAGAGAACCAAGCTGGGTAAAGGAAACAGTTAGGTAATGAAAATAAAAAGTTAAAATATTTATTTCTGCAAGATATAATATCATGCATACAGCAGTGATATAAGAAAAGATATTGCATCCAGCGATGCCGTACTTTCCATAGTCTACTCCATACCTGCTGGTGGTGTGCATGCAGCTCTGAGAATCTCACAGGCGTAATAGGCCTTAGGAAGGATGAATTAGCACTCAAAGAAGAAGAAAGCATAGATTGAGAGACAGATAGTACAAGAATTGTGGAGTGAGAGAGGAATGGGAGACAGACCTTAGGAGATAGTAAAGAATGAAGGTATGTAAGGAGGGGGGAGAGAATTGAGGTAATTATGCACACCATAAATGGGGAAAGGATCGGGGTAAGTGGAGAAAACCAAGCTGGGTAAAGGAAACAGGTATTGAAAACAAAAAGTAGGAAATATTTCTTTCTTCAAGATATAATATCATGCATACAGTAGTGATATTAGAAAAGATATTGCATCCGAGGATGCTGCAATTTCCATAGTCTACTCCATACCTGCTGGTGGTGTGCATGCAGCTCTGAGAATCTCACAGGCGTAATAGGCCTTAGGAAGGATGAATTAGCACTGAAAGAAGAAGAAAGCATTGATTAAGAGACAGATAGTACAGGAATTGTGGAGTGAGAGAGGAATGGGAGACAGACCTTAGGCGATAGTAAAGAATGAAGGTATGTGAGGAGGGGGAGGAGAATAGAGGTAATTATGAACACCATAAATGGGGAAAGGATTGGGAAGTGCAGAGAACCAAGCTGGGTAAAGGAAATAGGTAGGTATTGAAAACAAAAAGTTAAAATATTTATTTCTGCAAGATATAATATCATGCATACAGAAGTGATATTAGAAAAGATATTTCATGCAGGGATGCCGTACTTTCCATAGTCTACTCCATACCTGCTGGTGATGTTCATGCAGCTCTGAGAATGTCACAGATGTAAGAGGCCTTAGGAAGGATGAATAAGAACTGAAAGAAGAAGAAAGCATTGATTGAGAGACAGATAGTACAGGAATTGTGGAGTGAGAGAGGAATGGGAGACAGACCTTATGGTAAAGAATGAAGGTATGTGAGGAGGGGAGGAGAATTGAGGTAAATATGCACACCATAAATGGGGAAAGGATGGGGGGAAGTGGAGAGAACCAAGCTGGGTAAAGGAAACAGTTAGGTAATGAAAATAAAAAGTTAAAATATTTATTTCTGCAAGATATAATATCATGCATACAGAGGTGATATTAGAAAAGATATTGCATCCAGCGATGCCGTACTTTCTATAGTCTACTCCATACCTGCTGGTGGTGTGCATGCAGCTCTGAGAATCTCACAGATGTAAGAGGCCTTAGGAAGGATGAATTAGCACTGAAAGAAGAAGAAAGCATTGATTGAGAGACAGATAGTACAGGAATTGTGGAGTGAGAGAGCAATGGGAGACAGACCTTAGGAGATAGTAAAGAATGAAGTAATGTGAGGAGGAGGAGGAGAATAGAGGTAATAATGAACACCATAAATGGGGAAAGGATGGGGGAAGTGGAGAGAACCAAGCTGGGTAAAGGAAACAGTTAGGTATTGAAAACAAAAAGTTAAAATATTTCTTTCTTCAAGATATAATATCATGCATACAGAAGTGATATTAGAAAAAAATATTGCATCCGAGGATGCTGCAATTTCCATAGTCTACTCCATACCTGCTGGTGGTGTGCATGCAGCTCTGAGAATGTCACAGATGTAATAGGCCTTACGAAGGATGAATTAGCACTGAAAGAAGAAGAAAGCATAGATTGAGAGACAGATAGTACAGGAATTGTGGAGTGAGAGAGGAATGGGAGACAGACCTTAGGAGATAGGAAAGAAGGAAGGTATGTGAGGTGGGGGAGGAGAATTGAGGTAATTATGCACACCATAAATGGGGAAAGGATGGGGGAAGTGGAGAGAACCAAGCTGGGTAAAGGAAACAGTTAGGTATTGAAAACAAAAAGTATGAAATATTTATTTCTGCAAGATATAATATCATGCATACAGAAGTGATATTAGAAAAAATATTGCATCCAGGGATGCCGTACTTTCCATAGTCTACTCCATACCTGCTGGTGGTGTGCAAGCAGCTCTCAGAATCTCACAGGCGTAATAGGCCTTAGGAAGGATGAATTAGCACTGAAAGAAGAAGAAAGCATTGATTGAGAGACAGATAGTACAGGAATTGTGGAGTGAAAGAGGAATGGGAGATATACTTTAGGAAATAGTAAAGAATGAAGGTATGTGAGGAGGGGGAGGAGAATTGAGGTAATTATGCACACCATCAATGGGGAAAGGATGGGGGGAAGTGGAGAGAACCAAGCTGGGTAAAGGAAATAGGTAGGTATTGAAAACAAAAAGTTAAAATATTTATTTCTGCAAAATATAATATCATGCATACAGAAGTGATATTAGAAAAGATATTGCATGCAGGGATGCCGTACTTTCCATAGTCTACTCCATACCTGCTGGTGGTGTGCATGCAGCTCTGAGAATCTCACAGGCGTAATAGGCCTTAGGAAGGATGAATTAGCACTGAAAGAAATAGAAAGAATTGATTGAGAGACAGATAGTACAGGAATTGTGGAGTGGTAGAGGAATGGGAGAAAGACCATATGGTAACGAATGAAGGTATGTGAGGAGGGGGAGGAGAATTGAGGTCATTATGCACACCATCAATGGGGAAAGGATGGGGGTAAGTGGAGAGAACCAAGCTGGGTAAAGGAAACAGGTATTGAAAAAAAGTAGGAAATATTTCTTTCTTCAAGATATAATATCATGCATACAGTAGTGATATTAGAAAAAATATTGCATCCGAGGATGCTGCAATTTCCATAGTCTACTCCATACCTGCTGGTGGTGTGCATGCAGCTCTGAGAATCTCACAGATGTAATAGGACTTAGGAAGGATGAATTAGCACTAAAAGAAGAAGAAAGCATTGATTGAGAGACAAATAGTACAGGAATTGTGGAGTGAGAGAGGAATGGGAGATATACATTAGGATATAGTAAAGAATGAATTTATGTGAGGAGGGGGAGGAGAATTGAGGTAATTATGCACACCATCAATGGGGAAAGGATGGGGGAAGTGGAGAGAACCAAGCTGGGTAAAGGAAATAGGTAGGTATTGAAAACAAAAAGTTAAAATATGTATTTCTATAAGATATAATATCATGCATACAGTAGTGATATTAGAAAAAATATTGCATCCAGGGATGCTGCAATTTCCATAGTCTACTCCATACCTGCTGGTGGTGTGCATGCAGCTCTGAGAATGTCACAGATGTAATAGGCCTTAGGAAGGATTAATTGGCACTGAAAGAAGAAGAAAGCATAGATTGAGAGACAGATAGTACAGGAATTGTGGAGTGAGAGAGGAATGGGAGACAGACCTTAGGAGATAGTAAAGAATGAAAGAATGTGAGGAGGGGGAGGAGAATTGAGGTAATTATGAACACCATAAATGGGGAAAGGATGGGGGGAAGTGGAGACAACCAAGCTGGGTAAAGGAAATAGATAGGTATTGAAAACAAAAAGTTAAAATATTTATTTCTGCAAGATATAATATCTTGCATACAGAAGTGATATTAGAAAAGACATTGCATGCAGGGATGCCTTTTCTTCCATAGTCTACTCCATACCTGCTGGTGGTGTGCATGCAGCTCTGAGAATGTCAAAGATGTAATAGGCCTTAGGAAGGATGAATTAGCACTGAAAGAAGAAGAAAGCATAGATTGAGAGACAGATAGTACAAGAATTGTGGAGTGGTAGAGGAATGGGAGACAGACCTTATGGTAAAGAATGAAGATATGTGAGGAGGGGGAGGAGAATTAAGGTAATTATGCAAGCCATAAATGGGGAAAGGTTTGGGGAAGTGGAGAGAACCAAGCTGGGTAAAGGAAACAGTTAGGTATTGAAAACAAAAAGTTAAAATATTTATTTCTGCAAGATATAATATCATGCATACAGTAGTGATATTAGAAAAAAATATTGCATCCGAGGATGCTGCAATTTCCATAGTCTACTCCATACCTGCTGGTGGTGTGCATGCAGCTCTGAGAATGTCACAGGCGTAATAGGCCTTAGGATGATTTAGCACTGAAATAAGAAGAAAGCATTGATTGAGAGACAGATAGTACAGGAATTGTGGAGTGAGAGAGGAATGGGAGACAGACCTTATGAGATAGTAAAGAATGAAGGTATGTGAGGAGGGGGAGGAGAATTGAGGTAATTATGCACACCATAAATGGGGAAAGGCTGGGGGAAGTGGAGAGAACCAAGCTGGGTAAAGGAAACAGTTAGGTATTGAAAACAAAAAGTAGGAAATATTTCTTTCTTCAAGATATAATATCATGCATATAGCAGTGATATTAGAAAAGATATTGCATCCAGGGATGCCTCAATTACCATAGTCTACTCCATACCTGCTGGTGATGTGCATGCAGCTCTGAGAATCTCACAGGCGTAATAGGCCTTAGGAAGGATTAATTATCACTGAAAGAAGAAGAAAGCATAGATTGAGAGACAGATAGTACAGGAATTGTGGAGTGAGAGAGGAATGGGAGACAGAACTTAGGCGATAGTAAAGAATGAAGGTATGTGAGGAGGGGGAGGAGAATAGAGGTAATTATGAACACCATAAATGGGGAAAGGATGGGGAAGTGGAGAGAACCAAGCTGGGTAAAGGAAATAGGTAGGTATTGAAAACAAAAAGTTAAAATATTTATTTCTGCAAGATATAATATCATGCATACACTAGTGATATTAGAAAAGATATTGCATGCAGGGATGCCGTACTTTCCATAGTCTACTCCATACCTGCTGGTGGTGTGCATGCAGCTCTGAGAATGTTACAGATGTAATAGGCCTTAGGAAGGATGAATTAGTACTGAAAGAAGAATAAAGCATAGATTGAGAGACAGATATTACAGGAATTGTGGAGTGGTAGAGAAGAGGGAGACAGACCTTGTGGTAAAGAATGAAGGTATGTGAGGAGGGGGAGGAGAATTTAGGTAATTATGCACACGATAAATGGGGAAAGGCTGGGGGAAGTGGAGAGAACCAAGCTGGGTAAAGGAAACAGGAATTGAAAACAAAAAGTTAAAATATTTATTTCTGCAAGATATAATATCATGCATATAGAAGTGATATTAGAAAACATATTGCCTCCAGGGATGCTGCAATTTCCATAGTCTACTCCATACCTGCTGGTGGTGTGCATGCAGCTCTGAGAATGTTACAGATGTAATAGGACTTAGGAAGGATGAATTAGCACTGAAAGAAGAAAAAAGCATTGTTTGAGAGACAGATAGTACAAGAATTGTGGAGTGAGAGAGGAATGGGAGACAGACCTTAGGAGATAGTAAAGAATGAAGGAATGTAAGGAGGGGGAGGAGAATTGAGGTAATTATGCACACCATAAATGGGGAAAGGATGGGGTTAAGTGGAGAGAACCAAGCTGGGTAAAGGAAACAGGTATTGAAAACAAAAAGTAGGAAATATTTATTTCTGCAAGATATAATATCATTTATACACAAGTGATATTAGAAAAGATATTGCATGCAGGGATGCCGTACTTTCCATAGTCTACTCCATACCTGCTGGTGGTGTGCATGCAGCTCTGAGAATCTCACAGATGAAATAATCCTTAGGAAGGATTAACTATCACTGAAAGAAGAAGAAAGCATAGATTGAGAGACAGATAGTACAGGAATTGTGCAGTGAGAGAGGAATGGGAGACAGACCTCAGGAGATAGTAAAGAATGAAAGTATGTGAGAAGGGGAGGAGAATTAAGGTAATTATGCACACCATCAATGGGGAAAGAATGCGGAAGTGGAGAGAACCAAGCTGGGTAAAGGAAACAGGTATTGAAAACAAAAAGTAGGAAATATTTATTTCTTCAAGATATAATATCATGCATACAGAAGTGATATTAGAAAAAAATATTGCATCCGAGGATGCTGCAATTTCCATAGTCTACGCCATACCTGCTGGTGGTGTGCATGCAGCTCTGAGAATCTCACAGGCGTAATAGGCCTTAGGATGATTTAGCACTGAAATAAGAAGAAAGCATTGATTGAGAGACAGATAGTACAGGAATTGTGGAGTGAGAGAGGAATGGGAGACAGACCTTATGGTAAAGAATAAAGGTATGTGAGGAGGGGGAGGAGAATTGAGGTAATTATGCACACCATAAATGGGGAAAGGATGGGGGAAATAGAGAGAACCAAGCTGGGTAAAGGAAATAGGTAGGTATTGAAAACAAAAAGTTAAAATATTTATTTCTGCAAGATATAATATCATGCATACAGTAGTGATATTAGAAAATATGTTGCATCCGGGAATGCCCCAATTTCTATAGTCTACTCCATACCTGCTGGTGGTGTGCATGCAGCTCTGAGAATCTCACAGATGTAATAGGACGTAACAAGGATGAATAAGAACTGAAAGAAGAAGAAAGCATAGATTGTGAGATAGATAGTACAGGAATTGTGGAGTGAGAGAGGAATGGGAGACAGACCTTAGGAGATGGTAAAGAATGAAGGTATGTGAGGAGGATGAGGAGAATTGAGGTCATTATGCACACCATCAATGGGGAAAGGATGGGGGAAGTGGAGAGAACCAAGCTGGGTAAAGGAAACAGTTAGGTATTGAAAACAAAAAGTAGGAAATATTTCTTTCTTCAAGATATAATATCATGCATATCGTAGTGATATTAGAAAAAAGATTGCATCCGGGGATGCTGCAATTTCCATAGTCTACTCCATACCTGCTGGTGGTGTGCATGCAGCTCTGAGAATCTCACAGGCGTAATAGGCCTTAGGAAGGATGAATTAGCACTGAAAGAAATAGAAAGAATTGATTGAGAGACAGATAGTACAGGAATTGTGGAGTGGTAGAGGAGTGGGAGAAAGATTGTATGGTAAAGAATGAAGGTATGTGAGGAGGGGGAGGAGAGTTGAGGTAATTATGCACACCATAAATGGGGAAAGGATGGGTAAGTGGAGAAAACCAAGCTGGGTAAAGGAAACAGGTATTGAAAACAAAAAGTAGGAAATATTTCTTTCTGCAAGATATAATATCATGCATACAGTAGTGATATTAGAAAAAATATTGCATCCGAGGATGTTGCAATTTCCATAGTCTACTCCATACCTGCTGGTGGTGTGCATGCAGCTCTGAGAATCTCACAGGCGTAATACATCTTAGGAAGGATGAATTAGCACTGAAAGAAGAAGAACGCATTGATTGAGAGACAGATAGTACAGGAATTGTGGAGTGGTAGAGGAGTGGGAGAAAGACTGTATGGTAAAGAATGAAGGTATGTGAGGAGGGGGAGGAGAGTTGAGGTAATTATGCACACCATAAATGGGGAAAGGATCGGGGGAAATGGCGAGAACCAAGTTGGGTAAAGGAAACAGTTAGATATTGAAAACAAAAAGTTAGAAACATTTATTTCTGCAAGATATAATATCATGCATACAGAAGTGATATTAGAAAATATATTGCCTCCAGGAATGCCTCAATTTCCATAGTCTAATCCATACCTGCTGGTGGTGTGCATGCAGCTCTGAGAATGTCACAGATGTAATAGGACTTAGCAAGGATGAATAAGAACTGAAAGAAGAAGAAAGCATTGATTGAGAGACAGATAGTACAGGAATTGTGGAGTCGTAGAGGAATGGGAGACAGACCTTATGGTAAAGAATGAAGGTATGTGAGGAGGGGGAGGAGAATTGAGGTAATTATGCACACCATAAATGGGGTAAGGATGGGGGAAGTGAAGAGAACCAAGCTGGGTAGAGGAAACAGTTAGGTATTGAAAACAAAAAGTTAAAATATTTATTTCTGCAAGATATAATATCATGCATACAGTAGTGATATTAGAAAAGATATTGCATCCAGGGATGCCTCAATTTCCATAGTCTACTCCATACCTGCTGGTGGTGTTCATGCAGCTCTGAGAATTTCACAGATGTAATAGGTCTTAGGAAGGATGAATTAGCACTTAAAGAAGAAGAAAGCATTGATTGAGAGACAGATAGTACAGGAATTGTGGAGTGAGAGAGGAATGGGAGACAGACCTTAGGAGATAGTAAAGAATGAAGATATGTGAGGAGGGGGAGGAGAATTGAGGTAATTATGCACACCATAAATGGGGAAAGGATGGGGGAAGTGGAGAGAACCAAGCTGGGTAAAGGAAACAGTTAGGTATTGAAAACAAAAAGTAGGAAATATTTCTTTCTTCAAGATATAATATCATGCATACAGTAGTGACATTAGAAAAAAGATTGCATCCGGGGATGGTGCAATTTCCATAGTCTACTCCATACCTGCTGGTGGTGTGCATGCAGCTCTGAGAATCTCACAGTAGTAATAAGCCTTAGGAAGGATGAATTAGCACTGAAAGAAGAAGTAGCATTGATTGAGAGACAGATAGTACAAGAATTGTGGAGTGCAAACGAGATAAGAACACAGAAATATTAAGGAACTTTTTCTTTACATACATTTATATAATATTCTGATTGCTTTTGTTTATAAAGTAGATGGATTGTCTTGTGTTTTGCTGCAAATAAATTTGTGTTTGCTGTATTTTCTTTTCTTTGCAATACAATTGAGAAATGCAGGTTCGAGAATTTTCCTCTGTGTCTTTAAGGGTTGTAGAGATCGTGTCCACCACTGAGATATATTTCTAAAGCCGGCATATATGTAAAAAAAGGAAATCTTTTTCCAGAAATATGTAACAGTGGAGGATTTATGGTCTATCTTGTTTGTAAGTGTAAGACAATGTGTTTATTCTATTTTAAAGCTTGCTAACACTTATCTCTGCATCCCGAAAAAAAAAAAAAAAAAGGCTGTGAATTTCTGTCTCCTTGCAGAAATTTCTTAAGGTCGTATTTAGTTTGGATAAGATGTGTATGGAATGTTGTTGTTTAACTTTTTAAGGTGGATTTCAGTATTGGTAGTTACATGTTTGTGGAGAGGTCTCAGGAAGAAGTGGAGTGTTAGTATGGGACTGAAGCGAATAGTTCCTAGAATGTTATAGTAAGTGATTTGGAAGAGAGATTTTGTATGTGAATTTGATCCAAAATGGAGTTTGTTTTTGAATAGATTGCAAATAGTAAATACGGAAAGAGAAAACAGGCAGCCCTTAACCCCCGAATTAATCCTTCTACATATATGATGTATCTGAAGTGAATGTGCCAAGGACACCATGACTCAGAATGACATCAGACTTCTTATACAGACTTTTAGACTCTGATACAGAGTCAGGATGGAATTGGGCTAACGTCCCTTCCATTACGTGACAATGACTTTAGATTTGTCCAGGATTTAAGGGCAAATAATGAATTAGTTATCCCAATTGCCCCGATTGTCCCTGATATCACTGCTCTCATTACGGCCATTTCCCATGATGCCACTATATTTATTATTATTCATTTATCAAACGCATTATTTTTGGTCCCATTGGACCTTGAGACACAACTACTTATGGTTTTCACTTTTTGATGGGTGCCAAATAACATGCACCCGTCTTCCCCTAAGGCTACGTGGATTCACCAGCTGCTTACTCACTGGTGCTCCAACAATACCTTGCGGTCATGGACCCGTGTCATGGTTCTGTCCCCATTCAGTACGTCAAAAGGACCTACTGTTTGGTATGTACTCCTAACGGGGAAGCCAAATAGACAGGATTCACTCAGTCTGCTACAGCACCTTGGCAGCTGAAGGTCACAAGGTAACTAAAAACAAAATACAAATGGGGGCAACACATGTTGATGATTAATGATTGCAGGCAATGGATCCCTGAATGCTCACTATGACTCCATTTTACGCATGGCTGCTAAGGGGGACAGCCCAAAACATATTCAGTGGACTCCAGGCATGACTGAAGCTTATGTGACCTTAAAAGTTAGCATTATGCAGGCCCCCGCTTTAGGACTACCTTATTATTGTAAACCATTTCATTTGTATGCAAGGGACAACTGTAAAACCATGGCCGCGGTCTGTGCCCAAGATCACGGAGGTAGTATGTGTCCCGTTGCATTATTTTCCAAAGTAGTCCCTACTCCGGTCCAGGGGATGCTGGCGTGTCTCCAAACTTTTTGGCTCCTTGTGATGTGGCCGTAGAGAAAGCAATCCCCCCCCCCCCTTTCCCCCGCTCAAGAGAAGGACAGAGAGAACACAAGCTGCAGCTGCAACCCAACCCCCCCCCCCCCCCTGCTGCATCCAGTAGTACACTGACAACGAAACTAGTAAAACTGATAACACACAGCAAGTACAAGAATCGCAATGATTTTATATCTAGAGGTAATACTTTAGCTGACAGGGTAGCAACAGTTGCAAGTGTCATTTTTGCATCAGAAACTTAAAATCACACTGCCAGACATACATAACAAGATGTATACAGTGTCTACAGAATAACTCTACAGGACCTAACAAAGCATTACATGATCATTTGCCTCCACCCACAGCTTCATTCACCCATTTAAAATTGATTTTACTCATATCCCAAAGACAGGATCAAAGCAATTGTACCTGTTGGTGATAGTAGACCAGTTCTCACGGTGGCCTGAGGCCTTTGTAACACAAAGAGAGGATGCTAAGACGGTAGCTATAATATTAACTACCGAGGTAATACTGAGATATGGATGCCCATTGCAAATTAATTCTGATAATGGACCAGCCTTTATCTGTGCGGTAATTAAGGAACTGGTACAATGGCTACAGATAACCTGGAAGTTCCATATCCCTTACCATCCTCAGAGTTCAGGCATAGTGGAAAGAATGAACCGCACTATTAAGGAGAAACTTACAAAGGCCACTGCAGGTACATGGGTGAACTGGCAGAAATACTTATCTGCCATTCTAGCAGAAATTAAGATGACTCCTAATAAGTCTACTAAATTGTCCCCTTTTGAGATTCTTATGGGAAGACCATTTCCAACTCCTTGGGTAAAAGGCCCACTTGTAATTATGTCTGGTGATCTTGATCTTATAAGAGAACAATATGTGCAACAATTAATTGATAAATTGAATGGCATCTATGGTGATGTGTCTTCTCGCTTTCCTTTACCCTCACAGGAACCAACACATCCGTTCCAGCTAGGTGACCTCGTCTGTGTCCGACAACTGAACAGAGCAAAGAAGGGAGGCTTCCCATTCGGACCACCGACTACCGATGTAGCAGTAACCAGGACAGCCGTCCTCACTGACTCACAGGACATCTGGATCCACGCATCACATCTGAAGCTGTGTCCAAAGAGGGGTGAAGCAGGTGACAAAGTCCCCTTGAAAGCGATTGAAGACAGCGATAATAAAAATTTCAAACCTACGCCTGCATCCACAGAATGCATGAAAGAACTTTCTCCTGTCGATGTGCATTATGCTCCTGATTTATTTGCCCTTATGGACATTTCTTAATTGCCATTATGACCCAGACGAACTGGGACCACTAAAGTCTGTTTGTGGTAAACACAATGACACTCACACCAATACTAGTTCACCTCATAGGCACAAGAGATCCACACGTGATAACACAATTATACAAAATCATCCCTGGGAACGTAATACATTACAAGGATATGCTCACTCCTTTAACATTTCCAATTGCTGGGTAAGTGCACACGTTGTTACACATGGGGAAATGGGTATGCCTCTATTTGGCCTTCCAGCAGAAAACTTCACTCAAAGCCACATACTGTATATTACTATGGCAGTACACAACCCCGCAAATAGAATTTCTTTACAATATGTACAAGGGGTTCCCACCACTTATCTCTATATGGATGCATCACCTCATACGCACGTATTTCCCATCAAAATATAATAAGAGTGTATAATTTATGCTAACCCACACTAACCCAGGGTATAACTGTTTTAGGGCCCTAGGAAAATGTAAATCTGTTGGTTGGTCCACTTGCTCCAATACCACACTTATTTTTATACGACCTCCTCCCTTTCTGACCTGTATAAGAGTTGTTCACCTTGGAACTGTAGAGGTCCCGGATGTCCCTACTTATTTTCTCTTTTACATAATATATTAATTAATGGTACTGGTTGTAGCAACAGTAATGGGTCCGTGTCTAATCTCTTCCACCTTATGCCGCCTTCTCCAGCCATGAATGTATACTTTATCTGTGGCAGGTACGCCTATCGACGGCTGCCCCCTAATTGGGTGGGCAGTTGTTATTTAGGTCAAGTAATCCCATATATATACACAACCCCAACACTTCCACAAGGCCGCATCAGAACCATGAGGGATATAGAGCAGAAGTGCGGGTGGAAAATATTCCTAGACACCCTAGGTATAACCTTCCCACATGCAGGCGTAGGGAAACTACAGGTAGAACTATCCATCCTTTCTCTACTAGTACAGAGGGCCTTAAATAGCTCTGCTGAAGCAATTGAGAAACTAAACTAGGAGCAGGTGCAAATTTAGAATGGTCACTTTGTAGAATAGAATGGCTTTAGATTATGTTTTAGCTTCCAAAGGCGGTGTGTGTGCTTTAATAGGTAAAGAATGTTGTTCTTATATTGATGATAATTCTGTTTACTGTCATTACTTGTATTCCTTTGTGCTTTTATTACATACTGCAAGGCTTTATTCCTAAGAATTTTCAGCTAAATACTGTGACTTAACACCAACACGGTCACAGGTATATCTCATGTACTGATACCCTGGAGGGTCTATCACCTTCCAGTGTCTCAGTTTGCTTCCTATCATATATATATACCACTGCTTACATCCCAAATAAAGATCACGTTGTGATCTAAGAGGGGAATGAAGGTGTTAACTTATTCTGCTGATGAAGGGGTTAACATATTTTGCTGACACATAGCCTAACCATAATATCATGTTCCTATCCTTGAGATGTTTGTCGACCTTACTAAAACACAAAACATTTCTAGTTGTTCTAAGAAACAGAAAACACCTGATTATATGTCCTTGTACCGACTAACGTGAACTGTGAAAATCGCTCTAATATCCGCCTTCTTTTGCAAGTATAAATTCTATGCAATGACGTAGCAATAAACGGAATTAGTACTGAGACTGATTGTTTGTGTGTTACTTCCAGTACGAGTTCTACAGAATTCTGTTTGGGCCTGTATTTCTAAGCCGCCAACTACTGATTAGGAAGCCCCAACAGAGGGGGAGGAGAATTGAGGTAATTATGCACACCATAAATGGGGAAAGGATGGGGAAGTGGAGAGAACCAAGCTGGGTAAAGGAAACAGTTAGTTATTGAAAACAAAAAGTTAAAATATTTATTTCTGCAAGATATAATATCATGCATACAGAAGTGATATTAGAAAAGATATTGCATCCAGGGATGCTGCAATTTCCATAGTCTACTCCATACCTGCTGGTGATGTTCATGCAGCTCTGAGAATGTCACAGATGTAATATGCCTTAGGAAGGATGAATTAGCACTGAAAGAAGAAGAAAGCATTGATTGAGAGACAGATAGTACAGGAATTGTGGAGTGGTAGAGGAATGGGAGACAGACCTTAGGAGATAGTAAAGAATGAAGATATGTGAGGAGGGGGAGGAGAATTGAGGTAATTATGCACACCATAAATGGGGAAAGGATGGGGGAAGTGGAGAGAACCAAGCTGGGTAAAGGAAACAGTTAGGTATTGAAAACAAAAAGAAGGAAATATTTCTTTCTTCATGATATAATATCATGCATACAGTAGTGATATTAGAAAAAAGATTGCATCCGGGGATGGTGCAATTTCCATAGTCTACTCCATACCTGCTGGTGGTGTGCATGCAGCTCTGAGAATCTCACAGTAGTAATAAGTCTTAGGAAGGATGAATTAGCACTGAAAGAAGAAGTAGCATTGATTGAGAGACAGATAGTACAAGAATTGTGGAGTGGTAGAGGAATGGGAGACAGACCTTATGGTAAAGAATAAAGGTATGTGAGGAGGGGGAGGAGTATTGAGGTAATTATGCACACCATCAATGGGGAAAGGATAGGGGAAGTGGAGAGAACCAAGCTGGGTAAAGGAAATAGGTAGGTATTGAAAACAAAAAATTAAAATATTTATTTCTGCAAGATATAATATCATGCATACAGAAGTGATATTAGAAAAAAATTGCATCCAGGGATGCCACAATTTCCATAGTCTACTCCATACCTGCTGGTGGTGTGCATGCAGCTCTGAGAATGTCACAGATGTAATAGTCCTTAGGAAGGATTAACTATCACTGAAAGAAGAAGAAAGCATAGATTGAGAGACAGATAGTACAGGAATTGTGGAGTAAGAGAGGAATGGGAGACAGACCTAAGGAGATAGTAAAGAATGAAGGTATGTGAGGAGGGGGAGGAGTATTGAGGAAATTATGAACACCATAAATGGGGAAAGGATTGGGAAGTGGAGAGAACCAAGCTGGGTAAAGGAAATAGGTAGGTATTGAAAACAAAAAGTTAAAATATTTATTTCTGCAAGATATAATATCATGCATACCGTAGTGATATTAGAAAAAATATTGCATCCGGGGATGCTGCAATTTCCATAGTCTACTCCATACCTGCTGGTGGTGTGCATGCAGCTCTGAGAATCTCACAGGCCTAATAGGCCTTAGGAAGGATGAATTAGCACTGAAAGAAGAAGAAAGCATTGGTTGAGAGACAGATAGTACAAGAATTGTGGAATGGTAGAGGAATGGGAGACAGACCTTAGGAGATAGTAAAGAATGAAGGAATGTGAGGAGGGGGAGGAGAATTGAGGTAATTATGCACACCATAAATGGGGAAAGGATTGGGAAGTGGAGAGAACCAAGCTGGGTAAAGGAAATAGGTAGGTATTGAAAACAAAAAGTTAAAATATTTATTTCTGCAAGATATAACATCATGCATACAGAAGTGATTTTAGAAAAGATATTGCATGCAGGGATGCCTTTTCTTCCATAGTCTACTACATACCTGCTGGTGATGTTCATGCAGCTCTGAGAATGTCACAGATGTAATAGGCCTTAGGAATGATGAATTAGCACTGAAAAAAGAAGAAAGCATTGATTGAGAGACAGATAGTACAAGAATTGTGGAGAGAGAGGAATGGGAGACAGACCTTATGGTAAAGAATGAAGGTATGTGAGAAGGGGAGGAGAATTAAGGTAATTATGCACACCATCAATGGGGAAAGGATGGGGGGAAGTGGAGAGAACCAAGCTGGGTAAAGGAAACAGTTAGGTATTGAAAACAAAAAGTTAAAAATATTTATTTCTGCAAGATATAACATCATGCATACAGAAGTGATATTAGAAAAGATATTGCATCCAGGGATGCCGCAATTTCCATAGTCTACTTCATACCTGCTGGTGGTATGCATGCAGCTCTGAGAATGTAACAGATGTAATATGCCTTAGGAAGGATGAATTAGCACTGAAAGAAGAAGAAAGCATTGATTGAGAGACAGATAGTACAGGAATTGTGGAGTGAGGGAGGAATGGGAGACAGACCTTAATAGATAGTAAAGAATGAAGATATGTGAGGAGGGGGAGGATAATTGAGGTAATTATGCACACCATAAATGGGGAAAGGCTGGGGGAAGTGGAGAGAACCAAGCTGGGTAAAGGAAAGTTAGGTATTGAAAACAAAAAGATAGAAATATTTATTTCTGCAAGATATAATATCATGTATACAGAAGTGATATTAGAAAAGATATTGCATCCAGGGATGCCGCAATTTCCATAGTCTACTCCAAACCTGCTGGTGGTGTGCATGCAGCTCTGAGAATCTCACAGATGGAAGTAAGAGAGGAGTTGGAGAGAGACATTAGGAGACAGGAAAGAATGAAGTTATATGAGGAGGGGGAGGAGAATTTATGTAATTATGCCAGCCATAAATGGGGAAAGGATGGGGGCAAGTGGGGAGAGCCAAGCTGGGTATAGAAAACATATAGGAATTGAAAACAAAAAGCTATAAATATTTTGATGTGCCAAGATACACCTGGACTGTGGCATGCCGGAGGGGGATCCATGGCAAATCTCCCACGGAAAATTACACAGTTGATGAAGAGTCTGGTTGTAATCCATAAAGGGCATAAATTACCTAACATTCCTAAATTGTTTGGAATAACGTGCTTTAAAACATTAGGTATGATGTTGTATCGATCAGGTAGTGTAAGGGTTAGACCCGCTTCACAGTGACAGACCGAACTCCCCGTTTAACGCACCGCAAACAGTCCATTTGCACAACCGCAAACTCCCCATTTGCACAAGGTTGGATACCAAGCTAGCCATGTCCCGTTCCTTGTCCTCACTGATGTCCTTGAAGGTCTCTTCCTCCACCCAGCCACGTACAACACCAAGGGTCCCCGAAAGGTGACAACAAGCCCCCTGGGACACCTGCTGTGTTTGGTCTTCCAACTTCTCAAAGCCACCTTCCTCCTCTGACTCCTCTTCTTCAGACTCCTCTCACTGCATTGCCTCTCTCTGCATTATTATAAGGTGTGTTATCTTATCAGTTTAATACCTGTTACGTCACCTATCAGGGGACGTGTATAAGGCCTGGATTTTTGGAACCGGAAGATGAAAAAAGATGCTTGGTTGGTCCTCCCACTTCAATTTTGGGGCACGGCGCGTGCAATCTAAGATGTCACCAGATAGGAGTGGTGTGTTTGTAAGTACTACTCTTATCAGTTTAATACCTGTTACGTCACCTATCAGGGGGCGTGTATAAGGCCTGGATTTTTGGAACCGGAAGATGGAAAAAGATGCATGGTTGGTCCTCCCACTTCAATGTTGGGGCACGGCGCGTGCAATCTAAGGTGCCACCAGATAGGAGTGGCGTGTTTGTAAGTACTACTCTTATCAGTTTAATACTTGTTACGTCACCTATCAGGGGGCGTGTATAAGACCGGGAGAAGGAAAAAGATGCTCCGTTGGTTCTCCCACTTCAATTTTGGGGCACGGCGCGTGCAATCTAAGGTGCCACAAGATAGGAGTGGCGTGTTTGTAAGTACTACTCTTATCAGTTTAATACTTGTTACATCACCTTTCAGGGGGCGTGTATAAGGCCTGGATTTTTAGAACAGGGAGATGGAAAAAGATGCTTGGTTGGTCATATCACTTCAATTTTGGGGCACGGCGCGGGCAATCAAAGGTACCACCAGGTAGGAGTGGCATGTTTGTAAGTACTACTCTTATCAGTTTAATACCCGTTACAGCACCTATCAGGGGGCGTGTATAAGGCCTGGATCTTTGGAACCGGGAGATGGAAAAAGATACTTGGTTGGTCGTATCACTTAAAATTTGGGGCACGGCGCGTGCAATCAAAGGTGCCACCAGATAGGAGTGGCGTGTTTGTAAGTACTACTCTTATCAGTTTGATACCTGTTACGTCACTTATCAGGGGGCGCGTATAAGGCCTGGATTTTTGGAACCGGGAGATGAAAAAAATACTTGGTTGGTCGTATCACTTCAATTTTGGGGCACGGCGCGTGCAATCTAAGGTGCCACCAGATAGGAGTGGCGTGTCTTATCAGTTTAATACCTGTTACGTCACTTATCAGGGGGTGTGTATAAGGCCTGGATTTTTGGAACCAGGAGATGGAAAAAGATGCTTGGTTGGTCGTATCACTTCAATTTTGGGGCACGGCACGTGCAATCAAAGTTGCCACCAGATAGGAGTGGCGTGTTTGTAAGTACTACTCTTATCAGCTTAATACCTGTTACGTCACTTATCAGGGGGCGTGTATAAGGCCTGGATTTTTGGAACCAGGAGATGGAAAAAGATGCTTGGTTGGTCCTCCCACTTAAATTTTGGGGCACGGCGCGTGCAATCAAAGTTGCCACCAGATAGGAGTGGCGTGTTTGTAAGTACTACTCTTGTCAGTTTAATACCTGTTACATCACTTATCAGGGGGCGTGTATAAGGCCTGGATTTTTGGAACTGGGAGATGGAAAAAGATGCTTGGTTGGTCCTCCCACTTAAATTTTGGGGCACGGCGTGTGCAATCAAAGGTGCCACAAGATAGGAGTGGCATGTTTGTAAGTACTACTCTTATCAGTTTAATACCTGTTACGTCACCTATCAGGGGGCGTATATAAGGCCTGGATTTTTGGAACCGGGAGATGGAAAAAGATGCGGGGTCGGTCCTCCTACTGTCACAGAGCCGGGGGGGGGCCCCCTCGTCGGGCTAACTGGTTGATCCTGCTTCAAAGATTAAGCCATGCACATTTAAATACACACAGCCGGTACAGTGAAACTGCGAATTGCTCATTTAATCAGTTATAGACTGGTTCCTTTGATCGCTCCATCTGTTACTTTGATAACTGTCGGAATTAGAGAGCTGATACATGCCGACGAGCGCTGACACCCCGGGATGCGTGCACTTACCCATGTCCCGTTCCTCGTCCTCAGTGATCTCACTGAAGGTATGTTCTTACGCCCAGCCACGTACAACACCACGGGTACCAGATGGGTGACAACGAGCACCCTGGGAGGGCTGTTGTGATTGGTCTTCCTCCTCCCCCTCAAAGCCACATTCCTCCTCTGACTCCTCTTCCTCACAATCCTCCTCCAGCGTTGCCGCAGGTCCAGCAAGCGATGCTGATAAGGCTGTTTCTGGTGGTGATGGTGACCACAACTCTTCCACTTCTTCATCACGCTCATCTACGGCCTGATCCAACACTCTTTGCAGGGCACGCTCCAGGAAGAAAACAAATGGTATGATGTCGCTGATGGTGCCTTCTGTGCGACTGACAAGGTTTGTCACCTCCTCAAAAGGACGCATGAGCCTACAGGCATTGCGCATAAGTGTCCAGTAATGTGGCAAAAAAATTCCCAGCTCCGCAGAGGCTGTCCTAGCACCCCGGTCATACAAATACTCGTTAACGGCTTTCTCTTGTTGGAGCAGGTGGTCGAACATTAGGAGTGTTGAATTCCAACATGTGGGGCTGTAACAAATCAAGCGCCTCACTGGCATGTTGTTTCGCCGCTGGATATCTGAAAAGTGCGCCATGGCCATGTAGGAACGCCTGAAATGGCCACACACCTTTCTGGCCATCCTGTAAGCCTTGGTACTTGTGCACAAAGCGTTGTACAATCAGATTACACACATGTGCCATGCACGGCACATGTGTCAACTTGCCCAAATTCAATGCCGCCAACAAATTTCTTCCGTTGTCACAAACCACTTTGCCAATCTTCAGTTGGTGCGGAGTCTGCCATTGATCCACCTGTGCGTTCAGGGCGGACAGGAGTGCTGGCCCTGTGTGACTCTCTGCTTTCAGGCAAGTCAACCCCAAGACAGCATGACACTGCCGTATCCGGGATGTGGAATAGTATCTGGGGAGCTGGGGGGGTGCCGTTGATGTGGAGCAAGACGCAGCAGCAGAAGAGGACTCAGCTGAGGAGGTTATGGAAGAGGATGGAGTAGGAGGAGTAGAGGAGGTGGCAGCAGGCCTGTGTGCAAGTCGTGGCGGTGTCACCAACTCCTCTGCAGAGCCACGCATTCCATGCTTGGCAGGCGTCAGCAGGTTTACCCAATGCGCAGTGTAGGTGATATACCTGCCCTGACCATGCTTTGCAGACCAGGTATCAGTGGTCAGATGGACCCTTGCCCCAACACTGTGTGCCAGACATGCCATTACTTCCTTTTGCACAATCGAGTACAGGTTGGGGATTGCCTTTTGTGAAAAGAAATTTCGTCCGGGTACCTTCCACTGCGGTGTCCCAATAGCTACAAATTTTTTGAATGCCTCAGACTCCACCAGCTTGTATGGTAAAAGCTGGCGGGCAAAGAGTTCAGACAAGCCAGCTGTCAGATGCCGGGTAAGGGGGTGACTTTGTGACATTGGCTTCTTACGCTCAAACATGCCCTTGACAGACACCTGACTGTGGGGAGATGAGCAGGAACAGCTAGAGGAGAGAGACTGAGTGGCGGATGGTTGAGAGGGGGCAAGGAGGACAGCAGTGGTTGACGTGGATGAAGATGCTGGACCAGGAGGAGGATTTGAGTTTGTGTGCTGCTTGTACTCAGGTGTTGATCCCATTGGCGTTTGTGATGTGACATCATGTGCCTTCGCAAAGCAGTTGTACCTAGGTGGGTGTTGGACTTCCCACGACTCAGTGATTGGTGTGCTGTCTGGCTGACCCCGGGTGCCGATGCATGCTGTCTGACTGTGCCACTAGCTCCTTGCGATGACCTCCCTCTGCTTCCAACTCGTCTCCTCCTCCTCTCTGTCTCCCCATCTGAACTTTCCCCCTGTTCTTCTTCTCTTCTAGCGGGCACCCACGTGACATCCACGGACGCATCGTCATCATCATCACCCGCTTCACTTGTATCTGACAACTCAACAAAGGAAGCAGCAGGGGGTACATCATCATCATCATCACACCGTACGTACATGTGTGTAATGCTGCCTGACTGAGACATATCCCTGTTATCTACATCCTCTGGCAATAATGGTTGCGCATCACTCATTTCTTCAAACTGATGTGTAAATAACTCTTCTGACTGATCAATTGAAGCGGCTGTGGTACTAGTGTTGGTGGTGGCGGCAGGCGGGCGAGTGGTAACTTGAGAGGTGCCCGAAGCTAAGCTGGAGGAGGATGGTGCATCAATGTTCAGAGCGGAAGCTGTAGAAGATTGGGTGTCCTGTGTTAGCCAGTCAACTATGTCCTCCGACGTTTTTGAGTTCTGGGTAACTGGCCTCTGAACACTGGGCATTATTGTAGGGCCAAAGGGAATCACAGCACCACGACCACGACGGCTCCTGCGGATTGGCCTGCCTCTGCCTGTCATTTTTTAGGAATTGAAAACAAAAAGCTAGAAATATTTATATCTACCAAGATATAATAACATGCATACAGTAGTGATATTAATAAAGATATTGGTTCCATGGATGGCACAATTTTAATGGTCTCCTCCATACCTACTGGTGGTGTGCATGCAGCTCTGAGAATCTCACAGATGTAATAGGCCGTAGGCAGGGTGAATTAGCACTGAAAGAAGAAGAAAGCATGGATTGAGGGACAGATAGTACAGAAGAGGGGAGTGAGAGAGGAATGGGAGAGAGACCTTAGGAGTCAGGAAAGATTAAAGATATGTGAGGAGGGGAAGGAGAAATGAGGTAAATATGCAAGTCATGAATGGGGAAAGGATGGGGGGAGGTGGAGATAGCCAAGCTGGGTATAGGAATCATTTAGGAATTGAAAATGAAAAAGCTAGAAATATTTCAATCTGCAAAGATATAATAACATGCATTCAGTAGTGATATTAATAAAGATATTGACTCCAGGGATGGTACAATTTCCATGGTGTCCTTCATACCTGCTGGTGGTGTGCATGCAGCTCTGAGAATCTCAAAGATGTAATGGCCTTCGGCAGGGTGAATTAGCACTGAAAGAAGAAGAAAGCATGGATTGAGGGACAGATAGTACAGGAAGAGTGGGGTGAGAGAAGAGTGGGAGAGAGACCTTAGGACATAGGAAAGAATGATGGTATGTGAGGGTGGGAGAAGAATTGAAGTAAATATGAAACATAAATATGGAAAGGATGGGGGAGGTGGAGATAGCCAAGCTGGGAATAGGAAATAGCTAGGAATTGAAAACAAAAAGCTAGACATATTATATCTGCCAAGATATAATAACATTCACACAGTAGTGATATTAATAAAGATTATGGTTCCATGGATGGTACACTTTCCATGGTCTCCTCCATACCTGCTGGTGGTGTGCATGCAGATCTGAGACTCTCACAGACATAATAGGCCTTAGGCAGGGTGAATTAGCCCTGAAAGAAGAAGAAAGCATGGATTGAGGGACAGATAGTACAGAAGAGGGGAGTGAGAGAGGTATGGGAGAGAGACCTTAGGAGTTAGGAAAGAATGAATATATGTGAGCAGGGGGAGGATAAATTAGGTAATTATGCAAGCCATGAATGGGGAAAGGATGTGGGGAGGTGGAGAGAGCCAAGCTGGGTATAGGAATCATTTATGAATTGAAAACGAAAAAGCTAGAAATATTTAAATCTGCCAAGATATAATAACATGCATTCAGTAGGGATATTAATAAAGATATTGGCTCCAGGGATGGCGCAATTTCCATGGTGTCCTTCACACCTTCTGGTGGTGTGCATGCAGCTCTGAGAATCTCAAAGATGTAATAGGCCTTCTGTAGGGTGAATTAGCACTGGAAGAAGAATAATGCATGGACTGAAGGACAGATAGTACAGGAAGAGTGGAGTCAGAGAGGGGTGGGAGAGAGACCTTAGGAGATAGGATAGAATGAAGGTATGCGAGGGTGGGAGAAGAATTGAGGTAAATATAAAACATAAATATGGAAAGGATGGGGGGAGGTGGTGATATCCAAGCTGGGTATAGGAAATAGCTAGGAATTGAAAACAAAAAGCTAGAAATATTACTATCTGCCAAGATATAATAACATGCATGCAGTAGTGACATTAATAAAGATATTGGTTCCATGGATGGCACAAATTCCATGGTCTCCTCCATACCTGCTGGTGGTGTGCATGCAGCTCTGAGAATCTCACTGATGTAATAGGCCTTAGGCAGGGTGAATTATCACTGAAAGAAGAAGAAAGCATGGATTGAGGGACAGATAGTACAGAAGAGGGGAGTGAGATAGCAATGGGAGAGAGACCTTAGGAATCAGAAAAGATTAAAGATATGTGAGGAGGGGGAGGATAAATGAGGTAATTATGCAAGTCATGAATGGGGAAAGGACGGGGGTAGCTGGGTATAGGAATCATTTAGGAATTGAAAACAAAAAAGCTAGAAATATTTAAATCTGCCAAGATATAATAACATGCATTTAGTAGGGATATTAATAAAGATATTGGCCCCAGGGATGGTGCAATTTCCATGGTGTCCTTCATACCTGCTGGTGGTGTGCATGCAGGGTGAATTAGCACTGGAAGAAGAATAATGCATGGATTGAGGGACAGAAAGTACAGGAAGAGTGGAGTCAGAGAGGAGTGGGAGAGAGACCTTAGGAGTCAGGAAAGAATGAAGATATGTGAGGAGGGGAGGAGAAATAAGGTAATTATGCAAGCCATGAATGGGGAAAGGATGGGGAGAGGTGTAGAGTGCCAAGCTGGGTATAGGAAACAGTTGGGAATTGAAAACAAAAAGCAATAAATATTTCTATCTGCCAAGATATAATAACATGCATTCAGTATACTATCACAGCTGGCGGTGTGCATGCAGCTCTCAGAATCTCACAGACATAATAGGCCTGAACTCATTTTTGGGGACCCTAGTCCATGTGATTACCAACTCCAGGGGTTATTGTATTGGACAGTGGTCAGAACAAACAAAGATATGACACTGTTATACTAAGTCCCTTCCCATAGTACCAAACTATTTAGTGGATTGCCATGACCTATGTTGCGCATTGCGCGCCGTCAGCCACACCCCTGCGCACTGCATCGAGGGGGCGTGCACAAGCGGAAGTGGACGAGCACAAGTGCGTGGCAGGGTGGGGGAAGAGACACAGGGATGGGAGGCTGGGGGAAGGGACATGGGGAGAAACAGGGGAGGGAGAGAGACACAGGGGAGGGAGATGGGGAAGGAGAAACAATAGAGTGAGAGGGGGAAAGAGACAGAGAGGAGGGGGAAGAGACACAGGGGAGGAAGGGGGGAGAAGAGACACAGGGGAGGGAGAGGAAGTAGTGGGGGGAGAGGCTCACAAAGAGCACCTCCCGTCAAGTAGAGGATAGGAGAGGAAGAGAGGCAGAGAGCCTCACAATTTGTGACGAGGGGGGAGAGGCAAGCAATAAGTGCCAAAGGCGTTAATCGCGAGGCAGGCAGGTTTGAGGGGGGGGGAGAGCCTCGCAATGTGTGGCAAACATATTGCTGTCATTTTTGAAGGGCAAGTCGCTAGTAATATTTATAATAGTGACATGATTTAGTAGTGGCTATTTGGATCTAATAGGCCCCCAGAGTCATTGTTTAATGTTTGAGGCATTTTGTGTGTTCAGAATGTACTCTGTGATAGTGACTCATTTCAAATTAAATATTTTCATGTGTCTGCCATCTTTATATTTGGAGGCCATGACACTTCTATTTGTTATTTCTCTTGACCAATTTATTATTTAAGACTTGTACGCTTGTACAAACATGCATATATCCATATATTGTTTTGGTTCCTACGCCCCTGCTTGAGGATTTTAATGATGAATTTAAATCCTTCTGCATCTACTTACTGTGCATGTTTTTCATTGTCCTTGGTTTTCTTTGCTGTATAATAAAATAATTGTAGTAAGAAATGGCTCCCAATATCAGCCGTCCCAACACAGGCAAAATAAAAATACTTAAGGTCCTGTTGCTTCTATATGGGACTGACCAATAATCCCATTAACCATTTCACTGCCATTAGGTCACTCTACTTCTAAATTTGACAGTTTCTTTAAATGGGTTGTGTATTCCTGACAAGTGATTAACATAAGACTAGCAGGCAATTAAGAGAAGAAGAGGAAAACACATTTGATTTTATTTCTTTCCCTAAATTCCCAAATCAATAAACAATGGCAAATGTTTATAAAATCTTCTGTAGCCTCCTAGCAATGATCCACTGTAATGCAGCTTTCCTAACTCTGAAGTAGTAATAATCAGTGTAAGCATTTTAAAAAAATGTCTGATTGTGTACAGTATATATATGTATATCCCTGGTGGTTGAGTGCTTCTACCACTGTCGACCTGGGGTGAATCTAAGTCAGGGAAACAAGAGTTCACACCACCCTGAAGCCAAGCAGTGTTGTGCCTGGTCAGTACTGGGATGGGAGACCACCTAGGAATACCAGGATCTGTATGCTGGGGCCCACTGGAGAAAGAACTGGCAACCCACTCCAGTATCTCTGCCATGAAAATCAAGTGTATCAGTAAGGTGGCTTGTGGTCCATGAGGTCACGTAGAGTCGGACACAACTGAATGACGCCATTTATATATATCATAGGAGATTGGAATACTTAAGTAGGGAACCAAAAGACACCTGGAATAACTGGCAAATTTGGCCTTAGAGTACGAAATAAAGCAGGTGAGAGATTAGTAGAATTTTCTCAAGATAATTATCTTGTCGTAGCAAACACCTTGTTCCAACAGTCTCCGAGGCGACACTACACATGGATATCACCAGATGGACAACATAGAAATCAGATTGACTAAATACTTTGCCCCTTTGCTTAGACCATGAGCTTCTTTTTGCAAAGTTGAAAATCAGGGAAAACCATCAGACCAAGTAGATACAAAATAAATAATATCCCTTGTTAATATGCAGTGGAAGTAAAGAATAGATTTAAGGGACTAGACATGGAAGATAGAATGCCTAAAGAACTTTGGCCCGAAGTTTGCAACATTATCCAGGAAACAGCAACAAAGAACATCCCTAAAAGAAAGAAAAGTAAGAATACAAACTGGTTGTCTGATAAAAAGATTGAAGAAGATATGAAAATGGGAAGGTCAAGAGATCTCTTCAAGAAAATTGGGAACCTAAAAGGCACCTTTCATGCCAAAGTGGATGTGATAAAAGACAAATGTGGTATGGCCTTAACAGAAGAAGATCAGATAAAGAAGCAGTGGCAGAAATACACTGAAGATCTATACAGAAATGATCTTAACAACAATGATGACCTCAATAGTTTTTCCAATGAGTTGGAGCCAGACAGCTTGGAGAACCAAGTGAGATGGGCCTTAGGATGTCTTGCTAATATAATAATAAGGCTGCAGGAGCTGGTGGAATCCCAATTGAACTATTCAACATTCTACAGGATGATGCTGTGAAAGTATCACTTGCCTCATGCCAACACATTTGGAAAACTCAACAATGGCCAATAGACTGGAAAAGGTCAGTCTACATCTTAATCCCCAAAAAAGGCAGTGCCAAAGAGTGTACTAATTATCGAACAATTGCACTCATTTCACATGCCAGCAAGGTAATGCTTAAGATTCTACAAGATCGACTCCAACAATATATGGACCAGGAACTACCAGATGTGCAAGCCGGGTTTTGTAGAGGAAGAGGCACAAGAGATCAAATTACCAATGTCAGCTGGATAATAGAGAGAGCAAGAGAATTCCAGAAAAACATTTACTTCTGCTTCATGGACTATTCTAAAGCCTTTGACTGTGTGGATTACAACAAAATGTGACATGTCCTTAAATAGATGGGAGTACCAGATTATCTCATCTTCCTCCTCAAGAATCTGTATATGGACCAAGAAGCCATGGTCAGAACCGAACATGGGATAACAGAATGGTTCAAGATCGGAAAAGTCGTGCAACAAAGTTGTATATTGTCACCTTATTTATTCAACTTATATGCAGAGTTGGTCATGCGTAAAGCCGCTGATAAATTAATCCAAACTCGGAATCAATATTGCTGGAAGGAATTTTAACAACCTCAGATACGCCGATGATTCCGCTCTGATAACTGAAAATGAGGAGGAACTAGAGGACTTATTGATGAGGGTAAAAGAAGAGACTGCAAAAGTTGGGATGCTGCTACACATTAAAAGGACGATGATCATGGAAAACAGCAATCTCACAAGAAGAAGTGGAGGCAGTAACAGATTATATTTTCCTTGGATCCAAGATCTCTGCAGATGATGACTGTAGTCATGAAATTAAAAGACGTGTGCTTTTGGGGAGGAAAGCAATGGCAAGCTTGGACAAGCTAGTAAAAAGTAAAGATATTAAATTATCCACAAAGTTCTGCATAGTTCGAACTATGGTTTTCCCAGTAGTAACATACAGCTGTGAGAGCTAGCTCATAAAGGAGTCTGAGAGACTTAGAATTGACGCCTTTGAATTATGGTGTTGGAGAAGACTGCTTAGAGTCCCTTGGACTGCAAGAAGATCCAATAAACCAGTACTTCAGGAAATCAAGAGAAACTGTTCACTAGAAGGCACGATCATGAGGCTGAAGCTCAACTATTTTGGCCATATAATCAGACAGCAGGATTCCCTAGAAAAGACTCTGATGCAGGGAAAGATTGAAGGCACAAAAAGAAAGGGGACTAAAGAGGCGGAGATGTTAGATGAGGTCACAGAAGCAATGAACAAGAACTTGATAGAGCTCAGAGGGGCGGTGACTGAGAGATGCACTTGGCGTGCTGTGGTCCATAGAGTCATGGAGGGTCAGATCCACTTGAACGACTAAACAAAAGTAACAAATACAGTATTATATTAAAAGAACAGAAGAGAATACCCAGCACCTCTCACATACTTACTCTCAAACACTGCCCGAAATTCATGCATCTGAAAAAAGAACAGCAATTAATTTATTAGTAGAATGTATCTTTTACAGTAAAAGTATACAGATTAATTGCATTAGACATTAAACCAGGGAATAATCATCCGAGTATACACAAAGCCCAGACTCTGGCTCATAATAACTGCTGCTGAAATTATTTTCCAAAAGCCAAGTTAGTTTGGTAGATATGTAGATAATGTAGAACAATAGAGAAGGAATTTTGTGATAAGAAAATAACAGAAGTGATCGCTAATATACTTGTCGTACCGTGAGTTTGTGTAACAATTGCAGTTGCAGAGCGATTAAAAGCAAGTACATGACAAAAAGCCAAAATGGTAAATCATGCATTCTATATGTAGCATTTCTGGGCCTGATCATGATCAATTAAGCAAGACCCGTAACTTACTGCTTAGACAGAACCAAACCAGAAATGTGAGGAGAGGGAGGAAGAGAGTGAGAACGAGAGAGAAAGATGAGGGAAGGAAAGAGAAGGAAGCAGGGGGGAGAGCCAGAGAAAGAAGGAAGGAGGGGGAGAGAGAGAGTGAGAAGGAGAGGGGGAGAGATAAGGAGGGAGGAGGAGAGAGAGAAAAAAAGAGGGAGAGAGAGTGTGAAAAGGGGGGGAGAGGCAGAGAGAGAAGAAAGGAGGGGGAGAGAGAGAGTGAGAAGGAGAGGGAGAGAGATAAGGAGGGAGGGGGAGAGAGAGAGAAAAAGGGAGGGAGAGAGAGTGTGAAAAGGAAAGGGAGGGAGAGAGAGAGAGAAGGAGGCGGAGAGAGATGGATGGAGGGAGAGAAAAGGAGAGAGAGGAGGGAGAGAGAGAGAAGGAGAGAGAGAGGGATGGAGGGAGAGAAAAGGAGAGAGAGAGAGAATGAGGGAGTAGAGAGAGAGGAGGTGGTAGAGAGATAAGGAAGGAGGGGAGAGCGTGAGAAGGAAGGAAGGAGGGGAGAGAGTGAAAAGGAGAGGGAGGGAGAAAACATGGGAGAGAGAGGAAGGGAGAGAGAGATGAATGGTGAGAGAGAGAGAAGAAGAAAGAAAGAGAGGAGGGAAGGAGAAAGAAGGAAGTGGGGGGAAAAGGAAGGAGGGGGAGAGAGTGTGAGAAGTAGCGGGTGAGAGGGAAGGAAGGAGGGGGAGAGAGAGAGACAAGGAAGGAGGGGGAGAGAGAGTGAAAAGGAGAGGGAGGGGGAGAGAGAGAACGAGAAAGAGATAGAGAGGAGGGAAGGATAGAGAAGGAAGGGGGGGGAGAGAGAAGGAAAGAGAGAGAGAGGAGGGAAGGAGAGAGAATGATCATTTATGACGACTGGTTTCTTTATAATGTTTGTTTTCCAGACTACATAGAGCTAAAACATGATTCCTAATCAGGAATCCTAGTATTCCTGAGCTGTCATTATTGATAATTAAGCAATAGAAATATCACCATTATCTCATATTAACTGTGCCTTAATATTACAATGCTCCATCTCTGACAACTGAGAGAAAGATGTAAAGTATTTATTGTACCAACCCCAACATATATAACAGTACATATAGGCTATGCTATGTCTATACAGCAATGTGTCAGACACACAACTCTACACAGACACACAACTCTACACAGACACACAACTCTACACAGACACACAGCTACTACTTTAAAATAACTATAATAGGAGCATAAGTCAAATGAACGCAAAATACTTACCACTTTTTATTTTTTGGCCTTATTATTTCTGAAAATAATACAAAAGAGAATAATTTAACCCAATATAAATCTCATAGAAAGACAAAAAAGTTGCTTCCCGTGAGAGCTACAATTACTTAAGTGTGTAATATTTATAGCGTGCAAGCTTTTGGATGACAGGAAATAATCAGATTCTCAATTTGCAAGAAAACGTTTGATCAGGGCCATTTGGGTGATTTCTGTTATCATTATAATTTAAAGGAGCCAAACAACTATGTGATAATAAATGACTTCATATGATCACTATCCTTCAATAAAATATAAATAAAATAGATGCAAATAGCCCTAAGATGACAGTTATGGGCTATGTTTTAACACGTAGCCCCAATTTAATAGGGCTGTAAAATGCAATTATATTTACTTTTTATTTCTGCAAGAACTGGGACCTTTGCTGTATCCACTGAAAGGACCACTGGAGTTCAAGAGAAATGGCACTTGTTTGTGAACTATGTAATAAACTAGCAATATTACACCTGTATAACTTATGAGCATGGAGTATTTTTAGAGAAAACTCTGTTTCTGAATAAAGGAATCCATTTTGTGTCTTATGTCACATCCTGAAAACTGGATCATGAGGGGTTGTCTACTTGGCTATCAATTGTAAGAGGGGTGAAAAAGGAGTCTCTAGCAGTATTTTTTAAATAATGGATAAAACTAAAATTGATACCACACCCTTTCCCCTTCACAGGTCCAGAAGTTTATATCAATAAATGCAAGAATCGCAAATGTCCCTCTCTCTTACACCATCATACACACACTAACTTCCACCAGAATATTATGGTGGCCTCCGGGACCAGCAGAGACAGCAAACTTAAACATTTTTTCTAATTTAAAAAATGTACAATTTTTTTCAGAAAATATATTTTTCTTGTTTAAACCCTCCTGGCGGTATGACATAATCATACCGCCTTGTTCCGCCCCTTGTTCCTGGTTCCTCATCTAGCTGTGACCAGGCATCCCGAGTGACGTTACATGCACGTCACGTCATTAGCGTTTCCTGGTCCCGGTCACAGCCAGATGAGTTGCGGCAGGGGAAGGATAATTATCAGATCATAGTAAGAGGAGTGGGGAGAAGGGAGGTGAATGGAGAGGGGGAAGGGAGGAGGATAAGGGGAAAAGGGAGAAAAGGGAGGATAAGGAGGAGGATAAGGTGTAAATGGAGAGAGGAATGGTGTACTGAGAGGGCTCAGGAAAATTAGGCAGCACTGGGCTCTCTCCAGATCTGCCCTTGCACTTCCGTTGTAATCCCGATCGTGGCTCGGGGTTACCGCTTTAGGTACTTAAAATTGACCCTGAGCAATGCTTGGGATTACCGCTAGGAGGGTTAAAAGAAGGGTGTTAGTTGATGTTTCACAGTGTTTATTGGCTCAGAGTCTAAAAACATATGCAGCGGTTTAACTACTTTGTGGGCTTGCCCTCGGTCAGCCAATGAGGTCTGCTGTTCCTGTTACTTTTAAGCAGGTTCCATGTCCCTTTATTTATGTTCTTGGTCAGACACAAACATACAGATTGTTTTCTTTGTACACTGGTCCTTTAAAGCTTTGAATATCGATCTACCACAAATTGAACCCTGGAGTTCCCTGCAATTGCCTCAAGGACAAGTTACCTTTTTTTACATATACTGTTTGGTTGGTGTTTCATTTGGTGCAAACTAATTGCAAGATGGCAGTTGTAGACAACTGAGAAGTAATTTCCTGATAAGAAGAAAGGAATAAAACAGAAGTGAGATGTAACAGTGATATTAATATTGGTTACCTAAGTACAATGACGGTATGATGGCAGTTGTAGACAACTGAGAAGTAATTTCCTGATAAGAAGAAAGGAATAAAACAGAAGTGAGATGTAACAGTGATATTATTATTGGTTACCTAAGTACAATGACCGTATGAACAAAATCACCAACCTCTACATGATATTTATGGTGGAACATTAGTATTTGTGCTTATTGTAACATATCAACAAGACTCGTACATCATTATCGAGAGCCAGCTGAAAGAGAGAAAGAAGGGATAAGAAATATTATGTATTATAGTAAACACAAGAGTTATACTACATTATGTATATACAGTAATGCATATGGCACACACCACTATACATTAACCGATTAAAATAAGAACATAGGTCAAACATGAACAACTAACCAGTAGCCTCATTCAATTGCAAGCCCGTAATTGCCTTCAAACTGAACTGAACATTTAGATGTATTCAATTGTCTCTAACCCATAATTACAGGCTCACAGACTGCACACGCAATCCAAGAACTTATAAGTAGGATTTTAGGGGACATGATCATATGATCTGGCAATAATTAAGCAAGCATGTAAGTTAAATTTTAGAAAGAGCCAATAGTAAATAAATCTGTCATCATGACATCAGTAAAACATGGAATTTAAACTACAATTAATTAGTGTTAAGAAGTACAATTTGTGATCAAACTCACAATCCAGCAATGTAGAAATTAATAAAAATCATTAAAGCAACTGTTCTAGTCCATGCGGGTTCCATAATATGTATTTAACCCCTTGATTCCCTGGATCGATATAACATAGAATTAAAAGTAAAAAAAAAAATGTTTTGCAGATTTCAATTCATTCTAATGTATTTAATTGCTTTTTCAGTATTTTAAAGTACAGTAGTGCTTGTTTATTGGCAGCTGCAGTTATACGAACAGGTGTTTAACCCACTTGCGAGTCTTATCTAGAACTTGTATAACCTTTTTATACATTTGCCATTTACAATTCTGAAGGCAATTGCAGACTTTTGAATCTTTTTAATTGAAAATGGATTTTGTGTCTTTAGCATTGGTATCATTTACAGGTTTGATAAATCAGAAGAGGAGATCGGACAAAGTTTTTGACAACGGCAGTGATTTTGAGCCTGTAACTCACGATCGAATGCAAGTAGCTAGAAGAGGCCAATTGAATATCCGTAACATTTCCAAGCTGCATTACGGGCTCATGTAATTGGGGTTTGGCCAATTGAATATGGATCCAGATCTGTATATTATGTATATAAAGCAATGCATATGTCACACTACTTACCAGATTATTTAAACATTTGGAACAAAACATCTTTCACTTTTTCCACTTATAGATCATTGTGAAAAAAACACAAAGAACAATTCAACCCAGTAATAATCAGAGAGAGAAATAAATAGGTTACATGACATGAATGAGAAAATGATTTAATAGTGTGGAATATTTATACCCTATAATTATAGGATGAGGTAAACGACATTTTAACTGTGAATAAACACTATAAAGGTGAATATTACTTTTTAGTCATGAAGATGAAAAATATATATATATATATATTTTTTTTTTTTAAATGTTTTAAAGTGTAAAATAGCTTCCTACTATAGATGTGTGTGTATAAATATATACATATATATATATATATAGAGTAATTTAGAAATTACTAATCTATATATATATATTCATATATATATATATATATATATATATATATATATATATACATAGATTAATAATGAGTATTGCAGTATATTATGATACATATTGTATTTGACAAACGTCTTATTTATAGTGACGAGCTTTCAAGAGATTTAACTTCTCTTTATCAAGTCTCAAGCATGAGATGGAACCCTCAGTTTGATTAAAAACAGCAATGCAGAGAGAGTGGAGACAACATCTGATATTATCAGGTAAATACATATAGGGGTAATAAACACAAGATAGTAAACAAAACATATATACCCATACTATATACATCAATATATAAAGGGAAAAAAACAGTGCACTGGTCCACAGTGATATCTTTCCTATTGGACAAGCACATTACTAAGGGCCTCATTCAATTGTGATTTGGCCAATTGAATAGGGCTCTATATAAGCACAGAGCATATGTTATTTACAGATTTTATTTAGTTAGTGAAGACCATGCATTTGGATAGAAGTTCACTAACTTAAAACTTTTGTAAAAAATATAAGCTCTGTGCTTAAATAGAGCCTTATTCAATTGGCTGAATTGCAATTGAATGAGGCCCTAAGAGTGCTAAGCCTGTTATGGTATTATACGAAAAAATCACATTAAATTGTGATGTGTTAGAAAACCTAAGTCCATATTAAGTCCTGTATTTTTAGTGTTACAAATGCTTTTCTCTCTTGAATGTTTTAAAAAATTTTCCTCTGAGTATTTTGACTTTTAAGTTTTGTATATACAGTATATTAAAGTATTTTATATATGCAACCCATTAGTCTTTTTTTTTTTATCCAGCACTTCTCCCTGATTTCTATGTACTTCTCCCAGCCCTTTCCAGAGCTCCCCTGCACCTTCCCAAGTCCTCTCAGCACCTCCCCAGGAGAAGTTAAATTGTTATTGAGATAAATTAACTCATCATATTGCATCCACTAGAAAGTGGCAGTGATAAGTTAACTCATCTTTAACAGTTAGACGATTAATGATTGTTATGTCCCTACCACATTTACAAGATGGATGTTCAATGTAACTTCTACCCATTTAGAGAGTTGAACTATTGAAAATAACCTTAAGTATAGTATAGTATAGTACCCCTCCTTTGTAATTGATACTCAAAGCCATCCTCTTTCATCTACACTTTCTTATTCCATCTATCTCTAAGATTTTCCCATTTTGTTTCGATTAATAACATACAAGAGAGGAAGACCCATAACTCACCGATTTCTAGAAAGATCACAGGAAAAAAAGAACCTTGAACAAGGTGACACTAAGTAGCCAATCAGGCATGATGTCACAATGTCCCTTATTACATCACTGCGTCACTGGCCATAGATGGATTCCATTGCTGCAGCCAAAACATCATTCTATGCAAGTCTCTAGGACTGAGAAATTAAGGAAGAATCCAACTGTGATTCATAATATCTGCTCTATAGCCTAATTGAGAAATGAAAAGGGGTTTTAATATTATTTTATTTTGTTTTAATATTTCTGTTTGGTAAATCAATCAATAAACTGTTTTGTAAATTTTGTCCCTAAACAAGTAATTGGTGCTAGGCAATTCTGTGTTCATTTATCACATATATAGTTGTGAGCAATATGGGTTGTTGCTGTCAAGGAGCGCCGAAGGCGCTTCTTTCATTGGAGGAGATGAGTGCCGTAGGCGCTCATCCCTACGACCAATCACGACTTAGGCAGTGAACGCCTAATGCGCTCACTGCGCTGGTAGAAATGAGCGCCATAGGCGCTCTTTCCTACGACCTGCAGAACTAAATCTCAATTACACCATTCACAATGCGAGGCACATAGCAGTTTGAAAAAAAATGCGCAGAAAAATTATGGCCTGTAACACTTGCAAAAAGGAAAGCAGCACTTAAAAAAAAAAAAATACGCCCTGCGGTAAAAAACTAAGTCAAATACAAAAACAACAATAACACCACCAAAATTAACAAAAATGCAAAACAAATACCACTCACAGCACGGGGGGACAGACACGATGTCTGGGAGTCAGGTTGCACGACAATTTAACGACAATTTGCCCATGTTCCACACACGAAAATCGCCTAAGCGAGAAACAAAATGGCTACAGAAAAAAGCAAAAAAGAGGCTACACGACCCCTAAGCACGCAAGACACCGCCAAGCACATAAGACTTTTACACAGGCACGTACAAGGTATAAAATACACTATTAGGGAAAACTAAAAAATGCTCCACACCCGCGTAACATATACACAATCGCTGCCATTTTAGATATTTATGGTGGTCCTAGTTTGTGGGTAGAGTTAAATAGCGGAGCAGCAAATTCCAAAAGAATATTAGTTGGAGTATGCTATAAACACCCAAATATAGCTGATAGTGAGGAAATACAATTATTGTTACAGATTGGAAATGCAGCTAAGCATGGGCAAGTTCTAATAATGGGAGACTTTAATTACCCTGATATAAACTGGATAAACGAGACCAGCAGCTCAGCTAAGGGGAGCAGGTTCTTGAGTACACTCAGGGATCATTATCTGGCCCAGGTTATACAAGAGCCTACTAGAAATGAAGCTATCTTAGATTTACTCATCACAAATAATATTGTTGGAATAGGGCAACCTTTGGGAAACAGTGATCACAACACAGTCTCATTTGAGATTGAATTTAATTTTTTTTTTTAAGGGGCCAACCTAAACTCTTAATTTTAAAAGGGCAGATTTTAACGGTCTAAGGGAAGCAATACAAAGTATAGACTGGGACAGAGAACTGATAGGTAAAAACACCAAACATAAATGGACAACATTTAAATCCTTACTAAATATACATACTTATCACCGTGTACCAAGTGGGAATAAAAGTAAAAGCAGTAAATTACATCCAATGTGGCTTAACAATAATTTAAAGATCAAGATACGGAGTAAAAAACAGGCATTTAAATTATACAAACAAGAGGGGACAGAGACTGCTTTACGGGAGTACAAGGAAATCAACAAGTCTTGCAAAAGCGCTATTAGACTGGCTAAAATAGAAAATGAAAAATGCATTGCAAAAGAGAGTAAGACTAACCCTAAAATATTTTTTAAGTATATTAATGGGAAGAAGGCAAGGAAGGAAGCTATAGGAACATTACAATGTGACACAGGCCTCAGGGATCAGTATCAGGTCCTCTCCTTTTTAACATATTTATTAAGGACTTAGAGGTAGGATTGGAGTGTGGTGTCTCCATTTTCGCTGATGACACAAAGTTGTGTAAGGTAATTAAATCAGATAATGATGTGCTTTACCTTCAAAGGGATTTACATAAAATTGAGGAATGGACATCTAAGTGGTAGATGAGAATTAATACAAATAAATGTAAAGTTATGCATCAGGGAAGGAAAAATAGCCAATTTATAATCTTAATGGAGCAAATATAGGGGTATCAGATATTGAAAGGGAGTTGGGAGTACTTGTGGACAACCACCTAGGTAACATAGCTAAAAACCAAGAAGCAGCTGCAAAGGCAAATAAAATATTAGCATGTATTAGGAAAGGTATAGAAGCAAGGGAAGAAAATATAATTCTGCCACTATACAAATCCCTAGTAGACCCTCATTTGGTATATGAAGTACAATTTTGGGCACCACTTCAAAAAAAGGACATTCTAGAGCTGGAAAAGGTACAGAGGAGGGCAACAAAACTAATAAGGGGAATGGAGGGGCTAAGTTATGAAGAAAGACTAACCAAATTAAGCTTATTTTCTCTAGAAAAAAAGGCATCTAAGAGGAGATATGATTACCTTATACAGTATAAATACATCCAGGGTCAGTATAAAGATTTGTTAAGGGAGCTTTTTGTGCCAAGAGGTTTTCAACTGACAAGAGGACATCCTTCGAGGTTAGAAGTAAAAGGCGCTCATGGCGAGCCACGCGATGAGCACCAAATATAATTCTGCCACAGGGTGCTCAGAGAACTAAAAGTAGAGCAGAGGAGAGGATCGCAATGAGCTCCAAAGGCATTCAGCATTGGTCTCACAATGAACACCGAGACTGCTCAGAGGAGCAAAAGTACACAAGGGGAAAGGGTCGCAATGAGCGCCAACGGCATTCAGCACGGCCCTTGCAATGAGCGCCAAAGGTGCTCACATCACCAAAATTACACAAGCGGAAAGGCTCTCAATGAGCACCAAAGTAAATCAGCGCGCCCCTTGCAATGACTGACAAAGGTACTTAGACCACCAAAACAAAACGAGCACCAAAGGAGCTCAGCGAGGGGCTCACAATCAGCGCACAGGGTGCTCAGAGAACCAAAACTAGAGCAGAGGAGAGGATCGCAATGAGCGCCAAAGACGTTCAGCACGGGGCTCACAATGAGCGCAGAGAGTGCTCAGAGGAGCAAAAGTACATGAGGGGAGAGGCTTGCAATGAGCGCCAACTGCAATCAGCACGGCCCTTGCAACGAGCGCCACAGTTACACCACCAAAATTACACAAGCGGAGAGGCTCGGAATGAGCACCGAAGGCGCTCATTGCAAGCCACGCGATGAGCGACAATGGCGCGCAGTGCGGGCTCACAACCAGCGCAGAGGGTGCTCAGAGGATCAAAAGTGCACCAGGGGAAAGGTTCACAATGAGGAGCTCAGCGCGGGGCTTGTCTACTAAAAACCTTACATTGTGTGCCAAACAGCATTCCCAGCCTTACAATTTTATTGACCGTCATTTTTTGACAGGCAAGTCGCTAGTATATATATAATGTAGAATTATGGATAAGTTCTTTTAACGATAAAATGTTACACACAACTCAACACCAACACACAGCTCCTACTTCAAAAAATAACTATAAGAACATACGTCAATTGAACACCAACTACTTACCACTTTTTACCTTTTACCCATGTTGTTTTTTCGGAAAATAAGTGAGGAAAAAAAGAGAGGAGGTGAGGGAAGCAGGGACGTAGGAAATAGGGCCATGTATTTTGTAAATCCCGCGTGCCTGGCTTGGCTCAGCCTAATTTTCATCCCCGCGTTCCTCAACTGCTTGCAGCGTAAGTCTCGCGTGCCTCAACTGCTCGCCTTGCAAAGCGCGCAGGAGCTCCTTTGGCACTCATTTCTGCCTAAGACCCACGTACTTCAATGCCTCAACTGCTTGCCTTGCTTTGCTAGGCTCGTAGGGCACCTTCAGCGCTCATTGCCTAATTCCTGGAAGCTAGTAAGCCTTCAATACCTCAACGGCTCACCTCGCTTCACAAGGCTCGCAAGCGTGACGACAAATCTCAGTTTGACAACTATTATATGTGATTTTATATATATATATATATATATATATATATATATATATATATATATATATATTGTAACATAGTGCCTCCCAGAGGCGAGAGCAAGGCACACACAAAGAAATGGATGTGGTCCCTTGCAATTAGGCTCTTTTTGGCCTAGCAGAGTAAGGCCAGAGTCTCACTACAAGCTAAGAAGGACGCTTGTATGCATCTGCCAGTGAGAGCAAAGGCAGTATGTTTAATCTGGTCTGCAGGAAGCAGTGACAGGAGTGTTTAGAGCCTGTTTTGGTATAGACTTCAGGGAGCCTTACAAAGCATGGAAGGCAGACTGTGAGAGGAACCATTTTGGAGCTGCTGGGACTGCTGAGCAAGCAGTAAGTTCACAGGCTTAGTGAAGAGCCTACAAGTTTACAGTCTGGACCAAACTAAGAAGTCTGCTGCAGAGAATAAGGATTTATGCTACAAGGACATTTATAGAGGAGACTGTTTGCTGCATAAGTAAAAGAGATTTGCAGAGGAGCTGCTGCAAGGATTTGGCCATAGCAGTTTTTACAGAGCAGACTGATAGGTGATATCCCATTGATTGGAGTAGAGGATCCATTACAGCTGTCGTAGCAAACACCTTGTTCCAACAGTCTCCGAGGCGACTCTACACATGGATATCACCAGATGGACAACATAGAAATCAGATTGACTATATTCTTTGCCCCTTTGCTTAGACCATGAGCTTCTTTTTGTAAAGTTGAAAATCTGGGAAAACCATCAGACCAAGTAGATACAAAATAAATAATATCCCTTGTTAATATGCAGTGGAAGTAAAGAATAGATTTAAGGGACTAGACATGGAAGATAGAATGCCTGAAGAACTTTGGCCCGAAGTTTGCAACATTATCCAGGAAACAGCAACAAAGAACATCCCTAAAAGAAAGAAAAGTAAGAATACAAACTGGTTGTCTGATAAAAAGATTGAAGAAGATATGAAAATGGGAAGGTCAAGAGATCTCTTCAAGAAAATTGGGAACCTAAAAGGCACCTTTCATGCCAAAGTGGATGTGATAAAAGACAAATGTGGTATGGCCTTAACAGAAGAAGATCAGATAAAGAAGAGGTGGCAGAAATACACTGAAGATCTATACAGAAATGATCTTAACAACAATGAGTTGGAGCCAGACATCTTGGAGAACCAAGTGAGATGGGCCTTAGGATGTCTTGCTAATATAATAATAAGGCTGCAGGAGCTGATGGAATCCCAATTGAACTATTCAACATTCTACAGGATGATGCTGTGAAAGTATCACTTGCCTCATGCCAACACATTTGGAAAACTCAACAATGGCCAATAGACTGGAAAAGGTCAGTCTACATCTTAATCCCCAAAAAAGGCAGTGCCAAAGAGTGTACTAATTATCGAACAATTGCACTCATTTCACATGCCAGCAAGGTAATGCTTAAGATTCTACAAGATCGACTCCAACAATATATGGACCAGGAACTACCAGATGTGCAAGCCGGGTTTTGCAGAGGAAGAGGCACAAGAGATCAAATTACCAATGTCAGCTGGATAATAGAGAAAGCAAGAGAATTCCAGAAAAACATTTACTTCTGCTTCATGGACTATTCTAAAGCCTTTGACTGTGTGGATTACAACAAAATGTGACATGTCCTTAAATAGATGGGAGTACCAGATTATCTCATCTTCCTCCTCAAGAATCTGTATATGGACCAAGAAGCCATGGTCAGAACCGAACATGGGATAACAGAATGGTTCAAGTTCGGAAAAGTCATGCAACAAGGTTGTATATTGTCACCTTATTTATTCAACTTATATGCAGAGTAGGTCATGCGTAAAGCCGCTGATAAATTAATCCAAACTCGGAATCAATATTGCTGGAAGGAATTTTAACATCCTCAGATACGCCGATGATTCCGCTCTGATAACTGAAAATGAGGAGGAACTAGAGGACTTATTGATGAGGGTAAAAGAAGAGACTGCAAAAGTTGGGATGCTGCTACACATTAAAAGGACGATGATCATGGAAAACAGCAATCTCACTTCCTGGAAAATAGACAGGGAAGAAGAAGTGGAGGCAGTAATAGATTATATTTTCCTTGGATCCAAGATCTCTGCAGATGATGACTGTAGTCATGAAATTAAAAGACGTGTGCTTTTGGGGAGGAAAGCAATGGCAAGCTTGGACAAGCTAGTAAAAAGTAAAGATATTAAATTATCCACAAAGTTCTGCATAGTTCGAACTATGGTATTCCCAGTAGTAACATACGGCTGTGAGAGCTAGCTCATAAAGGAGTCTGAGAGACGTAGAATTTACGCCTTTGAATTATGGTGTTGGAGAAGACTGCTTAGAGTCCCTTGGACTGCAAGAAGTTCCAATAAACCAGTACTTCAGGAAATCAAGAGAAACTGTTCACTAGAAGGCATGATCGTGAGGCTGAAGCTCAACTATTTTGGCCATATCATCAGACAGCAGGATTCCCTAGAAAAGACTCTGATGCAGGGAAAGATTGAAGGCACAAAAAGAAAGGGAACTAAAGAGGCAGAGATGTTAGATGAGGTCACAGAAGCAATGAACAAGAACTTGATATAGCTCAGAGGGGCGGTGACTGAGAGATGCACTTGGCGTGCTGTGGTCCATAGAGTCATGGAGGGTCAGATCCACTTGAACGACTAAACAAAAGTAACAAATACAGTATTATATTAAAAGAAAAGAAGAGAATACCCAGCACCTCTCACATACTTACTCTCAAACACTGCCCGAAATTCATGCATCTGAAAAAAGAACAGCAATTAATTTATTAGTAGAATGTATCTTTTACAGTAAAAGTATACAGATTAATTGCATTAGACATTAAACCAGGGAATAATCATCCGAGTATACACAAAGCCCAGACTCTGGCCCATAATAACTGCTGCTGAAATTATTTTCCAAAAGCCAAGTTCGTTTGGTAGATATGTAGATAATGTAGAACAATAGAGAAGTACTTTTGTGATAAGAAAATAACAGAAGTGATCGCTAATATACTTGTAACAATTGCAGTTGCAGAGCGATTAAAAGCAAGTACATGACAAAAAGCCAAAATGGTAAATCATGCATTCTATATGTAGCATTTCTGGGCCTGATCATGATCAATTAAGCAAGACCCGTAACTTACTGCTTAGACAGAACCAAACCAGAAATGTGAGGAGAGGGAGGGAGAGAGTGAGAATGAGAGAGAGAGATGAGGGAAGGAAAGAGAAGGAAGCAGGGGGGAGAGGCAGAGAAAGAAGGAAGGAGGGGGAGAGAGAGAGAGTGAGAAGGAGAGGGAGAGAGATAAGGAGGGAGGGGGAGAGAGAGAGAAAAAAGGAGGGAGAGAGAGTGTGAAAAGGGGGGGAGAGGCAGAGAGAGAAGGAAGGAGGGGGAGAGAGAGTGAGAAGGAGAGGGAGAGAGATAAGGAGGGAGGGGGAGAGAGAGAGAAAAAAGGAGGGAGAGAGAGTGTGAAAAGGAAAGGGAGGGAGAGAGAGAGAGAGAAGGAGGCGGAGAGAGATGGATGGAGGGAGAGAAAAGGAGAGAGAGGAGGGAGAGAGAGAGAAGGAGAGAGAGAGGGATGGAGGGAGAGAAAAGGAGAGAGAGAGAGAATGAGGGAGTAGAGAGAGAGGAGGTGGTAGAGAGATAAGGAAGGAGGGGAGAGCGTGAGAAGGAAGGAAGGAGGGGAGAGAGTCAAAAGGAGAGGGAGGGAGAAAACATGGGAGAGAGAGGAAGGGAGAGAGAGATGAATGGTGAGAGAGAGAGAAGAAGAAAGAAAGAGAGGAGGGAAGGAGAAAGAAGGAAGTGGGGGGAAAAGGAAGGAGGGGAGAGAGTGTGAGAAGTAGCGGGTGAGAGGGAAGGAAGGAGAGGGAGAGAGAGAGACAAGGAAGGAGGGGGAGAGAGAGTGAAAAGGAGAGGGAGGGGAGAGAGAGAACGAGAAAGAGATAGAGAGGAGGGAAGGATAGAGAAGGAAGGGGGGGAGAGAGAAGGAAAGAGAGAGAGAGGCGGGAAGGAGAGAGAATGATCATTTATGACGACTGGTTTCTTTATAATGTTTGTTTTCCAGACTACATAGAGCTAAAACATGATTCCTAATCAGGAATCCTAGTATTCCTGAGCTGTCATTATTGATAATTAAGCAATAGAAATATCACCATTATCTCATATTAACTGTGCCTTAATATTACAATGCTCCATCTCTGACAACTGAGAGAAAGATGTAAAGTATTTATTGTACCAACCCCAACATATATAACAGTACATATAGGCTATGCTATGTCTATACAGCAATGTGTCAGACACACAACTCTACACAGACACACAACTCTACACAGACACACAGCTACTACTTTAAAATAACTATAATAGGAGCATAAGTCAAATGAACGCAAAATACTTACCACTTTTTATTTTTTGGCCTTATTATTTCTGAAAATAATACAAAAGAGAATAATTTAACCCAATATAAATCTCATAGAAAGACAAAAAAGTTGCTTCCCGTGAGAGCTACAATTACTTAAGTGTGTAATATTTATAGCGTGCAAGCTTTTGGATGACAGGAAATAATCAGATTCTCAATTTGCAAGAAAACGTTTGATCAGGGCCATTTGGGTGATTTCTGTTATCATTATAATTTAAAGGAGCCAAACAACTATGTGATAATAAATGGCTTCATATGATCACTATCCTTCAATAAAATACAAATAAAATAGATGCAAATAGCCCTAAGATGACAGTTATGGGCTATGTTTTAACACGTAGCCCCAATTTAATAGGGCTGTAAAATGCAATTATATTTACTTTTTATTTCTGCAAGAACTGGGACCTTTGCTGTATCTACTGAAAGGACCACTGGAGTTCAAGAGAAATGGCACTTGTTTGTGAACTATGTAATAAACTAGCAATATTACACCTGTATAACTTATGAGCATGGAGTATTTTTAGAGAAAACTCTGTTTCTGAATAAAGGAATCCATTTTGTGTCTTATGTCACATCCTGAAAACTGGATCATGAGGGGTTGTCTACTTGGCTATCAATTGTAAGAGGGGTGAAAAAGGAGTCTCTAGCAGTATTTTTTAAATAATGGATAAAACTAAAATTGATACCACACCCTTTCCCCTTCACAGGTCCAGAAGTTTATATCAATAAATGCAAGAATCGCAAATGTCCCTCTCTCTTACACCATCATACACACACTAACTTCCACCAGAATATTATGGTGGCCTCCGGGACCAGCAGAGACAGCAAACTTAAACATTTTTTCTAATTTAAAAAATGTACAATTTTTTTCAGAAAATATATTTTTCTTGTTTAAACCCTCCTGGCGGTATGACATAATCATACCGCCTTGTTCCGCCCCTTGTTCCTGGTTCCTCATCTAGCTGTGACCAGGCATCCCGAGTGACGTTACATGCACGTCACGTCATTAGCGTTTCCTGGTCCCGGTCACAGCCAGATGAGTTGCGGCAGGGGAAGGATAATTATCAGATCATAGTAAGAGGAGCGGGGAGAAGGGAGGTGAATGGAGAGGGGGAAGGGAGGAGGATAAGGGGAAAAGGGAGAAAAGGGAGGATAAGGAGGAGGATAAGGTGTAAATGGAGAGAGGAATGGTGTACTGAGAGGGCTCAGGAAAATTAGGCAGCACTGGGCTCTCTCCAGATCTGCCCTTGCACTTCCGTTGTAATCCCGATCGTGGCTCGGGGTTACCGCTTTAGGTACTTAAAATTGACCCTGAGCAATGCTTGGGATTACCGCTAGGAGGGTTAAAAGAAGGGTGTTAGTTGATGTTTCACAGTGTTTATTGGCTCAGAGTCTAAAAACATATGCAGCGGTTTAACTACTTTGTGGGCTTGCCCTCGGTCAGCCAATGAGGTCTGCTGTTCCTGTTACTTTTAAGCAGGTTCCATGTCCCTTTATTTATGTTCTTGGTCAGACACAAACATACAGATTGTTTTCTTTGTACACTGGTCCTTTAAAGCTTTGAATATCGATCTACCACAAATTGAACCCTGGAGTTCCCTGCAATTGCCTCAAGGACAAGTTACCTTTTTTTACATATACTGTTTGGTTGGTGTTTCATTTGGTGCAAACTAATTGCAAGATGGCAGTTGTAGACAACTGAGAAGTAATTTCCTGATAAGAAGAAAGGAATAAAACAGAAGTGAGATGTAACAGTGATATTAATATTGGTTACCTAAGTACAATGACGGTATGATGGCAGTTGTAGACAACTGAGAAGTAATTTCCTGATAAGAAGAAAGGAATAAAACAGAAGTGAGATGTAACAGTGATATTATTATTGGTTACCTAAGTACAATGACCGTATGAACAAAATCACCAACCTCTACATGATATTTATGGTGGAACATTAGTATTTGTGCTTATTGTAACATATCAACAAGACTCGTACATCATTATCGAGAGCCAGCTGAAAGAGAGAAAGAAGGGATAAGAAATATTATGTATTATAGTAAACACAAGAGTTATACTACATTATGTATATACAGTAATGCATATGGCACACACCACTATACATTAACCGATTAAAATAAGAACATAGGTCAAACATGAACAACTAACCAGTAGCCTCATTCAATTGCAAGCCCGTAATTGCCTTCAAACTGAACTGAACATTTAGATGTATTCAATTGTCTCTAACCCATAATTACAGGCTCACAGACTGCACACGCAATCCAAGAACTTATAAGTAGGATTTTAGGGGACATGATCATATGATCTGGCAATAATTAAGCAAGCATGTAAGTTAAATTTTAGAAAGAGCCAATAGTAAATAAATCTGTCATCATGACATCAGTAAAACATGGAATTTAAACTACAATTAATTAGTGTTAAGAAGTACAATTTGTGATCAAACTCACAATCCAGCAATGTAGAAATTAATAAAAATCATTAAAGCAACTGTTCTAGTCCATGCGGGTTCCATAATATGTATTTAACCCCTTGATTCCCTGGATCGATATAACATAGAATTAAAAGTAAAAAAAAAATGTTTTGCAGATTTCAATTCATTCTAATGTATTTAATTGCTTTTTCAGTATTTTAAAGTACAGTAGTGCTTGTTTATTGGCAGCTGCAGTTATACGAACAGGTGTTTAACCCACTTGCGAGTCTTATCTAGAACTTGTATAACCTTTTTATACATTTGCCATTTACAATTCTGAAGGCAATTGCAGACTTTTGAATCTTTTTAATTGAAAATGGATTTTGTGTCTTTAGCATTGGTATCATTTACAGGTTTGATAAATCAGAAGAGGAGATCGGACAAAGTTTTTGACAACGGCAGTGATTTTGAGCCTGTAACTCACGATCGAATGCAAGTAGCTAGAAGAGGCCAATTGAATATCCGTAACATTTCCAAGCTGCATTACGGGCTCATGTAATTGGGGTTTGGCCAATTGAATATGGATCCAGATCTGTATATTATGTATATAAAGCAATGCATATGTCACACTACTTACCAGATTATTTAAACATTTGGAACAAAACATCTTTCACTTTTTCCACTTATAGATCATTGTGAAAAAAACACAAAGAACAATTCAACCCAGTAATAATCAGAGAGAGAAATAAATAGGTTACATGACATGAATGAGAAAATGATTTAATAGTGTGGAATATTTATACCCTATAATTATAGGATGAGGTAAACGACATTTTAACTGTGAATAAACACTATAAAGGTGAATATTACTTTTTAGTCATGAAGATGAAAAATATATATATATATATATTTTTTTTTTTTAAATGTTTTAAAGTGTAAAATAGCTTCCTACTATAGATGTGTGTGTATAAATATATACATATATATATATATATAGAGTAATTTAGAAATTACTAATCTATATATATATATTCATATATATATATATATATATATATATATATATATACATAGATTAATAATGAGTATTGCAGTATATTATGATACATATTGTATTTGACAAACGTCTTATTTATAGTGACGAGCTTTCAAGAGATTTAACTTCTCTTTATCAAGTCTCAAGCATGAGATGGAACCCTCAGTTTGATTAAAAACAGCAATGCAGAGAGAGTGGAGACAACATCTGATATTATCAGGTAAATACATATAGGGGTAATAAACACAAGATAGTAAACAAAACATATATACCCATACTATATACATCAATATATAAAGGGAAAAAAACAGTGCACTGGTCCACAGTGATATCTTTCCTATTGGACAAGCACATTACTAAGGGCCTCATTCAATTGTGATTTGGCCAATTGAATAGGGCTCTATATAAGCACAGAGCATATGTTATTTACAGATTTTATTTAGTTAGTGAAGACCATGCATTTGGATAGAAGTTCACTAACTTAAAACTTTTGTAAAAAATATAAGCTCTGTGCTTAAATAGAGCCTTATTCAATTGGCTGAATTGCAATTGAATGAGGCCCTAAGAGTGCTAAGCCTGTTATGGTATTATACGAAAAAATCACATTAAATTGTGATGTGTTAGAAAACCTAAGTCCATATTAAGTCCTGTATTTTTAGTGTTACAAATGCTTTTCTCTCTTGAATGTTTTAAAAAATTTTCCTCTGAGTATTTTGACTTTTAAGTTTTGTATATACAGTATATTAAAGTATTTTATATATGCAACCCATTAGTCTTTTTTTTTTTATCCAGCACTTCTCCCTGATTTCTATGTACTTCTCCCAGCCCTTTCCAGAGCTCCCCTGCACCTTCCCAAGTCCTCTCAGCACCTCCCCAGGAGAAGTTAAATTGTTATTGAGATAAATTAACTCATCATATTGCATCCACTAGAAAGTGGCAGTGATAAGTTAACTCATCTTTAACAGTTAGACGATTAATGATTGTTATGTCCCTACCACATTTACAAGATGGATGTTCAATGTAACTTCTACCCATTTAGAGAGTTGAACTATTGAAAATAACCTTAAGTATAGTATAGTATAGTACCCCTCCTTTGTAATTGATACTCAAAGCCATCCTCTTTCATCTACACTTTCTTATTCCATCTATCTCTAAGATTTTCCCATTTTGTTTCGATTAATAACATACAAGAGAGGAAGACCCATAACTCACCGATTTCTAGAAAGATCACAGGAAAAAAAGAACCTTGAACAAGGTGACACTAAGTAGCCAATCAGGCATGATGTCACAATGTCCCTTATTACATCACTGCGTCACTGGCCATAGATGGATTCCATTGCTGCAGCCAAAACATCATTCTATGCAAGTCTCTAGGACTGAGAAATTAAGGAAGAATCCAACTGTGATTCATAATATCTGCTCTATAGCCTAATTGAGAAATGAAAAGGGGTTTTAATATTATTTTATTTTGTTTTAATATTTCTGTTTGGTAAATCAATCAATAAACTGTTTTGTAAATTTTGTCCCTAAACAAGTAATTGGTGCTAGGCAATTCTGTGTTCATTTATCACATATATAGTTGTGAGCAATATGGGTTGTTGCTGTCAAGGAGCGCCGAAGGCGCTTCTTTCATTGGAGGAGATGAGTGCCGTAGGCGCTCATCCCTACGACCAATCACGACTTAGGCAGTGAACGCCTAATGCGCTCACTGCGCTGGTAGAAATGAGCGCCATAGGCGCTCTTTCCTACGACCTGCAGAACTAAATCTCAATTACACCATTCACAATGCGAGGCACATAGCAGTTTGAAAAAAAATGCGCAGAAAAATTATGGCCTGTAACACTTGCAAAAAGGAAAGCAGCACTTAAAAAAAAAAAAATACGCCCTGCGGTAAAAAACTAAGTCAAATACAAAAACAACAATAACACCACCAAAATTAACAAAAATGCAAAACAAATACCACTCACAGCACGGGGGGACAGACACGATGTCTGGGAGTCAGGTTGCACGACAATTTAACGACAATTTGCCCATGTTCCACACACGAAAATCGCCTAAGCGAGAAACAAAATGGCTACAGAAAAAAGCAAAAAAGAGGCTACACGACCCCTAAGCACGCAAGACACCGCCAAGCACATAAGACTTTTACACAGGCACGTACAAGGTATAAAATACACTATTAGGGAAAACTAAAAAATGCTCCACACCCGCGTAACATATACACAATCGCTGCCATTTTAGATATTTATGGTGGTCCTAGTTTGTGGGTAGAGTTAAATAGCGGAGCAGCAAATTCCAAAAGAATATTAGTTGGAGTATGCTATAAACACCCAAATATAGCTGATAGTGAGGAAATACAATTATTGTTACAGATTGGAAATGCAGCTAAGCATGGGCAAGTTCTAATAATGGGAGACTTTAATTACCCTGATATAAACTGGATAAACGAGACCAGCAGCTCAGCTAAGGGGAGCAGGTTCTTGAGTACACTCAGGGATCATTATCTGGCCCAGGTTATACAAGAGCCTACTAGAAATGAAGCTATCTTAGATTTACTCATCACAAATAATATTGTTGGAATAGGGCAACCTTTGGGAAACAGTGATCACAACACAGTCTCATTTGAGATTGAATTTAATTTTTTTTTTTAAGGGGCCAACCTAAACTCTTAATTTTAAAAGGGCAGATTTTAACGGTCTAAGGGAAGCAATACAAAGTATAGACTGGGACAGAGAACTGATAGGTAAAAACACCAAACATAAATGGACAACATTTAAATCCTTACTAAATATACATACTTATCACCGTGTACCAAGTGGGAATAAAAGTAAAAGCAGTAAATTACATCCAATGTGGCTTAACAATAATTTAAAGATCAAGATACGGAGTAAAAAACAGGCATTTAAATTATACAAACAAGAGGGGACAGAGACTGCTTTACGGGAGTACAAGGAAATCAACAAGTCTTGCAAAAGCGCTATTAGACTGGCTAAAATAGAAAATGAAAAATGCATTGCAAAAGAGAGTAAGACTAACCCTAAAATATTTTTTAAGTATATTAATGGGAAGAAGGCAAGGAAGGAAGCTATAGGAACATTACAATGTGACACAGGCCTCAGGGATCAGTATCAGGTCCTCTCCTTTTTAACATATTTATTAAGGACTTAGAGGTAGGATTGGAGTGTGGTGTCTCCATTTTCGCTGATGACACAAAGTTGTGTAAGGTAATTAAATCAGATAATGATGTGCTTTACCTTCAAAGGGATTTACATAAAATTGAGGAATGGACATCTAAGTGGTAGATGAGAATTAATACAAATAAATGTAAAGTTATGCATCAGGGAAGGAAAAATAGCCAATTTATAATCTTAATGGAGCAAATATAGGGGTATCAGATATTGAAAGGGAGTTGGGAGTACTTGTGGACAACCACCTAGGTAACATAGCTAAAAACCAAGAAGCAGCTGCAAAGGCAAATAAAATATTAGCATGTATTAGGAAAGGTATAGAAGCAAGGGAAGAAAATATAATTCTGCCACTATACAAATCCCTAGTAGACCCTCATTTGGTATATGAAGTACAATTTTGGGCACCACTTCAAAAAAAGGACATTCTAGAGCTGGAAAAGGTACAGAGGAGGGCAACAAAACTAATAAGGGGAATGGAGGGGCTAAGTTATGAAGAAAGACTAACCAAATTAAGCTTATTTTCTCTAGAAAAAAAGGCATCTAAGAGGAGATATGATTACCTTATACAGTATAAATACATCCAGGGTCAGTATAAAGATTTGTTAAGGGAGCTTTTTGTGCCAAGAGGTTTTCAACTGACAAGAGGACATCCTTCGAGGTTAGAAGTAAAAGGCGCTCATGGCGAGCCACGCGATGAGCACCAAATATAATTCTGCCACAGGGTGCTCAGAGAACTAAAAGTAGAGCAGAGGAGAGGATCGCAATGAGCTCCAAAGGCATTCAGCATTGGTCTCACAATGAACACCGAGACTGCTCAGAGGAGCAAAAGTACACAAGGGGAAAGGGTCGCAATGAGCGCCAACGGCATTCAGCACGGCCCTTGCAATGAGCGCCAAAGGTGCTCACATCACCAAAATTACACAAGCGGAAAGGCTCTCAATGAGCACCAAAGTAAATCAGCGCGCCCCTTGCAATGACTGACAAAGGTACTTAGACCACCAAAACAAAACGAGCACCAAAGGAGCTCAGCGAGGGGCTCACAATCAGCGCACAGGGTGCTCAGAGAACCAAAACTAGAGCAGAGGAGAGGATCGCAATGAGCGCCAAAGACGTTCAGCACGGGGCTCACAATGAGCGCAGAGAGTGCTCAGAGGAGCAAAAGTACATGAGGGGAGAGGCTTGCAATGAGCGCCAACTGCAATCAGCACGGCCCTTGCAACGAGCGCCACAGTTACACCACCAAAATTACACAAGCGGAGAGGCTCGGAATGAGCACCGAAGGCGCTCATTGCAAGCCACGCGATGAGCGACAATGGCGCGCAGTGCGGGCTCACAACCAGCGCAGAGGGTGCTCAGAGGATCAAAAGTGCACCAGGGGAAAGGTTCACAATGAGGAGCTCAGCGCGGGGCTTGTCTACTAAAAACCTTACATTGTGTGCCAAACAGCATTCCCAGCCTTACAATTTTATTGACCGTCATTTTTTGACAGGCAAGTCGCTAGTATATATATAATGTAGAATTATGGATAAGTTCTTTTAACGATAAAATGTTACACACAACTCAACACCAACACACAGCTCCTACTTCAAAAAATAACTATAAGAACATACGTCAATTGAACACCAACTACTTACCACTTTTTACCTTTTACCCATGTTGTTTTTTCGGAAAATAAGTGAGGAAAAAAAGAGAGGAGGTGAGGGAAGCAGGGACGTAGGAAATAGGGCCATGTATTTTGTAAATCCCGCGTGCCTGGCTTGGCTCAGCCTAATTTTCATCCCCGCGTTCCTCAACTGCTTGCAGCGTAAGTCTCGCGTGCCTCAACTGCTCGCCTTGCAAAGCGCGCAGGAGCTCCTTTGGCACTCATTTCTGCCTAAGACCCACGTACTTCAATGCCTCAACTGCTTGCCTTGCTTTGCTAGGCTCGTAGGGCACCTTCAGCGCTCATTGCCTAATTCCTGGAAGCTAGTAAGCCTTCAATACCTCAACGGCTCACCTCGCTTCACAAGGCTCGCAAGCGTGACGACAAATCTCAGTTTGACAACTATTATATGTGATTTTATATATATATATATATATATATATATATATATATATATATATATATATATATATATATATATTGTAACATAGTGCCTCCCAGAGGCGAGAGCAAGGCACACACAAAGAAATGGATGTGGTCCCTTGCAATTAGGCTCTTTTTGGCCTAGCAGAGTAAGGCCAGAGTCTCACTACAAGCTAAGAAGGACGCTTGTATGCATCTGCCAGTGAGAGCAAAGGCAGTATGTTTAATCTGGTCTGCAGGAAGCAGTGACAGGAGTGTTTAGAGCCTGTTTTGGTATAGACTTCAGGGAGCCTTACAAAGCATGGAAGGCAGACTGTGAGAGGAACCATTTTGGAGCTGCTGGGACTGCTGAGCAAGCAGTAAGTTCACAGGCTTAGTGAAGAGCCTACAAGTTTACAGTCTGGACCAAACTAAGAAGTCTGCTGCAGAGAATAAGGATTTATGCTACAAGGACATTTATAGAGGAGACTGTTTGCTGCATAAGTAAAAGAGATTTGCAGAGGAGCTGCTGCAAGGATTTGGCCATAGCAGTTTTTACAGAGCAGACTGATAGGTGATATCCCATTGATTGGAGTAGAGGATCCATTACAGCTGTCGTAGCAAACACCTTGTTCCAACAGTCTCCGAGGCGACTCTACACATGGATATCACCAGATGGACAACATAGAAATCAGATTGACTATATTCTTTGCCCCTTTGCTTAGACCATGAGCTTCTTTTTGTAAAGTTGAAAATCTGGGAAAACCATCAGACCAAGTAGATACAAAATAAATAATATCCCTTGTTAATATGCAGTGGAAGTAAAGAATAGATTTAAGGGACTAGACATGGAAGATAGAATGCCTGAAGAACTTTGGCCCGAAGTTTGCAACATTATCCAGGAAACAGCAACAAAGAACATCCCTAAAAGAAAGAAAAGTAAGAATACAAACTGGTTGTCTGATAAAAAGATTGAAGAAGATATGAAAATGGGAAGGTCAAGAGATCTCTTCAAGAAAATTGGGAACCTAAAAGGCACCTTTCATGCCAAAGTGGATGTGATAAAAGACAAATGTGGTATGGCCTTAACAGAAGAAGATCAGATAAAGAAGAGGTGGCAGAAATACACTGAAGATCTATACAGAAATGATCTTAACAACAATGAGTTGGAGCCAGACATCTTGGAGAACCAAGTGAGATGGGCCTTAGGATGTCTTGCTAATATAATAATAAGGCTGCAGGAGCTGATGGAATCCCAATTGAACTATTCAACATTCTACAGGATGATGCTGTGAAAGTATCACTTGCCTCATGCCAACACATTTGGAAAACTCAACAATGGCCAATAGACTGGAAAAGGTCAGTCTACATCTTAATCCCCAAAAAAGGCAGTGCCAAAGAGTGTACTAATTATCGAACAATTGCACTCATTTCACATGCCAGCAAGGTAATGCTTAAGATTCTACAAGATCGACTCCAACAATATATGGACCAGGAACTACCAGATGTGCAAGCCGGGTTTTGCAGAGGAAGAGGCACAAGAGATCAAATTACCAATGTCAGCTGGATAATAGAGAAAGCAAGAGAATTCCAGAAAAACATTTACTTCTGCTTCATGGACTATTCTAAAGCCTTTGACTGTGTGGATTACAACAAAATGTGACATGTCCTTAAATAGATGGGAGTACCAGATTATCTCATCTTCCTCCTCAAGAATCTGTATATGGACCAAGAAGCCATGGTCAGAACCGAACATGGGATAACAGAATGGTTCAAGTTCGGAAAAGTCATGCAACAAGGTTGTATATTGTCACCTTATTTATTCAACTTATATGCAGAGTAGGTCATGCGTAAAGCCGCTGATAAATTAATCCAAACTCGGAATCAATATTGCTGGAAGGAATTTTAACATCCTCAGATACGCCGATGATTCCGCTCTGATAACTGAAAATGAGGAGGAACTAGAGGACTTATTGATGAGGGTAAAAGAAGAGACTGCAAAAGTTGGGATGCTGCTACACATTAAAAGGACGATGATCATGGAAAACAGCAATCTCACTTCCTGGAAAATAGACAGGGAAGAAGAAGTGGAGGCAGTAATAGATTATATTTTCCTTGGATCCAAGATCTCTGCAGATGATGACTGTAGTCATGAAATTAAAAGACGTGTGCTTTTGGGGAGGAAAGCAATGGCAAGCTTGGACAAGCTAGTAAAAAGTAAAGATATTAAATTATCCACAAAGTTCTGCATAGTTCGAACTATGGTATTCCCAGTAGTAACATACGGCTGTGAGAGCTAGCTCATAAAGGAGTCTGAGAGACGTAGAATTTACGCCTTTGAATTATGGTGTTGGAGAAGACTGCTTAGAGTCCCTTGGACTGCAAGAAGTTCCAATAAACCAGTACTTCAGGAAATCAAGAGAAACTGTTCACTAGAAGGCATGATCGTGAGGCTGAAGCTCAACTATTTTGGCCATATCATCAGACAGCAGGATTCCCTAGAAAAGACTCTGATGCAGGGAAAGATTGAAGGCACAAAAAGAAAGGGAACTAAAGAGGCAGAGATGTTAGATGAGGTCACAGAAGCAATGAACAAGAACTTGATATAGCTCAGAGGGGCGGTGACTGAGAGATGCACTTGGCGTGCTGTGGTCCATAGAGTCATGGAGGGTCAGATCCACTTGAACGACTAAACAAAAGTAACAAATACAGTATTATATTAAAAGAAAAGAAGAGAATACCCAGCACCTCTCACATACTTACTCTCAAACACTGCCCGAAATTCATGCATCTGAAAAAAGAACAGCAATTAATTGATTTGTAGAATGTATCTTATACAGTAACCAAAGTATACAGATTAATTGCATTAGACATTAAACAAGGGAATAATCATCCGATTATACACAAAGCCCAGACTCTGGCCCATAATAACTGCTGCTGAAATTATTTTCCAAAAGCCAAGTTCGTTTGGTAGATATGTAGATAATGTAGAACAATAGAGAAGTACTTTTGTGATAAGAAAATAACAGAAGTGATCGCTAATATACTTGTAACAATTGCAGTTGCAGAGCGATTAAAAGCAAGTACATGACAAAAAGCCAAAATGGTAAATCATGCATTCTATATGTAGCATTTCTGGGCCTGATCATGATCAATTAAGCAAGACCCGTAACTTACTGCTTAGACAGAACCAAACCAGAAATGTGAGGAGAGGGAGGGAGAGAGTGAGAATGAGAGAGAGAGATGAGGGAAGGAAAGAGAAGGAAGCAGGGGGGAGAGGCAGAGAAAGAAGGAAGGAGGGGGAGAGAGAGAGAGTGAGAAGGAGAGGGAGAGAGATAAGGAGGGAGGGGGAGAGAGAGAGAAAAAAGGAGGGAGAGAGAGTGTGAAAAGGGGGGGAGAGGCAGAGAGAGAAGGAAGGAGGGGGAGAGAGAGTGAGAAGGAGAGGGAGAGAGATAAGGAGGGAGGGGGAGAGAGAGAGAAAAAAGGAGGGAGAGAGAGTGTGAAAAGGAAAGGGAGGGAGAGAGAGAGAGAGAAGGAGGCGGAGAGAGATGGATGGAGGGAGAGAAAAGGAGAGAGAGGAGGGAGAGAGAGAGAAGGAGAGAGAGAGGGATGGAGGGAGAGAAAAGGAGAGAGAGAGAGAATGAGGGAGTAGAGAGAGAGGAGGTGGTAGAGAGATAAGGAAGGAGGGGAGAGCGTGAGAAGGAAGGAAGGAGGGGAGAGAGTGAAAAGGAGAGGGAGGGAGAAAACATGGGAGAGAGAGGAAGGGAGAGAGAGATGAATGGTGAGAGAGAGAGAAGAAGAAAGAAAGAGAGGAGGGAAGGAGAACGAAGGAAGTGGGGGGAAAAGGAAGGAGGGGAGAGAGTGTGAGAAGTAGCGGGTGAGAGGGAAGGAAGGAGAGGGAGAGAGAGAGACAAGGAAGGAGGGGGAGAGAGAGTGAAAAGGAGAGGGAGGGGAGAGAGAGAACGAGAAAGAGATAGAGAGGAGGGAAGGATAGAGAAGGAAGGGGGGGAGAGAGAAGGAAAGAGAGAGAGAGGAGGGAAGGAGAGAGAATGATCATTTATGACGACTGGTTTCTTTATAATGTTTGTTTTTCAGACTACATAGAGCTAAAACATGATTCCTAATCAGGAATCCTAGTATTCCTGAGCTGTCATTATTGATAATTAAGCAATAGAAATATCACCATTATCTCATATTAACTGTGCCTTAATATTACAATGCTCCATCTCTGACAACTGAGAGAAAGATGTAAAGTATTTATTGTACCAACCCCAACATATATAACAGTACATATAGGCTATGCTATGTCTGTACAGCAATGTGTCAGACACACAACTCTACACAGACACACAACTCTACACAGACACACAACTCTACACAGACACACAACTCTACACAGACACACAACTCTACACAGACACACAACTCTACACAGACACACAACTCTACACAGACACACAACTCTACACAGACACACAACTCTACACAGGCACACAACTCTACACAGACACACAACTCTACACAGACACACAACTCTACACAGACACACAACTCTACACAGACACACAGCTACTACTTTAAAATAACTATAATAGGAGCATAAGTCAAATGAACGCAAAATACTTACCACTTTTTATTTTTTGGCCTTATTATTTCTGAAAATAATACAAAAGAGAATAATTTAACCCAATATAAATCTCATAGAAAGACAAAAAAGTTGCTTCCCGTGAGAGCTACAATTATTTAAGTGTGTAATATTTATAGCGTGCAAGCTTTTGGATGACAGGAAATAATCAGATTCTCAATTTGCAAGAAAACGTTTGATCAGGGCCATTTGGGTGATTTCTGTTATCATTATAATTTAAAGGAGCCAAACAACTATGTGATAATAAATGGCTTCATATTATCACTATCCTTCAATAAAATACAAATAAAATAGATGCAAATAGCCCTAAGATGACAGTTATGGGCTATGTTTTAACACGTAGCCCCAATTTAATAGGGCTGTAAAATGCAATTATATTTACTTTTTTGTTTCTCCAAGAACTGGGACCTTTGCTGTATCCACTGAAAGGACCACTGGAGTTCAAGACAAATGGCACTTGTTTGTGAACTATGTAATAAACTAGCAATATTACACCTGTATAACTTATGAGCATGAAGTATTTTTAGAGAAAACTCTGTTTCTGAATAAAGGAATCCATTTTGTGTCTTATGTCACATCCTGAAAACTGGATCATGAGGGGTTGTCTACTTGGCTATCAATTGTAAGAGGGGGGGAAAAGGAGTCTCTAGCAGTATTTTTTAAATAATGGATAAAACTAAAATTGATATTACACCCTTTCCCCTTCACAGGTCCAGAAGTTTATATCAATAAATGCAAGAATCGCAAATGTCCCTCTCTCTTACACCATCATACACACACTAACTTCCACCAGAATATTATGGTGGCCTCCGGGACCAGCAGAGACAGCAAACTTAAACATTTTTTCTAATTTAAAAAATGTACAATTTTTTTCAGAAAATATATTTTTCTTGCTTTAACCCTCCTGGCGGTATGACATAATCATACCGCCTTGTTCCGCCCCTTGTTCCTGGTTCCTCATCTAGCTGTGACCAGGCATCCCGAGTGACGTTACATGCACGTCACGTCATTAGCGTTTCCTGGTCCCGGTCACAGCCAGATGAGTTGCGGCAGGGGAAGGATAATTATCAGATCATAGTAAGAGGAGCGGGGAGAAGGGAGGTGAATGGAGAGGGGGAAGGGAGGAGGATAAGGGGAAAAAGGAGAAAAGGGAGGATAAGGAGGAGGATAAGGTGGAAATGGAGGGAGGAATGGTGTGCTGAGAGGGCCCAGGAAAATTAGGCAGCACTGGGCTCTCTCCAGATCTGCCCCTGCACTTCCGTTGTAATCCCGAGCGTGGCTCGGGGTTACCGCTTTAGGTACTTAAAATTGACCCTGAGCAATGCTTGGGATTAGCGCTAGGAGGGTAAAATAAGGGTGCTTGTTGATGTTTCACAGTGTTTATTGGCTCAGAGTCTAAAAACATATGCAGCGGTTTAACTACTTTCTGGGCTTGCCCTCGGTCAGCCAATGAGGTCTATGTACTACAGTAAATTCTATGCTGTTCCTGTTACTTTTAAGCAGGTTCCATGTCCCTTTATTTATGTTCTTGGTCAGACACAAACATACAGATTGTTTTCTTTGTACACTGGTCCTTTAAAGCTTTGAATATCAATCTACCACAAATTGAACCCTGGAGTTCCCTGCAATTGCCTCAAGGACAAGTTACTTTTTTTTACATATACTGTTTGGTTGGTGTTTCATTTGGTGCAAACTAATGGCAAGATGGCAGTTGTAGACAACTGAGAAGTAATTTCCTGATAAGAAGAAAGGAATAAAACAGAAGTGAGATGTAACAGTGATATTAATATTGGTTACCTAAGTACAATGACCGTATGATGGCAGTTGTAGACAACTGAGAAGTAATTTCCTGATAAGAAGAAAGGAATAAAACAGAAGTGAGATGTAACAGTGATATTATTATTGGTTACCAAAGTACAATGACCGTATGAACAAAATCACCAACCTCTACATGATATTTATGGTGGCACATTAGTATTTGTGCTTATTGTAACATATCAACAAGACTCGTACCTCATTATCGAGGGCCAGCTGAAAGAGAGAAAGAAGGGATGAGAAATATTATGTATTATAGTAAACACAAGAGTTACACTACATTATGTATATACAGTAATGCATATGGCACACACCACTATATATTAACCGATTAAAATAAGAACATAGGTCAGACATGAACAACTAAACAGGAGCCTCATCCAATTGCAAGCCCGTAATTACCTTCAAACTGAACTGAACATTTAGATGTATTCAATTGTCTCTAAGCCAAAATTAAAGGGTCACAACCTGCACACGCAAACCAAGAACTTATAAGTAGGATTTTAGGGGACATGATCATATGATCTGGCAATAATTAAGCAAGCCCGTAAGTTACATTTTAGAAAGAGCCAATAGTAAATGAATCTGTCATCATGACATCAGTAAAACATGGAATTTAAACTACAATTAATTAGTGTTTAAAAGTACAATTTGTGATCAAACTCACAATCCAGCAATGTAGAAATTAATAAAAATTATTAAAGCAACTGTTCTAGTCCATGCGGGTTCCATGATATGTATTTAACCCCTTGATTCCCTGGATCGATATAACATAGAATTAAAAGTAAAAAAAATAAATGTTTTGCAGATTTCAATGAATTCTAATGTATTTCATTGTTTTTTCAGTATTTTAAAGTACAGTAGTGCTTGTTTATTGGCAGCTGCAGTTATACGAACAGGTGTTTAACCCACTTGCGAGTCTTATCTAGTACTTGTATAACCTTTTTATACATTTGCCATTTACAATTGAAGGCAATTGCAGAATTTTGAATCTTTTTAATTGAATATGGATTTTGTGTCTTTAGCATTGGTATCATTTACAGGCTTGAAAAATCAGAAGAGGAGATCGGACAAAGTTTTTGACAATTGCAGGGATTTTGAGCCTGTAACTCATGACCGAATGCGAGTAGCTAGAAGAGGCCAATTGAATATCCGTAACATTTACAAGCTGCATTACGGGCTCGTGTAATTGGGGTTTGGCCAATTGAATAGATGTCCAGATCTGTATATTATGGCCCTCATTCAATTGCAATTTGGCCAATTGAATAGAGGTCTAAATAAGCACATCACATATTTTTTTAAAGAAGTTTTAAGTTAGTAAACATCTATCCAAAAACTAAAAACTTCTTTAAAAAAAAGATGCTATGTGCTTATTTAGAGCACTATTGAATTGGCCAAATCATAATTGAATGAGGGCCTATGGGCCTCATTCAATTGCAGTTTGGCCAACTGAATAGGGCTCTAAATAAGCACATAGCATCTTTTTTTTAAAGAAGTTTTTAGTTAGTGAAAACCTTGCTTTTGGATAGATGTTTACTAACTTAAAACTTCTTTAAAAAAAAGATGCTATGTGCTTATTTAGACCTCTATTCAATTGGCCAAATCGCAATTGAATGAGGGCCTATGTATCTAAAGCAATGCATATGTCACACTACTTGCCAGATTATTTATACATTTGGAACAAAACATCTTTCACTTTTTCCACTTATAGATCATTCTGAAAATAACACAAAGAACAATTCAACCGAGTAATAATCAGAGAGAGAAATAAATAGGTTACATTACATGAATGACAAAATTATTTAATAGTGTGGAATATGTATACCCTATAATTATATGGATGAGGTAAACAACACATTTTTTACAGGGAATAAACACTATAAAGGTGAATATTACTTTCTAGTCATGAAGATGAAAAATATATAGATTTTTTTTTTAATGTTTTAAAGTGTAAAATAGCTTCCTACTATAGATGTGTGTGTATAAATATATGTATGTATATATATATATATATATATATATATATATATATATATATATATAGTAATTTAGTAATTACTAATCTATATATATATATTTATATATATATAGATTAATAATGAGTATTGCATTATATTATGATACATATTGTATTTGACAAACTTCTTATTTATAGTGACGAGCTTTCAAGGGGTTTAACTTCTCTTTGTAAAGTCTCAAGCATGATATGGAACCCTCAGTTTGAATAAAAACAGTGATGCAGTGAGAGTGGAGGCAACATCTGACTTTATCAGGTAAATTCCTTCTAGGGGTAATAAACACAACATAGTAAACGAAACATATATACCCATACTATATACATCAATATATAAAGGAAAAAAACAGTGCACTAGTCCACAGTGATATCTTTCCTGTTGGACAAGCACCTCACTAAGGGCCTCATTCAATTGTGAATTGCCAATTGAATAGGTCTCTATATAAGCACAGAGCATTTTTTTTTTTACAGACATTTTTTAGTTAGCGAAGACCTTGCTTTTGGATAGAAATTGACTCACTTAAAACTTCTGTAAAAAATATATGCTCTGTGCTTATATAGAGCCTTATTCAATTGGCCAAATTGCAATTGAATGAGGCCCTAAGAATGCTAAGCCTGTTATGGTATAATAAGAAAAAATCATATGAAATTGTGATAATGTGTTAGAAAACCCAAGTCCATATTAAGTCCTGTATTTTTAGTGTTGAAGAGTGTGATCATCTTTATTTCAAATGCTTTTCTCTCTTGGATGTTTTAAAATGTATTAATAAGTATTTTGACTTTTAAGTTTTGTATATATATTAATGTATTTTATATATGTAACTCATTAGTCTTTTTTTATCCAGCACTTCTCCCTGATTTCCATGTACTTCTCCCAGTCCTTTCCAGAGCTCCCCCTGCACCTTCCCAAGCCCTCTCAGCACCTCCCAAGGAGAAGTTAAATTGTTATTGAGATAAATTAACTCATCATATTGCATCCATTAGAAAGTGGCAGTGATAAGTTAACTCATCTTTAACAGTTAGGCGGTTAATGATTGTTATGTCCCTACCACATTTACAAGATGGATGCTCAATGTAACTTCTACCCATTTAGTTGAACTATTGAAAATAACCTTAAGTATAGTACCCCTCCTTTGTAATTGTTACTCAAAGCCATCCTCTTTCATCTATACTTTCTTATATCATTCCATCTATCTTTAAGATTTTCCCAATGTGTTTCTATTAATACATACAAGAGAGGAAGACCCATAACTCACCTATTTCTAGAAAGATCACAGGAAAAAAAGAACCTTGAACAAGGTGACATAAAGTAGCCAATCAGGCATGATGTCACAATGTCCCTTATGACATCACTGAGTCACTGGCCATAGATGGATTCCATTGCTGCATACAGAACATCAATCTATGCAAGTCTCTTGGACTGAGAAACTAAGGAACAATCCAATTGTGATTCCTAATATCTGCTCTATAGCCTAATTCAGAAATGAAAAAGGGTTTTCAAGTTCTATGGGTTTTAAATTATTTTGATTTGTTTTAATATTGCTGTTTGGTAAATCAATCAATAAACTGTTTTGTAAATTTTGTCCCTGAACAAGTAATTGGTGCTAAGCAATTCTGTGTTCATTTATCACATATATAGTTGTGAGCAATACGGGTTGTTGCTAACGCTTGTGGGCTCGCGTAGCGCTGAAGGCGTTTCTTGCGCTTGTGGAGATGAGTGCCATAGGCGCTCATCCCTACGACCCCACACGACTTAGGCAGGGAGCGCCACAGGCGCTCACTGCGCTGGTGGGGATGAGCACCATAGGTGCTCATCCCTACGACCCCACGCGACTTAGACAGTAAGCGTCGAATGCGTTCACTGCACTGGTGGTGATGAGCGCCGAAACCCGTAGCAGTAGCAGAAAAATTACGGCTTGTAACACTTTCAAAAAGAAAAGCAACAAAAAAAAAAGTTCACTGCGCTGGTGGAGATGATGCATGCGCAAAACATAAGGAGAGAAGGGCGGGAAAGGGAAGAGACACAGAGGCAGGGTGAGAAGAGACACAGAGGGAGTGGGGAAGAGGCACAGAGGGAGAGTGGGGAAGAGGCACAGAGGGAGAGTGGGGAAGAGACACAGAGGGAGAGGGTGGAAGAGACACAGAGGGAGAGGGGGAAGAGACAGAGGGAGAGGGGGGGAAGAGACACAGGGGGGGAGAGACACAGAGGGTGAGGGGGGAAGAGACACAGAGAGAGGGGGAAGAGGCACAGAGGGAGGGGGGAAGAGACATATATATATATATATATATATATATATATTTATTTATACATTTATATTATATTATATATATATATATATATTATACATGTATAGCACATATATAGTTGTGAGTGTACGAGTTGTTGCTAACGCTTGCAGGCTCGCATAGCGAGCCTGCGGCCCTCGCATAGCGAGGGCTGCGGGCGAGGGCCTCAGTTGCTGGCATGGAGCGCCGAAGGTGCTCCTTGCCAGCAACTGAAGCCCTTGAGAAGCGAGGGACTTAGTTGCTGGCATGGAGCGCCAAAGGAGCTCCTTGCCAGCAACTGCGACCCTCGCAAACTTTACGTTGCAACGCAAACAACACGCCACACCAACTATGACCCTTGCAAACTTTACCTGCAATGCAAACAACATACGAGACACGTTATCACACACGACCTCGCAACAATCGGACGCAACTCGCGAACATTACATTACATCAAAACACAATAAATACACACAGCACATACATAAAAAGCTTACCTACAGCAAGAGGAAGCTTACAGGACGTCAAAAAAAACAACTTACACCTTCATTTAAGTAAAAATAAAAGAGTTTGAACACTACAAAATTCGCTAAGCAAGAGAAAAAATGGCCGCCGAACAAAACGAAAACGAGGCTACAGCACTCTAAACACGAAAAACACCACAAACGACCTACAGATATTCCGTCAGGACGCATACCACACATTACCCGCCATTTTACGCCAATGCGGAAGTACACAACTACGCTAACGGTTTGGTCTTGCACACACACAATATTACACTGCACACATTCACCACGCTTACACAGCAGCTCCACACCACTAATGCTGCAGCAACATCAAAACAGATTGCCAGCTCTTCAACACAATGCTTCAAAATACGTAAAGTATATTCATTTATTAATGTATTATATATTTCACTACTACACACCAAACAGCATTAGCTCACTTACAATTTCATTGCCGTCATTTTTTTAACGGGCAATTCTCTAGTATAAGATATTAATAAGAAAACTCAAAAAATCAGATTATAACAGGGTTGAAAATAGGTCTTTAACTATGCTGGAATCTCTAATTAATCAACCGGGAGAAAGCGATAAGAGATTTTCTATCTCTAAGTGTATACAAATATTGAAATACAAATCGCAATTGTGCAAAACATCCAGAATGGAAGATTGGGAAAGAGAAATAGAGGAAAACGGGCCTAGCATTAATTGGTTAGATGCCTGTAAAATTACACAAAAAAACAAAAGAATGTTCAGCCTATAGGGAAATTAATTTTAAACTTACTCAAAGGTACTATAGAGTACCAGTAACAATAAATAAGATATTCCCAGAAAAGTACTCTGGCCTGTGTTGGAGAGAATGTGGACAAAAGGGAACACATCTCCACATTTGGTGGACATGCCCAAATATTCAGGAATTTTGGTCATTGTGTACTAAACAGATTTTACAAATTATTGGATTCCAAATTGGAATTTCTATTTGATGGATATTGTTTTAAATGTCCACAATGAAATAAAATATCAAACAAAAGTTTTGATAATTAAAATTTTAATGGCAGCAAAATGGTTAATTACCAAAAATGGAAAACAGAAAAGCTACCCACGTGGCAGGAGATAATTATTGTCATTAATAGAAACAGACAAATAGAGAAAGACTATCAGTCGAAGATAAGTAAAAACTTTTGGGGTTGGAGGTCAGATTTGATATTACAAATGAAAATTAGTGCTATTTGGCAAGGTTGAGGGCAGAGAGGTAGGAGTGCAAAATAAATTTGTAATGATGGAAGTCCACTGAAGTGCAAGATTTAATCCACAGTCTTCAGCAGTGCAGGAATACCTCTGGGTGTGCATATTGTGCCATGGTTGTTTATATGAGTGAGGGTGTCTGCCTGTAGATACGAGTGCAAGAGTGTAAAGGGTGGAGGTTAAAATCATGTTGTACTGGCAATGTCAGGGCAGGTGAGGCGTGTAAGAAGGGATTGTGGCACATTGGAAAGGATTTGTGGGTCAAGTGCTTGCAGTTTTCTGTGGGTTCTGGTGGCAGGTATTGAAGATGGGCAGTGAATGGAAGGTGTGGTGAGGTTGCAGGTTAGGAGGCAGTGGTCAGGTAGAGGGAGTGGAGAGATGACAAGGTTGAATATTGTGCAGAGATTGGTAAAAAAAATAAGGTCAAAGGAGTGTCTGTCGTAGTGATTTGGGGATTCTGTCCATTTTGAGAGGCCAATGGAAGAGGTAAGTAAAATTAATTTTGGGCTGTAGAGGAGGTGGGTGTGTCTGAGGCAATGTTAAAATAGCCAAGAATGAATGAAGGTACATTGGACAAGACAAAATGAGAATGCCAGGAGGCAAAATAATCCATAATTTGATAGGGTGATCCAGATAGGCCATAGATCACAGCAAATTCTGCCATTTTCTTGCTTACCAGTGGTTCAGATATTAATTTTCACACTTTTAGATCAAGGCCAGTGAGTTAGATATTACCTTACCACTTTAAGCAAACCATTAGCATTAGTCATAGTTAGTAATAGATTATTTATGAACATATTTGCAATTAACATGCACTCTATTAAAATCAGTACAAAACTAGATGAAATATGTCAGGTGTCACATGTAGCATCATCCTGTTAAAAATGTTCTGGAGCAATGCAAGGTAACCAGCTGGTATCCAGATCAAAAATGACGAGAACTGATCTCCCAGGTTTACTTTACTTGCTGCAAACAATGCCAATTAGGCTGCCTCGATCATATCCACAGTCCTTGCAAAATATGGTATTCACTTTTGTTTGGGCTAAGACAGAACCGAAAATGAGACACAAATGTCTGTCCCTATTTTGAAGGGATGACAATTGATATATCCACAAATATAAAATACCCACTTGTTGAGGATTGTTGATTGGCACCAACACTTCATGACAAAAGCCTCAGCATTCATTGACCAGTATCTAGGAGGCATAGCTCACTTTGTTGCTCAGTGTTGGCTTGCAGGCGTCAAAACTAGCAAATACCAGAATAAAGGTTAGTTTCCATTAAACATAATTGTGAGATAAACAATTGATAAGTGATAGATATTGTTCTTTGCCTATTTACCACTGACTCCCCCAATGGACAACCCTGAGCATCCCACAACAATACCTTCATCTTTTATGGGACTTGGTCTCAAGTGGTAGAATCACATTCAAATCAGACACAGAGTAGAACTATTCTTCCTCAACCTGACGGCTGGCTGAGAAAAAACAAATACTACACTACATTTAGACACTACATCAGGGATGATTTGCTATGCCCCTGACTCCTTTTGTGTCCTACAAGAATCGTCTGGACACAACTTATCACACATGTATCAGTTTGTTTTAGAGTCAAATGGTACCAGGCAGATCGGTAACTGGAATACATGCTGAGGTGGGCGGATGATGGCAAACATTGGAACAGTAGATGTAACTCCAGCTGGTCCATTTTGCTATCTCACAACAAAAAGGCTCAAAAACATTACAAAATGCAATATGCGCCATATGTTTTAGCCATTTCCTTTCTGGAAGTCAATATATCTGGTACTGAATTAGCTTATAGACAAAGACATTTCAAGCCACCTTTTGTGCACACTCCTAAATAAGACACCTACAGAACTGTGAGTTTGAAAGGCATGTTTTCCAAATACTTATCAACAGAGGCTCTATACCCTAAATTCAGGAAAGTAAAGGCTGCTCATTTGCCTGGTTCAAAAACGTAAACTTCATTATTACGGTTAAGAACATCACCTATATTAGGCGAGGTCAGAGCCTACAATTTGAATACTTAAAATTACCTTGAACCACATACCTATCCACACTTCTGCATCCTCATCCCTAGTACCATAGGTGCATATATGGGGCAACAGACACTACACTACTAACTGACAGAACACACAAATCATCACTAACATGTTTCTTCTCACATGTACAGTAGAATCCAAGTTATCCGGCACCCTACTAACTGGGACTCTCAAGCAACCGGCACCGGCATCAATTCCCCAAATTCAAAAAACTCCTGCTAAACCGGCATAACCGGCACTATCCGGCACTTCAAGACTGCAAAAAAAATGCTAGCTTTTTTCCTAATTGTTTTTATGGGCACTAAATGGCCCGGTTTTGGTGCTAATGCCTTTTTAGGGTTTTGTGGGGGGTTTAAGGGTCGTATAGACCCTTAAAATCGTGGACTCCCAATTAACCGACAACTACAGTTATCCGGCAATAGGGAGTCCCCGTGGGTGCCGTTTAACAGGGGTTTAACTGTATATTATTCCACACCAGTACTCCTCTAAAAATGAATCAGAGACTGATTACTGAATTGATTCTCCCACTCTTTTTTATTTGAGAGCTTACCTTTGGCAACAAGTAATTTAAAGTACAGTTGTATGCTTTCACAGAATGTACCACTTTGCTGTGTACCATTTATGGTTGTCATTCTTAAGAAAATAAAAATGTTGAAATAAAAGTTTGAGTGACATTTTTTTTTTTCTTTTTGCATTGTGTTAATATTGTTTTGACTTGATCTTACCCATGTATAGCACTACGCAATATGTTGGCAAATAATGGAAATGTTGGAAATAATGGATGTTGGAAATAATAAATAATAACACAGGCCAACACACATTTTGGTGTCTCAAATATTGGACCTGTTTCTGGGTATATTTGACCTGCTGATTCCAAAAATTGAAGTTTTTCCATTTTTGGAAGTTTTTCCATCAGCTCTAGTTTGCCATTACGTGTGCGTCCCATCTTCCTTGGTTTCTGGCTTCCATTGTTCAAAATATTGTTTTTATGTCCATAATAACCCCAGGAACAGGCCTAAAAACCTAGACACCAAGAAAAAGAAAAAATGTAGATCCTAAACAAAAAAAAATGTTTCTTGATTGTGGGCTTTATGGAGTAGAATATGTGGATTATCATGACCAAGGGGAAATCAGATCCATACTGTTACAAAGCCAATGTCTTCTTGTCATCAGAATCTCACTTGTGGTAATAATAAGCTAATTCTGATGTTGTGGAATAATTTAACTGATAAGCAAAAAGTAAGTATTTCAGATTCCATAAGAATAGAAAATCTGTTTGAACTCTTGTCATTTGTTAGGTCTTGGATATTAGGTCCTTATATATATGTTAGGTCTTAGAATTAATAGCACAACATTCACAAATCTGCCAAATAAAATACTTTATTTCATGTTTATTTTCTGTGTTATTTCGATCCTGGCAATCAATGTGTTAATACATATAATGGAACTCGCATGTAATAGAATATCCTATTTACGGCTTTATCAATATTGCAGTATTTCTGGAATGTGGGCCGATAGTAACTCGTGATTGAGTAACGTAAGACTTTGAAATCCCACCTCAATTTTTCAGCAACATAATTCTGACGATCTCTGTGGCCATTGGCTCCATCTAAACCCGTAACTATGTGTTTGACTAATTGATCACGTTCACGGCCACGCATCCAACGTTTGACAAATGGTTTACGGGTTTGCGTCTCAAGCTCGCAGCATGTTCCAATTTAATAGCTAGCCCAAATTTCAAGCCTGCAGCCGTTGCGCGTCTCACATTGCACTTACTGGCTTCAAATTTAATGTGTCTGTTAGATAGTAAAAAATAGTTTCAGATTCAGGTTTACTTGCCAGGAAATTATTCTGAAACAATTCCCATGTTTAGTAGTAATCTGTGGGAGAGCCCTAGCATACAGCCAAATACTTCCAGGATGTAAGACAATGTAAGAATGTTATAATTACTCAAGCTTTTCCGTTCTGATCTTCAGTTTCATTTTTAAAAGATCTCAACAGTCCCATATTAGTATTAGTGCTTAACTACAGATATCTGTAAAAAAAAAAAAAAAAAGATAAACCAGCTTATAAAATATTGGATACCTTCATTTTTGTTTCTCATATTAATGGAAATCTGATTATTGAGAGAGACGCCCACATTAAAAAATATGTGCATATTAAGATAATAAATTAAAAAGTGTGTTTATATTTTTCTTTAACTTTTTGAAACATTTTGCCATTTACTTAGTTAGTTCTTTAAAAGAGCATATTGCAAATATGAGGTTACAGATGTTCTTTAAAGGGCAAGTCCCACCTTTATTTATTTTTTATATTAACAAGTACTCTTGGAGAAGATTAGCTATATTTGTAAAAGCTACAGAACTTGCTTAGGGCTCTATGCATTGTAATTTGGTAGTTTATTTTCTCTATGTTACACTTGGATGTTCAGCAACAGTGAAGTGGCTGGATTATGGCACCCGCCACAAAATTCACAAATCAATAAACTTTTACGTATATTCTTGCTGCATCACAGCCACAGCAGCCAATGGAAGACGTCCAATGGATTTGGTATTCTGTATAATATGAATGTAAATACAAGCTATTTTATGGAATGTGTGTGTACAATGAGCTGTATCTCCCCCCCCCCCCCCCCCCCACACACACACACACACACACACACACAGAATTATTCTGGCTCCTACGTACAGTGCCAAGGATATGGTGTTTTTTATCTAGAGAGAGAGAAAAAGAGAGAGTGCATGAGAAGAAGCAGATTGGAGTGATGGTTTTAAATACCTCTCTGCATGAAATGTAGAAGGAACAAAATTGATGTAAGTTAAATGACTACTGTGATGAAATATTTAAAATACAGTATTTTAAAGTACAAAATATGCTAAATGTTTTTAGAATAAAAAAATGAAATAAAATATCAATATATTATCTATAGTCATCAACTTACTGAGGAGGGAGTAGATATTGATTGAACAAGGAGCTTCTATCAATATTAATCTGGCAACTACAGGTGCCAAAACTTTCAGTAACAGTAAAAGAAAGTGCGTTAGTATACAATAAAACATCATCCTAAAAAAGTAACACACAGAACTAAAATAAAATTTGACATATGTAGTAAGTAATAATTTGGTATAAAGGATAAAAATGAAAAGGTTGTATTTATTGTTTTTACTTTCAAAAATCATTGTGCCTTTATAAAGTTTAGTCATCCAAAAGGCCATGTAGAAAAATGTGGTTAGTAAATTGTTGGTTGGTCACACAAAGTGTCAGAAGTGGGGTAAAGCAGCAGGAACTTGTGAAAGCTGCATACCAGCAACTGACACCACATGGGACAAGCTATCATTTTCTACTGGGTTTTGTCCCACATTTCCGCACTTTTGTTTTAGGAACCCTTTTTTATAATTTCTTTACTGCTTTTCCAAAGTTTTATATAGAATATATTTGCCAGTGTTACATTTTTAAACCAAAACAAAGCAGAGAAAATAACAGGCCTAGCTCTCATCAGAGCACGTAGAGGACGTCATTGTTATACAGAATATGAATTTTGTGTCTTTAGCACTGGTAACATTTACAGGCTTGAAACATCAAAAGAGGAGATCGGATGGACTTACACTTTTGAAAACCACAGGGCTTTTAAGCCTGTAACTCGCGACTGGAATGCAAGTAGCTAAAAGTAGCCAATTGAATATAAGTAACATTTATGGGCTCCATTAGGGCCCTATATACGCAATCTGATTTCCATGTTGGCCACTTATATTTGAAAGAATGCGTTTGTTAGAAGTGTACTAGGCAGAATATTTACTAGCATACTAGTCTATGTCCGACTTCATTTTGAACTTCTAGGCCATATCTACCTGTTATTACAGTTGTCATTTGACAACCAACTTTAATGTTCCAATCTCCTTTGCTGAAAATAACATATGATTAATTATATGTCCAGTAGGTGCGGCATGTTCTCATAGAACTGGTCAGCTTCAGTTTATTCAGCAATCTGATCCACTGTAGTTCAGAAAATCCCAAACTATTGCTATTTAACTCAATATTTTGCTGACTTTGGCCTGATTCATAGGTCCTGCTTTCCAGGTTCCTATATTGTAATTGTTCTTTATAACATCTGGATTCCCATTCACGTCAGAAAACCATCTGCAACTAGCCATCCCTTTGGCATTGAATAAGCCATTTCATAAAGTCAGAGGCTACTTGCTTTCTGTCTTTCCCCATTAATACATTGCACACATTTTGGCTGGCAGTAGTTGCACTTGTCCTTGAGGTTTTTTTGGCAAGATACTGGAGTGGGTTGCCATTTCTTTCTCCAGTGGATGACATAAAGTCTGATCTCTCTGCTATGACCTGTCTCTCTTGTGTATCTCAAAACTGTATAGCTCATAGCAGTTTGGTTTTTTATGACCATGCACTGTTATATGGTCATCTGATTACAACTTATTTCTTCCTAAAAGACCTATAATCCAGATATTGGACCTATACGTTTCTGTTTTTGAGTTTTGGGGTATGGCTCCTTTAATATGTGGTCCTTAGCACTTAACAGTGCTGTGACTGTACTACCCATTACTGTTACAAAGTTAAGTGGGACTGTAGTTCAAAGCAGCTTCAGGGTATGCGTGTTTCATGGGAGTGCCAGAAAGTATAACTGATCAAAGGAACCAATTAATTCAGCAAGCCACAAGAATGCAAGAGGCTCTGCTTGACATCTGGGTTAACCACAACCCATATTTAACTTTTAAGGATACATTTATCAAGAAAGGCTAGTTGTGGGGATAAAAAGTGACGTTAAATATCCTGATTCCTATATTTACTATAGGAGTTATTTATCAAAATGAATTACAATTTATTAGGGATGGATGTTAATCGCTATTAGGTTCGGGATTAACATTACAAAATTGGCTTCCATGTAACGTTGCTATCTACAGCTTCCATAATTTCCAGTAATAGTAAAATAAAACACATTGGTATACAAAAACATGTCACCCTTGAGAGAGTTACAGTCAGTACCAAATGAAAAAGGATGTGTGCAGTAAATAATAATTTGGTACGAAGGATAAAACCCATGTGCCCATTATAATGTTTAGTTCTTGAAAAGACCAAGTAGAAAAATGTGATTGATAAGTGTCGTGAACATTTCATCCCCTAGCAAAAAGCCATAGTCTAGAGGAAAATGTCAACAATCGATGGATAATCCCATCGTCGGTGGAGTGAAGTTTCAACTAACGGACAAGGAAAATGAGGAAAATTAGAAGGGGAAGCCAGGGAGATGAAAAAAGAAAAGAGTTAGGGATTGAGTCTTTTGGGCGAAAATTGCAAAGGTCTTTTGGAAGAATGAAAAGCTGTACAATGCAAAATAAATACTTTAGTTAATGCAGTAATTGACATTTGATGAATTTCCTGAAACAATGTTGAATGAAACAAAGAAGTATAAACTTCCTTGGGTTAATTAATTAATTCATGTTGATGTTTTGAAGACCTAGAACTTGTAATAGGTAAGCTATTTCTAGAAATTTAGAAAAATAGAGTAACAAACGTATTAATTATTATATTTGCTATATCTGTTTATTCACATAAGGCAGAACCTTGAATTCCAATGAAATAGGGCATAAATGAATTCATATCTTCAAGGTTTCCCATCTGTTGAGAAAGCAAAGAAAAAATAATGATAAGTGTCTCAACAAGAAATATTAGTGGATCAAATAAACACTGTACGTAAAGGACCATTGGAGGTCTAGAAAAAAGTCACTGGTTTGTCAAGTGTGTACCAAACTAACAATATTAGCAGTTGTGTAAGCCCTTGGCATAAGTCATTTTCTGAATTCTGAATTCTTAAAGATTCTATTTAGTTACAGGAATCAATTTTCTGTTTGTTACATCACTTCCTCAGAGATGAATCATGAGGGTATGTGTTCTAGATGTTAGTGAAGAGAGGCTTGGGGAGTTAGGGTACAAAGATAAGTGTAAGATAATTGGATAACAATGAAATAGATACAGTGTCCATTCACTCTCATTAGCCCAGAAGCAGACTCCTTGCATCATTAACTGCAACAATAGCTCTCCAGAAATGTAAAGCCCCCTCTCACGCAAACAACTTCAACCACTGTTTCATGGATCTCTCAGAAGCATCTACATTTTTTTTATTTAAGAACTATATATATATCACTTTTTTTTACTTTTATTTTTTCTTTACAGAATATTTTTTCCATTATCAATTCTATTTCTGTATTACGAGCATTATGTAACTATGGGCTGTAGCCAAGATTTACCGGACAGTGTTTTTATGTACAATATGTTGGGTTCACTCTTATGTCAACTATGTCTGAAATTAGATTGGTGCTGCTCTCTTTTATTTTTATCTGCAAAATATTTCATAGTGGTTAAATTATTATAATTTAGTTTTACTTTTTTGCTTTCCAGGTTGCATTTGATAAGGCCAATGGACCAATCAAACCAAACCTCTGTGACAAATTTCATCCTTGTCGGACTCTCCAGCGATCCCTGCCTCCAAGTTGTATTATTTTTCTTATTTCTGGTAATATATATAATAGCATGTTCAGGAAACTTGCTCCTCATTTTAATGGTGGCGCTTCATCTCCGATTGCAGAGCCCCATGTATTTCTTCTTGACTAACCTTTCATTTATTGACATTGTCTTGTCGTCATGCGTTGTGCCAAAAATATTATCGAACACTCTAACTGAGGACAGAAGCATCTCTTTCTTAGGATGTGCAGCTCAGGTGTACTTCTTATTGGCTGTTGGAGCAACAGAGTGCACATTATTGGCTGTCATGGCGTATGATAGATACTCTGCTATTTGCAACCCATTACGGTATAATACAATCATGAATCAGAAGCTCTGCATTTGTCTCGCTGCTGGATGTTGGGTTGTAAGTTTTCTAAATGCTATTATCCAGGTGTCATTAACTTTCACACTCCCCTTTTGTAGGTCTAATTTCGTTAACCACTTTTTCTGTGACATGCTTCCTTTATTCCATCTTTCTTGCAGACAGACCTCAATAAATGAAATAGTAATGTACATAGCAACAGGAATCCTAGCCTTTTCTGGTTTCCTTCTAACCCTTATATCCTATGTCCATATTATCTCCATTATCATGAATCTGATGTCAATGTCTTATTCACATATATGCACCCACGTTCTGCTTACTCTCCATTGAGAGACAGGGCTGTGTCCATGTTCTATACAGCAGTCACTCCCATGCTGAATCCTATAATCTACAGTGTGAGAAATAAGGATTTCTTAAATACTGTGAGGTAAGTGCTGACCAGGAAATAAAACATATAAATTAAGAATGCATGTAAGACATTTAACCAGCGGCGCAGCTAGAGCACTTGCTCTCTCCCTCACTCCCCCCTGTCTCTCTCCCTCTTGCCCTCCCTTCTCTCACTTCCACTCTCTCTCTCTATCCTTCACTTTCTCACTTTCTCTCAATCCCCCCTCTCTCTCCATCTCTTTCTCTCCCTCTTTCTCCATGCCTTTCTTTCCCCTTCTCTCTCCCACTTTCTCTCCCTTCCCCCTCTCTCTATCCCCCATACTATTTCTCTATCTCCCCACTCTCTCTCTCTATCCCCCCACTCACCCCCCTCTCCCCCTTCTCCATCTCTCTACCCCCTATTCCTCTCTTTCTCTCCTCACCCCCTATCATTATAGCCCTTTCTCTCTACCCCTTCTCTTTCTCTCTCTCCCTCTCTCTACCCCACTCTCTTTCTGCCTCTCCCTCTCTCTACCCCCCACCTCTCTTTCTCTCCCTCTCCCCCTCTCTCTTTATTTCCCTCTCTTTCTCGCCTGCACTCCCTCTTCATCTCTTTATCCCTTTCCCCCTTGCCTCTGTCTCCCCCCTTGCCTCTCTCTCCCACTTGCATCTCTTTCTCCCCATTGCACTATGTATCCCCCTCTCCCCCCATGTCTTCCTCTCCCTCCATTTCTCCCCCTCCCTCCATGTCTCCCCCTCCATGTCTCTCCCCCTGGCCTCACCTTTGCCTCTATCTCCCTCCATGTGTTTCCCTCTTTCCCCTTACCTCTCTACCCCATGCCTCTCCCTCTCCCCCATGTCTCCCCCCTCCCTCCATGTCTCCCCCATCCCTCCATGTCTCCCCTTTTCACCATGCATCCCTTTCCCCATGCCTCCTGCTCTCCACCATGTCTCCGGCCTCTCCTCCCATGTCTCCCTCTTTTCCCCATGCCTCACCTCACCTTTCCCTCTCCCACTTGCCTCTCTCCCCCCCTTGCCTCTCTCTCTCCCCCTTGCCTCTCTCTCCCCTTGCCTCTTTCTCTTGCCCAATGTATCCCCCTCTCCGCCCATGTCTTCCCCACCCTCCATGCCCCCTCCTCCCTCCATGTCTCCCCCTCTCCCTCCATGTCTTGCCCTTGCCTCTCTCTCCCTCCATGTCTCCCCCTCTCCCTCCATGTCTCACCCTTGCCTCTCTCTCCCTCCATGTCTCCCTCTTTCCCCTTGCCTCTCTCCCCCGTGCCTCTCCCTCTCCTCCCATGTCTCCCCCTCCCTCCATTTCTCCCCTCTTCCCCATGCATCCCTCTCCCCATGTCTCCTCGTCTCCCCCATTTCTCTGCCTTCTCCCCATGTCTCCCCTTACCTCTCTCCCTCCATATGTCTCCCTCTTTCCCCTTGCCTCTCTCCCCATGCCTCTCCCCCCGATGTCTCCCCCTCCCTCCATGACTCCCCCTCTCCGCCATGCCTCTCCCCATGTCTCCCTATCCCTCCATGTCTCCCCCCATGCCTCTCCGCCTCCCACCATGTCTCACCCTCTCCCCATGTCTCCCCTTACCTCTCTCTCCCTCCATATGTCTCCCTCTTTCCCCATGCCTCTCCCCCCCATGTCTCCCCCTCCCTCCATGACTCCCCCTCTCCGCCATGCCTCTCCCCATGTCTCCCTATCCCTCCATGTCTCCCCCCATGCCTCTCCGCCTCCCGCCATGTCTCCCCCTCTCCCCATGTCTCCCCTTACCTCTCTCTCCCTCCATATGTCTCCCTCTTTCCCCTTGCCTCTCTCCCCATGCCTCTCCCCCCATGTCTCCCCCTCCCTCCATGACTCCCCCTCTCCGCCATGCCTCTCCCCATGTCTCCCTATCCCTCCATGTCTCCCCCCATGCCTCTCCGCCTCCCGCCATGTCTCCCCCTCTCCCCATATCTCCCCCTTCCTCCATGTCTCCCTCTCTCCCCCATGCCTCCCTCTCCCCCCGATGCCTCCACCTTGCCTCTCTCTCCCTTCATGTGTCTCCCTCTTTCCCCTTGCTCTCCCCCATGTCACCCCCTCCCTCCATGTGTCTCCCTCTCCCTCCATGTCTCCCCCTCCCTTCATGTATCTCCCTGGCCTCTCTCTCCTTCTATGTCTCCCCTTCTCCTTCCATGCCTCTCCCTCCTTGCCTCTCCATTGTCTCTTTCCTCCAGCTCTATGATGCCGGGTCTGCTGGCTCCTCCCCTCGCCAGCAGACCCAAGAACGGAGAGCAGAGGACCAGGGCAAGAGGGAATAAGAGCCACATGCGGTGGGAAGCAGGTGGGCTAATTTTTGCCGCCCCCAACGAGGTGCCACCCAGGGTGCTCCGTCCCCTCCCCCAGCGATTCCACTGCATTTAACCACTCATATCCACCAAATCTATAGATTTGAGACAAAAACATGTTTTACTTGTTCTTCTCACTTCAATATGGCCCTCTTCTTTTATGTCAATGTATTATTCACATATATTCACCCACGCTCAGCTTATTCCCCCCCCCCCCCCCAAAAAAAAAGACAGGGCTGTGTCCGTTTTCTATTCAGCAGTCACTCCCATTATGAATCCTATAATATACAGTGTGAGAAATAAGGATTTATTACATACGGCGAGGGAAGTATTAATCAGGAAAAATTAAGATATACCTTAGCAATATATATATGACTTTAAACCACTCCCATCCACCAAATTGGTGAAACCACCTTTATAGATTTGGTACCTGTACTAGGCTTATAATTTTTCTTACAAATGAAACCCTCATATTTTTTAGGGGCAAGTGGTGCAGGTGTCAGATTATAAAACTATTTAAATGTGATTACCATATTTTTTATATACCTATAGCTAATTTAAATACATCACTTTTCCCAATATATGAAATTGTTCCTTAAATTAGTCTTATTATCTCTTGTATGAAAACATTCCCCGTAAGGAAACATGGAGAAATACAATGAGCCCTGACACATCTGATCTAGTTTTACCTTTGTAAATGGCTACCACACCAATGGCTTCCCTTCAAGAGTAACAGGTATGCCTGCCATAGACACACATGTAAAAGGATAAAATTGTGTTTGGTCAAAGTTGTGGATTTTCCAAAGAGAAATAACAATAAGTATAGAATATCCTTTCCCTCTTACCCTATGCAAATGATTGGCAGCGGCAGTGCAGCCGCCAACCGCTGACTTTGCGAATAGTGCAGCCCAATGCATATAAGTCGCACCAACAGAAGAGGCCTTGAGCTATTCGAGGGCCTAGTGCCCACGCCGTTGAGTTACGCCACCTTGAAGGGGGGGATAATTATAGACCTTCCCTGAAACCTGACGGTTGTGTTTGCACAAGAGCTCAGTTGTTTTCAGATGGATCTCATGTGTAAAACCAGACTTGCACACGTGGCAGTTCTCAGTCGATTTATTGTTGGAGCTAAGCTTGCAGGATCTTAAGCATTACCTTCCTGGTATGTGAAATTACTCAATTGTTTGATAATTGGATTTCTATTTGCCACTGCCTTATTTTGGGGATTCGTATATAGACTGACCTTTTCCAGTCTTCTGGTCATTGATGAGATTTCCAAATGTTTTGGCATAATGCAAACACTTAACAGCATCATCTTCTAGGATTAATTCTGATCTTGGCAATAAGAAGCTCATTATCTGAGCTGCAGTCGACTCCAGATCTTGCTGACTTTATGGAGATCCTCCATCTATGGCTACAAAGTATATAGTCAATCAGATGCCTCTACCATCTGGTGATGTCCATGTGTAGAGTCGTCTCTGAGTCTGATGATGTTTATAATTCCAATCTCTAATATATGATGATAGTAACATCTTTTCTTGGGGTTATATCTAGAAGGTGTTGAATATCTTTCTAGAATTGGACTACTCAGCTTCTTCAGCATCTGTGGTTGTAGCATAGACTTGGATCACTGTGATGTTAAATGGCTTGCCTTGAATTCAAATTGAAATCAGTCTGTCATTTATTCACTTTTAACCAAGCACTGATTTGTCCACCTTTTGATTGATTATGAGGGCTACTCCATTTCTTCTGTGGGATTCTTGATCTGGTGATGGACTGGAATTGGACATTTCATATCAGACAATTTTAGTTCACTAAATCACTCACAGCTTCATTGAAGTCCACAAGCCCCTTCACCATGATAAGGTAGTAATCCAGAAGTGAATGCAATGTATGGTAAATAAAATACTGAATATTCAAATAAATGCAACACATTCCTTGGCACGCAAACTCCATTTCATCAGGTATACCTGAAGTGTCATCTACTGACGTTTTATAACCTGTAGCCACCCCAATTAACACTTTCATATCTGAATCACAATGTGTATGTAGTTAACAAACACTTAGTCTCACATAATATATATAAAGTGTACAACTAAAATATTGAGAAGGATTTTCATTACTTTAACCTAACAAAATATATTATAATTTTTAGAGGAAAAATATACTTTCTCAGATATACAGTTGCAAGCAAAAGTATGTGAACCCTTTGTAATGATATGGATTTCTGCACAAATTGGTCAAAAAATTTGATCTGATCTTCATCTAAGTCACAACAATAGACAATCACAGTCTGCTTAAACAAATAACACACAAAGTATTAAATGTTGCCATGTTTTTATTCAACACACCATGTAAAAATTCACAGTGCAGGTGGAAAAAGTATGTGAACCCTTGGATTTAATAACTGGTTGAACCTCCTTTGGCAGCAATAACTACAACCAAACGTTTCCTGTAGTTGCAGATCAGATGTGCACAACGGTCAGGAGTTATTCTTGACCATTTCTCTTTATACACCTGTTTCAGTTCAGCAATATTCTTGGGATGTCTGGTGTGAATCGCTTTCTTGAGGTCATGCCACAACATCTCAATCGGGTTGAGGTCAGGACTCTGACTGGGCCACTTCAGAAGGTGTATTTTCTTCTGTTTAACCCATTCTGTTGTTGATTTACTTCTAAGCTTTGGGTTGTTGTCCTGTTATAACACCCATCTTCTGTTGAGCTTCAGCTGGTGGACAGATGGCCTTAAGTTCTCCTGTAAAATGTCTTCATAAACTTGGGAATTCATTTTTCCTTCGATGATAGCAATCCAGGCCCTGACGCAGCAAAGCAGCCCCAAACCATGATGCCCCCACCACCGTACTTCACAGTTGGGATGAGGTTTTGACGTTGGTGTGCTGTGCCTCTTTTTCTCCACACATAGTGTTGTGTGTTTCTTCCAAACAACTCAACTTTAGTTTCATCTGTTCACAGAATATTTTGCCAGTACTGCTGTGGAACATCCAGGTGCTCTTGTGCAAACTGTAAACGTGCAGCAATGTTTTGCTTAGATAGCAGTGGCTTCCTCTGTGGTATCCTCCCATGAAATCCATTCTTGTTTAGTGTTTTACATATCGTAGATTCGCTAACAGGGATGTTAGCATATGCCAGAGACTTTTGTAAGTCTTTAGCTGACACTCTAGGATTCTTCTTCACCTCATTGAGCAGTCTGCTCTGTGCTCTTGCAGTCATCTTTACAGGACGGCCACTCCTAGGGAGAGTAGCAGCAGTGCTGAACTTTCTCCATTTATAGACAATTTGTCTAACTGTGGACTGATGAACAGCAAGGCTTTTGGAGATACTTTTATAACCCTTGCCAGCTTTATGCAAGTCAACAATTCTTAATCGTAGGTCTTCTGAGAGCTCTTTTGTGTGAGGCGTCATTTACATCAGGCAATGCTTCTTGTGAAAAGCAAACCCAGAACTGGTGTGTGTTTTTTATAGGACAGGGCAGCTGTAACCAACACCTCCAATCTCATGTCATTGATTGGACTCCAGTTGGCTGACACCTCACTCCAATTAGCTTTTGGAGATGTCATTAGTCTAGGGGTTCACATACTTTTTCCACCTGCACTGTGAATGTTTACATGGTGTGTTCAATAACAACATGGTAACATTTAATTATTTGTGTGTTATTAGTTTAAGCAGAGTGTGATTGTCTATTGTTGTGACTTAGATGAAGATCAGATCACATTTTTTGACCAATTTGTGCAGAAATCCATATTATTCCAAAGGGTTCACATACTTTTGCTTGCAACTGTATGTACCTTGGCTCTCAAGCAGTCTTTAGACCATAACCTTGACGTACATCCTCTTATATAAACCTATCCCTGAAAGCAGAAGACAACTTCATTTTTACTAAGCCAAGTAAATGTAACAAAACCTTAGAAACTCTAATACTGTTGTGTTTTGTGGACTAATTAGACTGTTCTATTATATATAACTAGCGACTTGCCCGTCAAAAATGATAGCAATAAAATGTGAAGCCTGGCAATGCTGTTTGACACACATTGCAAGCCTCACCCCCTCTACATGATGGGAGGCGTTCATTGTAAGTCTCTCCCCCCCCCCTCTACTTTACTGTGTCTTTCATCCCTCCCCTGTGTCTCTTCCCTCCTCTCCCCCCCCCTGTGTCTCGTCCCCCCTCCCTCCCCTGTGTCTCTTTCCCCCCTCTCCCTCCCCTGTGACTTTTCCCTCCTCCCCTGTGTCTCTTCCCCCCTGCCCTGTGTCTCTCCCCTGTTTTTGGTAATATATTTAATCACATTATCACATATATAGTTGTGAGCGTACGAGTCGTTGCTCACGCTTGCGGGCTCGCGAAGCGAGCCGCGGCCCTCGCGTAGCGAGCCACGGGCCTCGCGAAGCGAGGGCCGCGGCTCGTCACTGGGCAAGGACCTCAGTTGCTGGCATGGAGCGCCGAAGGCGCTCCATGCCAGCAACTGAGGCCCCTCGCGAAGCGAGGGCCTCAGTTGCTGTCGAGGTCACTGGCCACGGGCCTCAGTTGCTGGCATGGAGCGCCGAAGGCGCTCCATGTCAGCAACTGAGGCCCCTCGCGAAGCGAGGGCCTCAGTTGCTGGCGAGGTCACTGGGCAAGGGCCTCAGTTGCTGGCATGGAGCGCCGAAGGCGCTCCATGCCAGCAACTGAGGCCCCTCGCGAAGCGAGGGACTCAGTTGCTGGCGAGGTCACTGGGCAAGGGCCTCAAACCCTCGCAAAATTCACGTCGCTACTCAAAAAACACGACACACAAATTACGACACTCGCTAAATTTTACGAGGAACGCAAACAACGTACGAAACACGTTACCACACATTACGACCTCGCAAACATCGGACGCAACACGCCGACATACAAACATTTAAAACAATACATACACACAGCACATACATAAAAAACTTACCTACACCAAGAGGGAGCACCCAGGACCTCAAAAATGCAACTTACACCTCGATTTTACTCGAAATAAAACAGTTTAGAGACTAAAAAAAAATCTAAGCGAGAGAAAAAATGGCTGCCGAACAAAACGAAAACGAGGCTACAGCACTCTAAACTCGCAAAACACCACAAAACACCTACGGATATTCCGATACAGACCTATACCACACATTACTCGCCATTTTACACCAATGCGGAAGTACACGACTACGCTAACGGTTTGGTCTCGCGCACGCACAGTGTTACACTGCACACATTCACCATGCTTATACAGCAGCTCCACACCACTAATGCTGCAGCAACATCAACACAGATTGCCAGCTCTTCATCACAATGCTTCAAAATAGGTACACTATATTCATTTACTAATTTAGCTACCTTACAATTTCATTGCCGTCATTTTTTGACGGGCAATTCGCTAGTTATGAAATATTCTTATAATCTTCCTTTACTATATCTGTCTTGCAGATGCAGGGAAATCTGAACAAGGATTGTAGCTCTTTGTTTTTTTTTTTTTTCTAACCTTCTATCACGACATTAGCATTTTAAATTACAAAGACTCATATTATTTGAGCATATACGTTAAATAAAAAATATATACAGTTGTGCTCAAAAGTTTACATACCCTGTCAGAAATTGTGAAATGTTTCTATTTATTTTGAAAATATAACTGATCATGCAAAAAAAATTATTTTATCGATCATATAGGGCCATTTATTATCACATAGTTGTTTGGCTCGTTTTTAAGTCATGATGATAACAGTAATCACCCAAATGGTGCTGGACAAAAGTTTACATACCCTTGAATATTTGGCCTTGTTACAGACACACAAGGTGATACATACAGGTAAAATGGCATTTAAAGCTTAATATCCCACCTGTGGCTTTTTAAATTGCAATTAGTGTCTGTGTATAAATAGTCAATGAGTTTGTTAGTTTTCACATGGATGCACTGAGCAGGCTGGATACTGATCCATGGGGAGCAGAAAATAACTGTCAAAATACCTGTGTAACAAGGTAATGGAACTTCATGAAGATGGAAAAGGATATAAAAAGATATTCAGTACTGTTCAATCACTTATTAAGAAATGGAAAATTCCCGGATCTCTTGATACCAAGCCAAGGTCAGGTAGACCAAGAAAGTTTTCAGCCACAACTGCCAGAAGAATTGTTTGGAATACAAAAAAAAACACAGGTAACCTCAGGAGAAATACAGGCTGCTCTGGAAAAAGATGGTGTGGTTGTTTCGAGGAGCACAATGCAACGATACTTGAACAAAAATTAGCTGCATTGTCAAGATGCCAGAAAGAAGCCTTTACTGCGCCAATGCCACAAAAAATCCCAGTTACAATATGCCCGACAACACCTTGACACACCTCAAAGCTTCTGGCACACTCTAATTTGGAGGGACGAGACCAAAATAGAGCTTTATGGTCACAACCATAAGCACTATGTTTGGAGAGGGGTCTACAAGGCCTGTAGTGAAAAGAATACCATCCCCACTGTGAAGCATGGTGGTGGCTCACTGATGTTTTGGGGTAGTGTGAGCTCTAAAGGCACAGGGAATCTTGTGAACATTGATTGCAAGATGAATGCAGCATGTTATCAGAAAATACTGGCAGACAATTTGCATTCTTCTGCACGAAGGCTGCGCATGGGACGCTCTTGGACTTTCCAACATGACAATGACCCTAAGCACAAGGACAAGTTGACCCTCCAGTGGTTACTGCTGAAAAAGGCGAAGGTTGTGGAGTGGCAATCACAGTCTCATGACCTTAATAACATCGAGCCACTCTGGGGAGATATCAAATGTGTGGTTCATGCAAGACGTCAAGATGAATGGGCAGTTATACCACCTGCAAGAATTAGGGGCTTATGGACAACTATCACAAAAGACTGCACACTGTCATTGATGCTAAAGGGGCAATACACAGTATTAAGAACTAATGGTATGCAAACTTTTGATCAGGGCCATTTGGGTGATTTCTATTATTATGATTTAAAAAAGGAGCCAAACAACTATGTGACAATAAATGGCTTCATATGATCACTATCCTTCAATAAAATACATTTTTGGGGGATTTTGCATGATCAGTCATATTTTCAATATAAATGCCAACATTTCCCAATTTCCGCTGGGGTATGCAAACTTTTGAGCACAACTGTAACTTGATGTATAAACAAAAATGTATATATTTATCAAACAAGGTGAAAAGAGGGGGTAAGTGAGGGTTTAAAAGTGAAGTTAAACACCTCAACCTCTTTTGTTTTCTATGACCAATGTATTAAATATGGTTAAACTTTAAGCAGGTTGCTAAACAGATTCCATTGGAAAAAAAATAGGGTGCATTTTTATTTTTAACCCCTCGTAAAATCACTTAAGCCCACTCAACCTGTCATTTTACCTTCTTTGGTAAATGTATTTCACAGAGCACACGTGCCATAACTGTCCAGGGGCAAGTCTATATTATTTGCTGCTTACTTGCAGAAATATTTTGGGGGTCCTAGTCTTATTATTATTTCTATTAGCTTATCATCTAGTCAATGGCCCCTGTTCTAGGGGGCCCATTGCTGCAGTCATCTCAAAAAACTTTTTTTTTTATTTCTTATTTCAATTCTCAGTGAAACTATAATTAAACTTTAGATATAAATAGGCATTAGTTGTGAGGTTTATGTATTATAAGAGAGATAAGACAGAAGAGAGAACAGAACAAGAGATGAACACATAGAAAATCATGGAATATTAAACAGAGAAAGTAGACAGTAGAGAAGAGAGACAAGACAGGGAGAGGAGAAAAGAGATGAAACAGAGAGAGCAGAGAAGAAGGAAGGAGGAAAAAGAAGAGAAAGACATAAGAGAGATGGAGAAAAGGAGAAAGGGAATGTGCAAGACCAGAAAGAGAACATGGATAAGAGACACAGAAGGAAAGGGAGACTACAAGACTGCGAAAGGGAGAGAAAAAAGGAAGAAATCTGAAGACATGGAGAAAACAGAAGAAAAGGAAAAGTGTGAGACATAAAAAAAAGGGTGAGAAAGGGAGAGGAAAAAGAAAAGAGGGAGGGAGACAGAGAAGCGATATAGGGAAAAGAAAAACAGAGAATAAGATTTTGCCTAGAGAATTTGATAAAGTGTATTACCAGGATCCCTAGGGCCAAGGGGTCACCAGTTACAAGGTGCTTGGTTGTTGGGGATCCAGCACAGTGGAGGGGTGCTGGCTGTACATCAGCAGATTGTCTCCACTCCAGATCTGATCAGGTACCCCCTGTAAAAGCCAGGATGAAAGGGCCAATTAGCCTGGCTAGTAAGTTAGGCTCCAGGTTTTTCAATATAGCTGCTGTAACAGGATGACATTGTATACATGTGTTACAAGATTTGGAGACTGATAGCCCTATTAAATTCCCTCCACATTGAAAACCGCAGCCAGTAGCATATCCTGCAAGACTTGCAGCTATTAAATTGGCCCTGTAAAGCAACCCGCTGATAACTTGCTGGGTAGGGGCGAGAAAACCCTACAGGGTGTGAGAATTCGACCTGCGCGCTCGCACTCCTTTGTTCTTACGTTCCAATAGCGCTATTAAATTGCAACAAATTCACTTGCGTTCAAGCCCGTAACACGCAAATGGAGCCAAAAAGCCAACCGGTGCTGGAGAGGACCTGCAAGGGGGTAAAAGTCCAATCCGCAGCACTGTTAAAGCAAATATACACACACTACTGTACATATAATAAAAATGAAAGTGATGTTAGGTCCTATAATTAATAGCACAACATTCTCAAGCTTGCAAATCAGCTATATAAATTACTTTATTTCATGTGTAATTTCTGTGTTATATCGATCCCGGCAATCAATGTGTTAATGCATAGAATGGAACTCACATAGAATATCATAATTACAGCTTTATTAATATTGCATTATATCTGGAATATGGGTCAGATCGTAACTCGTAATTGAAACCCGTAAGACTTTGAAATCCCACCCTCATCTCTGTTTCCATTGGCTCCATCTAAACCCATAACTACGGATTTGCTCACGTTCATGGCCGTGCATCCAACGTTGGACAAATGGTTTACGGGTTTGCACCTCAAGCCCATAACTCGCGCCCTGCTTAAATTTAATAGCTCTGTAACAAACACATTTCATGGCTCACATGGCACATAGGGGCTTCAAATTTAATGTGGCTATTACTGTATACTTGTCTGAATATGATAAACTACTTTCTTTCAATATAAAGATTAATAAAAAAAAAAAACTTCATTGTAGACTATGAGAGTTTCTTCTGGGAATGCTATTGTGAAATGTATCAACACCAATGTGATTTAGGACTAACTAAATAACACGTTTAGTATAGCTTCTATTGCATTTATCAGACATTTCCCATAAAACCAAGTCTCCACTGAAATATCTGGGGATTTTTGTTGTGATAGCTAAAAATCAACCTCTTAGTAGTCACAGCGCTGCTTCCTGTTTGATTCTGAATTAAGGAACTTAAACTGCATAGAAATACTCTTGGAGACAGTAGGGAATTCAGTAGTGTTTGGTTGGCACAGTTGGAGACAATGCTCTCTTATGAGGTTTATTCATATCAAAAATAGTGGGTCATGTGAGTACATTTATACAGTTTTTATAGCAATTTTATTGCTTATTTGTTGTGCTGAAAAATTAATATGAACTTTTAATTCTTACATTCATATTCCTTTCTGGGTCTATTCTGAGTTCTATAATACAAACTAGTATTCCATATACTTTATTTCAAATGTTTGTTATTTGTCCACATTCCAACCAGAAATGCTAGAAGGTCCCTCAAAATGATATGCCTTCCAACAAGTTGTTGACTTTCGTAAACCAATTTTGTCTAAAGCAGTTGAGGTTCAATACGATCTTAACATCACATTATGCATATTTTCCTTACTACACATATATATATATATATATATATATATATATATATATATATATATATATAAATATTGACTTCTTGTTAATGGGCCTTGGGGTTACTAGGGGGAAATCTCTCCTCAAGGCTCCCCAGACAGGTCAGGTTTTAGATTTAGCAGTGTGTGAACACAGGTGAGGCAATTAATATTCAACAGGAGCCTCTCATTTTCTTACCTGTGTTCACACTGTTAACAGGAAAACTTGACCTGTCTGGGGGGCCTTGTGGAGAGCTTTGGGAACCACTGGGTTAACCAAAGACAATGGATCAAATGGATATCAGTTACAAGCACTTAATACCACTTAACCTATGTCAATGAAACCACTTAAATTCAAAAGAACTACTCTACATTTGGTTAACTGTGTCAATGTCTCAATAAGCATGATCTATGGAGCCTTGGTCAGTGGGCCACGGGTTCAATTCCCACAGTTAAGTTTACCTGGGGAAATCGAGCATGGGCCAGTGGATGAGGACTAGTGGAAGCACCTAAAGTGTGTATTTAACACAGGGCACAATTCCCAAGTTATTAGTAATCCTGTCCCTTCTCAATAAAGTATGACCCGGGCCCCAAAATGTTACCTAACTGGGTTTTTGGTCCCCGTATGGCAACCCATATGGCAACCCTTGCAACTATTTACTAGGATGGTGATTATACTTATTTTAATATGAGTCTTTTAAGGATTGTGAGAATAGCTCCAGCTGGCTGGAACGCAGGGTAATGCATGCTTTCCTCCAAACAGTGACAATCGGCGGCGACAGATCGTGACAGTCTTCACGTCCTATTGTACCCATCTGACAGAAACACAAATTATATAACAGAAAGCCAAAGCTACTGGATACAGCTTACTAACGTAATCACTGTTGATCATGCATCTGTTACCCTCCAAATAATAACCTCAAATTATCTCTTATTTTACTGCATTGTATTGTCCATGTATTTCTGTATGTCTAATAACTTGTTTTATTTTTGTCATTTGTGTAAATGGCAGTGTGGACAATTTTAGCATATAATCAATAAAGAAAACAAATTAAGATAAAAAATCTGTTTTACGGGATAACATGGAACTGGGGGTTGTGACAACCCAGATTTGGGGGACCAAGCACACTACAACTTTCTCCCTCTAATCCGTGCCTTTTAGTGTTTAAAATCTCAGCACCCAGCAAAAAACACATCTTTTGAGAACACAGAACCTTTCAGGTTGCAAATTCAGTCCAAAGGTTGTTGCTTAATAAAATCAATAACTCTGTTCTATCCCGTTGGTTAGGACACAATAAGAATACATGCACCGTTCTTTAGTACAAAGCAGACTGACTAGTTTATTGTTGCTTGCATAGCAATATCACAAACACCAAAAGACTTCCCCCCACACCACATCACCAAGTTTACAGACCCCTGCCCCTCCTTTCTAGATCTGATTTCGCAGAGGTCATAAACTAACTTCCCCCTTTATATCTGAGGCCAGGGAGGATGCATGATTGGCCACTCGCAGTAGTTGTATATCCACATACATTCTTAAGTAGAAACTTAACCATTTGTCTCATATATGACTGAAGTAATTTTATATAATATTAGCATACCCTAGGATTGCCAAGCCCTGTACTTTACAGTCACAGCAGAATACTGCATAACAGTACATAATACCAGCTAATATGTCTGTTGAGTGTATAACATCTGAACTGTCTCAGTTGTAAACCTGTTGATTGAATACTGATGTTTAGACACCATTTGATCTGTCCTGCCTTTATGATATTCACTTCTCTTAATATGCTCAGTATTTTTGCTCTTGTCTCCTCAACGGCAAATATGGCATGAAACCATGGAGGGTCAAGATCAGAATTATTGTGCCAGAATATGCCTGAACATCACAAATACTCAACTTTTTATGCTAGGTATTTTGTTTTCCTGAGAGCCACTGGTTAAAACTGTGTGTCTTGAGGTAGATTCTACTTCATAAGCTTCGTAGGGTCAGATCGCATTGCCCTGTATATATTTTTCGCACACTTTCAGTAAAAGGTTTATCCATACTACAATACAAAGACCCCTATTCAATTGAGCAATTGTTAGGTAATGGAGCCCATAATGTATCTCGTTAACTAATTTCCTATTCAATTGGCGTCTTTTAGCTATGCAAAAACTATTTTATGGGTTACAGGCTGAAAATCCATGCGGTTGTCAAATTTGTAACTCCAACCCATCTAAGCCTTTGATCTTTCAAGCCCATAAATGTTACAATCGCAAATCGCTATTCAATTGCTACAATTCCTCAAGCCCGCAATTGTTTTCATACCCGTAAAAGGCAAATGTAGAAAAAAATAGGACTCGCAAGGGGGTTTAACACCTTTTCATAGACTGTAGATGCAAATAAAAAATCAATACTGCACTTTAAAAGATGGGGAAAGCAATTAAAGACATTAGGATTAATTGCACAACAGTCTCAAGCTCGCAAATCTGCAATTCAAAATATATTTTTTTATGTTTAATTTCCGTGTTATATTAATCTCGGTAATCAAGGAGGTAATACATATCAGGCTACCCACATGGACTAGAACAGTATCGTCATTCATTTTTAATATTTTGTACATTGCCGGATTGCGACTCTGATGGCATATTAGACTTTTAAACGCTAATTGATTGACGTTTAACCTCCATGTATTACTGACATCATGATGAGGGTCTCGGTTACTAGTAGCTATTTCAAAATTGGTAGTTATTGCCTTGCTTATTTGATCATGATCATGCTCTGAAATGTTACTTACAGGTGCATAGTTTACATTTTAGGCTTTCGGCCAGGTATCTGCAGGCTTGATCAATTGAATCGCTCTGTAACCGTTGCAAATTTCAAAATTGCAATTGAATAGGGGCCTAAGTTTCTTATTTTTTATAAACTAGAACAAGTATTGCTCATATCTACATTACAAAGCTATTGTGAGCAAAATGTGGCCACAGTATCAAAGCCATAGCTGAAAATACAGTTCTACATTTCCTTTCTTTTCATATTTTTAGTTCTTGACAATATAAAAATGACAAAATCAGTCTTAAAGATTGACTAACTCAATATAGTATTTTAGTTACATGAGCAGGGGCATATTTAGGTTTCATGCAGCCTAGCCCCAATCGGATTTCTGTGCCAACCCCACCTCAGTTACTACTCTTTCTTTGCTATGATTCCTTCCATGATGGACACTCATACAGCATAAGAGTATGTGTGTTTGGGCTTGTAGACAGGATGTCAAGATGTGTCAGGTATACTTACAGACAGGAATATTATTCTGTATAGACATGTCTGTGCATATTCACAGATTTCATGGCACTGTGCCTGCAACTTGAGGTAGCCTGCTGCCCCCTAAAAATGTGCTGCCCTGGCCTTGGCATGGTATGAAAAGGCAAAAATACACGCTGCATATAAGTATATGTAAAATATGCAGTTTAATTTTTTATTTTTTCCTTCGTTACGCAAATATTGTAATCTTCGGCATGTAGCTGCCGCAAATATGAATGAACAAAGGTAGAATAAAAACATAATGAACAATTTAGCCATTGAAGAAGTGTGAATGTAAATATATCTTTGTGTTTTTTTGTCTCAAAATAGCATAATATGCAAGAGTTATAACAGTTTTTTGTGCTCTACAGTTACTGCTCTCTCCTTTTTTGGTCAAGTACAATCTCAAAGTCTGTAGTTATCTGAACTAAGGTCAATAGAATTCTGTGTTCTTGTCTTTGAGAGAGTATATCTTAGTATATGTCTCCACTTCCACCTTGACAGAGTGTCAGAATGTGAATACTTGAGCTCATAACCTTAAAAAGCCTTAAAGCCCCATTAGAAAAGTAAGAATGAGCACCACCTCACCCTTATCAAGAAAAAGGTCATTCGGCAGGGCATATAGAGGTCAACATGGTGTGAAGGGGAGGAATCTATACTATTGAATGGAGTCAATGTAAGGGGGGGCCAAGTCTCTTTCTTCCGCCCCACCAATTTGGAAAATCACCAGCCCCCACTGGACACCAGATATGTAAAACATGTTCTGGCAATATTTTATATGAAGGTGGAGGTGGTATTTTTTTCTTTGGGAGTTAGGATGATGGAGGTAACTTTATATGTGTGTTAGTGGGGGATGTAAGTAGAGAGTTAGGATATTGTAATGTGAGAGAAGGGTAATGGATGATGTTAATGAGGTCAGAGAGATCAGGGAGGAGATGTGTTGATCTATAAGAGGTAGATGTTTTTGAGTGAGATGCAATATTATTACACATGTACATAGTGCTATGTTGAATAAAGAGAGGAGTTTCACACTAGTGAAGAGAGACCTCTAAATTACTGTTATTCTATGAAGCAGATCTCTCTCTTCTATGAAACAGGTCTCTCACTTTAGTGAATATATCCAAAGTCTATGAGTTCATGAAAAGGTTTTGTATACCTACATTGGCCTCTATTCTAATCCCCTACATTGCAGATTACACCATATTTAATAGCAAAGTAAAACAACCTAGCTATGTTAAACATCCCTCTCTGAAACATTGCAAAAGAACTATTACAAGTGACTAAGAAAAGTCTGAATCGAAAACGACGGAAAACTTTTCCATTGGTATTTACCCTGACAAAAGATTACAAGTTACTCTGTTAGATTTTCACACCAAAACCCTATTCTAGTCAGACTTTACGGCTAACTCAGACCATTGCTAAGTTCCGAAGCAGCAGTTAAAGTATAGCACCAAAAAACAATAGAAAATCATGAATGCTCATCATTTATTGACAGTTAACAGTCCAATATAAACATATGTGCAATGAAAACATATGATATTTTATTATTATGAATGTCCCAACTGTGCATTAGAAATAGGCTGCCAGGTTTGGCAGTTAACTTCGTATTTTTCCAATCTCGTATTTTATTTTTTCTAAGTACTGCGTCTCTTATTTTTTTTTTTCTAATTCCTGCGTCTTATTTTTTTTTATAAGTCCTGCGTTCATCAACTGCTTGCAGCCTAAGGCGATCCCGCGTTTCCTAAATGTTTGGAGGCTAAGTCCCAGTACATTGCCGGATTGCGAGCCTGATCACATATCGGACCTCTAAACACAAATTGATTGACGTTTAACCTCCATGTTTTACTGATGGCATGATGGCGGTCTGCATGACGGGTGCATGGTTTACGGTTTTGGCTTTCGGCCAGGTAGTTGCAGACTTGATCAATTTAATCACTCTGTAACTGTTGCAAATTTCAAAGCAGACTGCGGGCTTGCCATTGAATAGGGCCCCAGGTATTCTACCTGGTTATACAGCACTCTCTTTTTTTGCTTCCTTTCTTTAACACACTCCTTCCTTGCACACTTCACTTGTATTAGACACCGTTAATATTTTTGCCTCTCTGTTGCTTCTTAAAAAAACTCAATATCACTCTATATATACTATAGCCTATACTCCCTCTCATATCTCCATCATATAGTTAGGGGTAAAGTTCAGGATAAAGCTGCTAATAAGCAGTGGCAACATTAGGTAACGGAAATAAGTGGAACAGAAAGTAAAGATGGAGATGACCAAATAAACTGAGTGTAAATTACTAAATATTAAATTAATCATATCTTATTAACAGCTTCTAAATGTATTCTGGGTTCTACTTTTTGGGTGTTTTTGTCCTCTCTTGTGTCTATGTGTCAATCTGTGTATAGGAACCTCTGCTGGTATGTGATACGCATTGGGACATTATCAGAGCACTATATGATGAGTTGTCTAATGGCAGACATCACAAGGCTGAGCTGGGCCCTTTGGGTAACTAACAACTTCTTACATCAGAAGAAAATGGTAGCATGGTATAAAAGTAAGTAAATACCCTGTTAGGAGATAGGACTATGAGGTACTGTAAGTACAGAATTTGATTCAGTTTATTTATGTGTGAATATAGAGTTCAGTTGTATGTATTGTGACTGTTTGCCCCCTAGAGGATGGTGTACAGAAGGATGAAGAGTTCTTGACAGGAGTGACTGAGTTAAACTCCTGGGGAACTCCTAATTGGCCCAGCTGAAGCTTCATTTTAAACCCTGGAAAGCAGACATGAGAAGGGCTGCTGATTAGGCTCTGGCCTAAGGGCTGTGAGCAGTGTGTGGAGCTACAGTCTGTTTGGAGAAGCTAGGAGAGAGAACCTTATACAGCTCAGCTGCTGTTGGATCCGAAGATCTAGGATAAGAGCTGAAGTAAGGCAGTAAGGAATACTGCTTGTAATACTGCTTGAACTTGAGAGAGACACTATCAAGTGAGTGAGAATTGCCTGGAGTGTACAGCCAGCATCAGAGGAAGAGACCCAGAGTATTCAGGGTAACCTGGGAGGAGAAAGAGACAGAGCTCCTGATCAGGACCTGGCTGTACTTGCAGTGTGGGTGCCAGAGCAGACCACCCCTCTGTGTGAAAAGTTTTTTTTTTTTACCTGCAGACCGAGAAGCGGCTAGTCAGGGCGTTCCTGCAAAGAAGCAAGTCTGTTTGTGTAGATGTTTCTTTTATGCTGGTTAAGCTGTTGTTTGTAAACACTTTATTAAAGCAAAGATAAAAGTATATCGGAGAGTAACCGGTAGCCAAAGGTCGGCCCTGTCACAGTATGTTAAGGTGACAAGATCTCCCCTATAACCGGCATGGTAGGGATGCACTTAGTTTTAAATCTGCCCTGCAATATGTATTTTTCAAACCCATCACCATTAAAGGGGAGGTGTTGTCATGTTAATGTCTGGGTGCTGATATTTGTTCAGTATATATAATCTTGTGTGAGTAATTATTTGATATCAGAGTTGTGTTAACAACGTCTCCAAAAGACAAAACACCAACCAGGAACAGTTGCACACAGTCTCTTGTGTACCTCTGTATATGTATTGTGGCAGAGCGCCCCCTTCTGGCGGGATCAACGCTCTGTTTATGCAACTTTTTATGCTCTTTATGGAGGACTCTGGAGCCTTTGTATGCTTTTTACAGGCTTTAATAAGTGGTTGGCATAATCTAAATAAACATAGCTTGTGGTCAGCATGAAATAAACATCTACTCAAACAGGCTTACTTACTTGCAGGAACGCCACTGACTAGCCCTGGGACCGCTAATCGGCCTGCAGGTAAAAACAGTACCTTTTGTATCACAGAGGGGTGGTACCTTTAAGTCCAGTCACTTAGCTGCAATGGATCCTCTTCTGCTTGCAGCGAATGTTCTCCTTTAAATCAGGTGTAGTCACACAGCCTGATCCCACAATGGCAGCTTCACTTGCTGCTCTGGCACACTTGCTTCTCAGTCTCTGGTGCTCTGTCTCTCTCTGGAGCAGTCTCTGGTGCTCTGTCTCTCTCTGGAGCAGTCTCTGGTGCTCTGTCTCTCTCTGGAGCAGTCTCTTGTGCTCTGTCTCTCTCTGGAGCAGTCTCTGGTTCTCTGTCTCTCTCTGGAGCAGTCTCTGGTGCTCTGTCTCTCTCTGGAGCACTGTGGGTCCACACCCAGCCTGAAACCCCCCTGCTGGTTGCTTCAGGAGGCCTTTTAAAGAAACTTCCAGCTGGGCCTGATTACACCTCAAGCTTAACTCCGTAGCTCCTGGTGTAAATAATAATGTCTCAGGGATTAGTCCTCTTCCTAGCGCTGCGTCCACACTGGCCTCTGGGGGCAAACCATCACAGTATATAAAATAATCATATGTCATAGTAGATGACATCACTAAGCCCAGTTACTATACAGATGTAGGGACAGAAGGTCTGAATGTCAATATGTACAGAAACCTTACCGAGACATTGTAGCTCCATATTTACATTATACACGATACTCTTGAAGTAATTGACTTTGGTAATGTGAAAACTATAGCCTTTAATAATTATTTATCATATGCAAATTGTTATTCCTTGGGTCAGCTTACATTCCACCATTTCTCTTTTCATTCAAGGTTCCCTCTAAGTTTTGCTGTTTAGTCATTCAGTCGTATCTGTCTCTTCATGACCCTATGAACCACTTCATGCCAGGAACATCTATCGTTATGCCTCTGGATGAACTTATCCATAAGGTTATCTTGGCAATGAAACTGAGGTGGGTTGCCAGTTCCAAGTTATCTTGGCAAATCTACTGGAGTGGGTTCCTTCTTCTCTAGCAGAGCACGATTTGTATGACCTTTCTGCTATGACCCATCTTAGGTGACCTTACATGGTAAAGCTTACAGCTTCATTGAGGTGCATAAGCCCCTTCACCACAACAAGGTAGCGATCCAAGTTTTAGAAGTTGTTAAAAAGAAAAAAAAAGGTGTCTCCCACTACAGTACTCGGCACAATCTAAAGGTTACTTTTCTTTTACTTTTGAGATATTTTGCTCATTATCAAGTGTAGATCTTAACAACAGCATTATTATAAAAAGGAGATTTTAGAGGTTGTAGGTTCTAATGTTCTTTAAAACCCAGAACTTCAGAAGTGACAGTGATATCTTTGATTGGATAATATATAAGGGAAACTGCTGGAAAATATAAGATTAATAATCCAGGTGTCTTCATGATAGATTATGACGAATGTGCTCAAATGTTATGTCATAAAACTCTATTGTTGTTTGTTTTTGTTTTTCTCCAGAACTGCACCCCAAGACTTTGAATGAAGCATTGACATGATAAGAGTAACATATGTAAGAACATTTGGTGAGTTCTTTCTTCCTTATCCTCTTTTGTCACTTCCCTTCTCCTTTACGCTGTAAGCTCTCAGGAGCTTGGTCTTCAATTCCACATGTGTCAGAATGTCTGTCTGGTGCTTTGTCGGGAAGAGCACCCCTTGTAAATAGTCTTAGCCTCATGCGTTTTCTGCATTTCTTTGGTGTATGACCAGACCTGCCCTTTAATTGGCATGGCAGGTATATTTTTAGTGTGTGTAATCACTTGTGAGATGTCTTTTTGAGTATCAGAGTTGTGTTGTCAAATTCCCTATGAAATTAATAACCAACACTGAACACTACCCCCTGGCTCCCCAGTCTCTTCTATACCTCGGTATCACATATAATAGTTGTCAAACTACGAATCGTTGTCATGCTTTGCGAGCTCGCGTAGCGAGGGACGCAGTTTGGTCCGCAAATGCGGCCCCTTGCAAAGCGAGGGGCCGCATTTGCAGAGGTGGAGGCTCTATGGCGCCTCACACGCGGTTACAAACACCCACACAAGCGGCACGTTCCCAACAATACGTACAACGGGAAATTACGGACTTAGCAGACAAAAATACGAGACGCGGGTCCATTATGACCTTGCAAAAATACGACCTTAACGGCCAAACCGTGCGCACTGGAAAACAGTCAAAACACAATAAATACACACACAAAAAAGACATAAAAAGCTTTCCCACAGCAGGGGCGGGGGGGGGGGGGGCACCCAGGAACTCTGCAAGTGAAGTTACACCTCAATTTCAGTCCAAATTCACGAGTTTAGACACACGGAAATCCCCTAAGCAAGAAAAAAATGGCCGCCGAAAAAACGAAAACGAGGCTACAGGAACCTAAAGAGGTAGAGATACACTTTTACTAAGGACGGAAAATCAGCATAACACATACACATTTGCGGCATTTCACAACACTAACTTACCCAATGCGGAAGGACACAGGTACACAGGCTTTACCTCGCGAAAGCACCACATTTACACTACACACTGCACACATTGCTGACACTTACACCTCAGCTCCATATAGCCTCAGCTCCAGAACCGTGCAAACCTACATTGGATGCTACAGGAACATAGAAACAGATTGTCAGCTCTTCTGCACAATGCTTCCTGCATATATTACTTAGGAATAGGTAAAGTATATTAATTTCTTAATTTATTCATTATTTCAGAGCCATACAACAAAACATATACACCAAAAAAGCCCCTATAATAACAAATCAAATAAAAAACAACAGCTGCGCAATGAGCGCCAAAGGTCCTCCCGCTAAAAAATATATAAAACAACATTCCCTGACTTACGATTTTATGCCCGTAATTTTTTGACGGGCAATTTGCTAGTATGGATATAAAAGTCATGTCACAATGGATGGCATCACAAAGCACAATTAATAAAAAGATGTAGGGGACTGAACGTCTGTCTGTCTTAAAGGTAGATTGTAGTCCTATGTTAACATTATATTTTTTTGAAGAAATAGACTTGTGCACATAGCCTTTAATTAACTACATATCATATATGCAAGTATTCTTTACAAGGAGCAGTCATTTTCTAATTTGTGTAGCTGCTCTCTCTGCACGGAGGTCCTTTATAGACTGAGATTTCCATTAGTCCTACTATAAGTACCTTTAACACTCAAGGATTGTCATTTTTCTGCATTCAATGTTTTTTGCTAGCTGAAAAACAAGTAAATGGAAATAAACATGCTGCCGTTCACTATACTATACTATAATAATACTATACTACTGCGTGTAAAATTTAAAAGCTAAATATATTTTACTTTCTAAAACATTTTGTCTGTGATCACACACAAACACATGCACACCCTTCTCTTCTGTAACATGACAAATGTAAGGTGGTAACACTATACGTTGTTCTTTAACTTTGTTTCACTTCTCCACAGAACTGCAACCAAAGACTCTCAAGAAACGTAAGTCAGATAGAGCTGAATTTAGGTTTCCTGGAATATTCTCTGCATCCTTTGACACTGAAATGATAATGTTAGAGAACAGTAGGAGATATCCACAAGTTCTTCCGACAGCTACATCGCATCTCTATTCAGATAGACAACTATTACTGGTTTCTGACTACGTAATCACTGAGAAAACCGCCAAGGAAAAACAAATACTGTCCTAGAGGAGGAACAAAACCTCACAACTCCTAACTTGCTATGTGGAGAGAAATCCAAAACATTATAAAATATTGGAAGAGCATAATGGACACACAGCCAACTCTTCCATTGTGTCCTGCCACCTGACTGGATCCATCAGACTCTCGCCCTCTTGTGTCACTTCCCCATCTCCTTTACTCGGTAAGCTCTTGGAGCAGGGTTGTCTATTCCTCAGGTGTCAGAATGTTTGTCTTGTCCTTCGTCGTACAGGGTACCTTGTACATAGTTATGTGTGTCTTGTGTTTTCCCTTATTGACTTTCTGCAACATTTGTAAAGAACACAATACTGGTATATAAAGGGGATCATATGGCCCAGCACAGTACTGGTATATAAAGGGGATCATATAGCCCTGCACATTACTGGTATATAAAGGGGATCATATGGCCCAGCACAGTACTGGTATATAAAGGGGATCATATAGCCCTGCACATTACTGGTATATAAAGGGGATCATATAGCCCAGCACAGTACTGGTATATAAATGGGATCATATAGCCCAGCACAATACTGGTATATAAAGGGATCATATAGCCCAGCACAATACTGGTATATAAAGGGATCATATAACCCAGCACAGTACTGGTATATAAAGGGGATCATATAGCCCAGCACAATACTGGTATATAAAGGGATCATATAACCCAGCACAGTACTGGTATATAAAGGGATCATATAGCCCAGCACAATACTGGTATATAAAGGGATCATATAGCCCTGCACATTACTGGTATATAAAGGGGATCATATAGCCCAGCACAGTACTGGTATATAAATGGGATCATATAGCCCAGCACAATACTGGTATATAAAGGGATCATATAGCCCAGCACAATACTGGTATATAAAGGGATCATATAACCCAGCACAGTACTGGTATATAAAGGGATCATATAGCCCAGCACAGTACTGGTATATAAAGGGGATCATATAGCCCTGCACAGTACTGGTATATAAAGGGGATCATATAGCCCAGCATAGTACTGGTATATAGAAGGATCATATAACCCAGCACAGTACCAGAAAGTTTAAGTGGCTTAGAACCAGCAAATATTCTCTACCTCTGCCACATACTATTCTACTCTCTACCACTGCCACATACTACTCCACTCTCTACCACTGCCACATACTACTCTATTCTCTACAATTGCCACATACTACTCTACTCTCTACCACTGCCACATACTACTCTACTCTCTACAATTGCCACATACTACTCTACTCTCTAGTCTACCTCTGCTACATACTACTCTACTCTCTACAATTGCCACATACTACTCTCTACTCTACCACTGCCACATACTACTCTACTCTCTACCACTGCCACATACTATTCTACTCTCTACAACTGCCACATACTACTCTACTCTCTACCACTGCTACATACTACTCTACTCTCTACCAGTGCCACAAACTACTCTACTCTCTACAACTGCCACATACTACTCTACACCAAACTCTACCATTGCCACATACTACTCTGCTCTCTACCACTGCCACATACTACTCTACTCTCTACAATTGCCAAATACTACTCTACTCTCTACTCAACCACTGCCACATACTACTTATTCTCTACCACTGCCACATACTACTCTACTCTCTACAACTGCTGCATACTACTCTACTCTCTACAACTGCCACATATTACTCTACTCTCTACAACTGCCACATACTACTCCTCTACTCTATCACTGCCACATACTACTCTACTCTCTACAACTGCTGCATATTACTCTACTCTCTACAACTGCCGCATACTACTCTACTCTCTACTCTACAACTGCCACATACTACTCTAATCTCTACAACTGTCGCATACTACTCTACTCTCTACAACTGCTGCACACTACTCTACTCTGTACAACTGCCACATATTACTCTACTCTCTACTCTAGAACTGCCACATACTACTCTACTCTCTACTCTACCACTGCCACATATTACTCTACTCTCTACAACTACTGCATACTACTCTACTCTCTACAACTGCCGCATAGTACTCTACTCTCTACAACTGCGGTATAATAAAGATATATATCAAGTTCCAGTATAGTCATCCATATTACACATATATAAATAGCCATCCACACACCGCTATATAAACATATGATATACTCGATACAGCCCTGCATGTTACAGGCATAACAAAATATAGCATGCTCCATCTTACTCTGCATATTTACTAATATATAAAGACATTGCAATCTCCATATTGCCCTGCACATTGCGCTTATTAATGTTATTCATCTCCCTCCATCCTTCTTTTGTGTAAATTCCTCGCAGGCATGCAGAGTGGTAGTGGGAGAGAAAGTTTAAGTGGCTTAGAACCAGCAAATATTCTCTAACTCTGCCACATACTACTCTACTCTCTACCACTGCCACATACTACTCTATTCTCTACAATTGCCACATACTACTATACTCTCTACCACTGCCACATACTACTCTACTCTCTACAATTGCCACATTCTACTCTACTCTCTACCTCTGCCACATACTACTCTACTCTCTACAATTGCCACATACTACTCTACTCTCTACTCTACCTCTGCCACATACTACTCTACTCTCTACCACTGCCACATACTACTCCACCCTCTACCACTACCCCATACTACTCTATTCTCTACAATTGCCACATACTACTCTACTCTCTACCACTGCCACATACTACTCTACTCTCTAGTCTACCTCTGCCACATACTACTCTACTCTCTACAATTGCCACATACTACTCTACTCTCTACTCTACCACTGCCACATACTACTCTACTCTCTACAACTGCCACATACTACTCTACTCTCTACAACTGCCACATACTACTCTACTCTCTACTCTACCACTGCCAGATACTACTCTACTCTCTACAACTGCCACATACTACTCTACTCTCTACTCTACCACTGCCACATACTACTCTACTCTCTACAACTGCCACATACTACTCTACTCTCTACTCTACCACTGCCACATACTACTCTACTCTCTACCACTGCCACATACTACTCTACTCTCTAGAATTGCCACATACTACTCTACTCTCTACTCTACCTCTGCCACATACTACTCTACTCTCTACAATTGCCACATACTACTCTACTCTCTACTCTACCTCTGCCACATACTACTCTACTCTCTACCACTGCCACAAAATACTCCACTCTCTACCACTGTCCCATACTATTCTATTCTCTACAATTGCCACATACTACTCTACTCTCTACAATTGCCACATACTACTCTACTCTACTCTCTACTCTACAACTGCCACATACTACTCTACTCTCTACAACTGCCACATACTATTCTACTCTACTCTCTACTCTACAACTGCCACATACTACTCTACTTTCTACTCTACCACTGCCACATACTACTCTACTCTCTACAACTGCCACATACTACTCTACTCTACTCTCTACTCTACCACTGCCACATACTACTCTACTCTCTACAACTGCCACATACTACTCTACTCTCGACTGTACCACTGCCACATACTACTCTACTCTCTACCACTGCCACATACTACTCTACTCTCCACAACTGCCACGTACTACTCTACTCTCGACTCTACAACTGCAACATACTACTCTACTCTCTACCACTGCTAAATACTACTCTACTCTCTACCAGTGCCACATACTACTCTACTCTCTACAACTGCCACATACTACTCTACTCTATACTCTACCACTGCCACATACTACTCTGCTCTCTACCACTGCCACATACTACTCTACTCTCTACAATTGCCACATACTACTCTACTCTCTACAATTGCCACATACTACCACATACTACTCTACTCTCGAACTCCTAACTAACTCCTCTGCCACATACTACTCTACTCTCGACTCTACCACTGCCACATACTACTCTACTCTCTACAACTGCCACATACTACTCTACTTTCTACTCTACCACTGCCACATACTACTCTACTCTCTACAACTGCCACATACTACTCTACTCTTGACTCTACCACTGCCACATACTACTCTACTCTCTACAACTGCCACATACTACTCTACTCTATACTCTACCACTGCCACATACTACTTATTCTCTACCACTGCCACATACTACTATACTCTCTACAACTGCCACATACTACTCTACTCTCTACAATTGCCACATACTACTCTACTATCTACTCTACCACTGCCACATACTGCTTATTCTCTACCACTGCCACATACTACTCTACTCTCTACAACTGCTGCATACTACTCTTTTCTCTACAACTGCCACGTATTACTCTACTCTCTACCACTGCCACATACTACTCTACTCTCTACAACTGCTGAATATTACTCTACTCTGCCGCATACTACTCTACTCTCTACTCTACAACTGCCACATACTACTCTACTCTCTACAACCTCAGGGTTCAGTATTAGGTCATCTCCTTTTTAACATATTTATTAATGACTTAGAGGTAGGATTGGAGTGTGGGGTCTCCATTTTCGCTGATGACACAAAGTTGTGCAAGGTAATTAAATCAGATAATGATGTGCTTTCCCTCCAAGGGGATTTACATAAAATTGAGGAATGGGCATCTAAATGGCAGATGAGATTTAATACGAATAAATGTAAGGTTATGCATCTGGGAAGGAAAAATAGCCATGTAATTTATAATCTTAACGGAGCAAATCTAGGTGTATCAGATATTGAAAGGGATTTGGGAGTGCTTGTGGACAACCACCTAGGTAACAGTGCTCAAAGCCACGCAGCAGCTTCAAAGGCAAATAAAATATTAGCATGTATTAAGAAGGGTATAGAAGCCAGGGAAGCAAATATAATTCTGCCACTATACAAATCTCTAGTACGCCCTCATTTGGAATATGGAGTACAATTGTGGGCACTACTTCATAAAAAGGACATTTTAGAGCTGGAAAAGGTACAGAGAAGGGCAATAAAACTAATAAGGGGAATGGAGGGGCTAAGTTATGAAGAAAGACTAACCGAATTAAACGTATTTTCTCTAGAAAAAAGGCGTCTAAGAGGAGATATGATTACCTTATATAAATACATCCAGGGTCAGTATAAATATTTGTCGGGGGAGCTTTTTGTGCCAAGAGGTTTTCAACTGACAAGAGGACATCCCTTGAGGTTAGAAGTAAAAAGATTCCACCTCAAAGAAAGAAAAGGGTTCTTTACAGTAAGGGTGGTTTATCTGTGGAATTCTCTACCAGAGGAGGTGGTGACAGCGGATTCGATAGATAACTTTAAAAGGGGACTAGATTTATTTCTAATTAAAAAGGGTATTCAGGGTTATCATGGATAACTAGAGAGACAGTAATGATCCAAATTTTTTACATTTCCCCTTGAGACAATTGGCTAAGTCTTGCTTGTTTTTTTGTTTTTTTCTATTTGCCTTCATGGACTAATTAATATAAAAAATAAAAAAAAACATTAAATAATTGATTAATAATTAATTAACAACTAATGAATTAATAGTTAATCCGCATATTGCAGATTAGAGGAGATCTTAAAAGGTTGAACTTGATGGACTGAAAGTCTTTTTTCAACCTTAAATACTATGGGGCCTCATTCTATTATCGGCCGTAAATCGGCCGTAAGGCTGCGATTCCTTGCGGGGGTTCAGTTAACTCGCGATTCTATTATACGGCCCCGCAAGGATCTCATCTTACGGCCGGCCGCATATCTTGGAACCGGCCGTAAGCTGTGAAATATAAAAACGCAAAAATAAATTCAAGCCTGCACTGTACAGCTCTGTAAATGCTAGGGATCATATTGGGGGACATGAGGATTAAAAGGAACCCACTCTCAAGCTTGCACATCTGCCCAAACCCGAGTTCAAATTAACTGTTTATTTTCCGGCTGCGGCGTGGGTGTGTCTGAGGTGCTCCAAGCACTCTGGACTTTTTACATGGATATTTTACGGATATTAATAATAAAATATTTTACGGATTTGAGTACAGGATAATTATGTGCTATTTTTTCTAACACCTAAAATCCCTTTATAGTCTTCTCAAAGTGCAGGATGGCTTTATTTGAGCTATTTTATGTGCTTAATTGGTGCTAGCGAGACCTCTTTCCTGCAAGTAAGCTGCGGCTCGCTTTTAGCCTTGCAGAGAGGTTTCCCGGAGCAATTGAATTGCAAATCTCTTGCGGCCGTTTTAGATCAAAGGCTTTCCTCCGGCGCGAGCGGCCGCAAGAGATAGCAAGGCACCGGCCGCAAGCCTGCCGGAATCCCCGGCCGTAAGGGAATAGAATAGCAGAATAGCTTGCGGCCGGTCCTTGCGGCCCGCAACGGCTGCGGCCGCTAATAGAATGAGGCCCTATGTAACTATATGTAAATATATTACTCTACTCTCTACAACTGCCGCATACTACTCTACTCTCGATTCTACAACTGCCACATACTACTCTAATCTCTACAACTGTCGCATACTACTCTACTCTCTACAACTGCTGCATATTACTCTACTCTCTACAACTGCCACATACTACTCTACTCTCTACTCTACCACTGCCACATATTACTCTACTCTCTACTCTACAACTGCCACATACTACTCTACTCTGTACAACTGCTGCATATTACTCTACTCTCTACAACTGCTGCATACTACTCTACTCTGTACAACTGCCGCATATTACTCTACTCTCCACTCTACAACTGCCACATACTACTCTACTCTCTACAAATGCTGCATATTACTCTACTCTCTACAACTGCCAGATAGTGCTCTACTCTCTACTCTACCACTGCCACATATTACTCTACTCTCTACTCTACAACTGCCACATACTACTCTACTCTGTACAACTGCTGCATATTACTCTACTCTCTACAACTGCTGCATACTACTCTACTCTGTACAACTGCCGCATATTACTCTACTCTCCACTCTACAACTGCCACATACTACTCTACTCTCTACAAATGCTGCATATTACTCTACTCTCTACAACTGCCAGATAGTGCTCTACTCTCTACTTTACCACTGCCACATATTACTCTACTCTCTACAACTGCTGCATATTGCTCTACTCTCTACAACTGCAACATACTACTCTACTCTCTACAACTGCCGCATACTACTCTACTCTCTACAACTGCTGCATAGTACTATACTCTCTACAACTGCTGCATACTACTCTATTCTCCACGACTGCCACATACTACTCTACTCTCTACTCTACCACTGCCACATACTACTTATTCTCTACCACTGCCACATATTACTCTACTCTCTACAACTGCCACATATTACTCTACTCTCTACAACTGCCACATGCTACTCTACTCTCTACAATTGCCACATACTACTCTACTCTCTACTCTACCACTGCAACATACTACTTATTCTCTACCACTGCCACATACTACTCTACTCTCTACAACTGCTGCATACTACTCTTTTCTCTACAACTGCCACGTATTACTCTACTCTTTACCACTGCCACATACTACTCTACTCTCTACAACTGCTGAATATTACTCTACTCTCTAAAACTGCTGCATACTACTCTACTCTCTACTCTACAACTGCCACATACTACTCTACTCTCTACAACCTCAGGGTTCAGTATTAGGTCCTCTCCTTTTTAACATATTTATTAATGACTTAGAGGTAGGATTGGAGTGTGGGGTCTCCATTTTCGCTGATGACACAAAGTTGTGCAAGGTAATTAAATCAGATAATGATGTGCTTTCCCTCCAAGGGGATTTACATAAAATTGAGGAATGGGCATCTAAATGGCAGATGAGATTTAATACGAATAAATGTAAGGTTATGCATCTGGAAAGGAAAAATAGCCATGCAATTTATAATCTTAATGGAGCAAATCTAGGTGTGTCAGATATTGAAAGGGATTTGGGAGTGCTTGTGGACAACCACCTAGGTAACAGTGCTCAAAGCCAAGCAGCAGCTTTAAAGGCAAATAAAATATTAGCATGTATTAAGAAGGGTATAGAAGCCAGGGAAGCAAATATAATTCTGCCACTATACAAATCTCTAGTACGCCCTCATTTGGAATATGGAGTACAATTTGGGGCACCACTTCATAAAAAGGACATTTTAGAGCTGGAAAAGGTACAGAGAAGGGCAACAAAACTAATTTGGGGAATGGAGGGGCTAAGTTATGAAGAAAGACTAACCAAATTAAACGTATTTTCTCTAGAAAAAAGGCGTCTAAGAGGAGATATGATTATCTTATATAAATACATCCAGGGTCAGTATAAAGATTTGTCGGGGGAGCTTTTTGTGCCAAGAGGTTTTCAACTGACAAGAGGACATCCCTTAAGGTTAGAAGTAAAAAGATTCCACCTCAAAGAAAGAAAAGGGTTCTTCACAGTAAGGGTGGTTAATCTGTGGAATTCTCTACCAGAGGAGGTGGTGACAGCGGATTCGATAGATAACTTTAAAAGGGGACTAGATTTATTTCTAATTAAAAGGGTATTCAGAGTTATCATGGATAACTAGAGAGACAGTAATGATCCAAATTTTTTACATTTCCCCTTGAGACAATTGGCTAAGTCTCGCTTGTTTTTTTGTTTTTTTGTTTTTTTCTATTTGCCTTCCTCTGGACTAATTAATAATAGATAAAAAAAAAAAAAAACATTAAATAATTGATTAATAATTAATTAACAACTAATGAATTAATAGTTAATCCGCATATTGCAGATCAGAGGAGATCTTAAAAGGTTGAACTTGATGGACTGGAAGTCTTTTTTTAACCTTAAATACTATGTAACTATATGTAACTATATTACTCTACTCTCTACAACTGCCGCATACTACTCTACTCTCGATTCTACAACTGCCACATACTACTCTAATCTCTACAACTGTCGCATATTACTCTACTCTCTACAACTGCTGCATATTACTCTACTCTCTACAACTGCCACATACTACTCTACTCTCTACTCTACAACTGCCACATACTACTCTACTCTCTACAACTGCTGCATATTACTCTACTCTCTACAACTGCCACATATTACTCTACTCTCTACTCTACAACTGCCACATACTACTCTACTCTCTACAACTGCTGCATATTACTCTACTCTCTACAACTTCTGCATACTACTCTACTCTGTACAACTGCCGCATATTACTCTACTCTCTACTCTACAACTGCCACATACTACTCTACTCTCTACAAGTGCTGCATATTACTCTACTCTCTACAACTGCCACATACTACTCTACTCTCTACTCTACCACTGCCACATATTACTCTACTCTCTACAACTGCTGCATATTACTCTACTCTCTACAACTGCTACATACTACTCTACTCTCTACAACTGCTGCATACTACTCTACTCTCTACAACTGCTGCATACTACTCTACTCTCCACCACTGGCACATATTACTCTACTCTCTACAACTGCTGAATACTACTCTACTCTCTACAACTGGCACATACTACTCTACTCTCTACTCTACCACTGCCACATATTACTCTACGCTCTACAACTGCTGCATGCTACTCTACTCTTTACTCTACCACTGCCACATATTACTCTACTCTCTACAACTGCTGCATATTACTCTACTCTCTACAACTGCCGCATATTACTCTACTCTCTACAACTCATACATACTACTCTACTCTCTACTCTACCACTGCCACATATTACTCTACTCTCTACAACTGCTGCATACTACTGTACTCTTTACAACTGCCGCATATTACTCTACTCTCTACAACGGTTACATACTACTCTACTCTCTACAACTGCTGAATATTACTCTACTCTCTACAACTGTAGCATATTACTCAACTCTCTCTACTCTACAACTGCCACATATTACTCTACTCTCTACAACTGCTGCATATTACTCTACTCTCTACAAATGCCACATACTACTCTACTCTCTACTCTTCCACTGCCACATATTACTCTACTCTCTACAACTGCTGCATACTACTCTACTCTCTACAACTGTAGCATATTACTCTACTCTCTACAACTGCTGCATACTACTCTACTCTCTACAACTGCCGCATATTACTCTACTCTCTACAACTGCCACATACTACTGTACTCTCTACCACTGCCACATACTACTCTACTCTCTACAACTGCTGCATACTACTCTACTCTCTACAACTGCCGTATATTACTCTACTCTCTACAACTGCTGCATACTACTCTACTCTCTACTCTACAACTACCACATACTACTCTACTCTCTACAACTGCCACATACTATTTTACTGAGATGGGGCCAGGTGCAGAAAATGAGACAGAGCTACCCATCAGTGCAGCGGCACCAGAACCCTTATCTTCAAGGGGCCCTCACAGTCCTCGCACTCCCTTTTCTGGTCCCCTCTGCCTTCCTTGCAGCCCTTTCTGGAACCTGGTGGCTATCCATGCAGCCCTGGTGGCCTCACAACCCTCCAGTGGCCTTCTCTGATGCTACTTGTGGCCCTTCCAGGCAACCCTCTCCTACAGTCCCCTCCCAGTTTTCTTTTCTCCCTATCTTCCCTTAAAGGCTTCATTGCCCCTCCTCTGCATACCCCTTTTGCTCTATTTCTGCTCTCCTTTTATCTCTCTCCTCATCTTCTTTCATCCTCTTTCTGCTTTTATTTTATTTCCCTCTTCATTTTCTCTGCCCTCTTCACTCTTTCTTTCTGTCCTATCTCTCCCACTCTCATTCCCCCCATTTTCTCCAGTCCTCTCTCCTGCCCTCCAATTTCCTACTCTTCTGTACCCCCTTTCCCCCTCTTCTCTCTCCACTTTTTTCTGTTCCCACATTTTTCCCCCCACAATCTCTCACTCCCATCTACTTTTTTCTCTATTCCCTTACTTAACGCTCTTCTCCTTTCTCTCCCTCCTCCCTTTTTTGTCCCCACTTATGTCTCCCATTAACAATGAATGTGTAATGTATGTGCCAAGGAATAAAGTAGCATATGTATATTTCTGTCCCATATTAATAGTCAACCTGATCTATTTCACAGTATGTAGGGAAACTGATGTTACATGAGCCTGTAGGGAGATTAAGTAGTTTGTGCCTAGGGACACAGTGACAGTTCGATCCTGGGCCATACATGAACTTGCTGGTGGGGTTCAGGGGAGTCCCATCCTGGGCCCCATAAGTCAGTCATGACAGGGATTATCCAGGCTTTTCAGCTAGAGTACATACTGTGATGCCTTACACGATTTATAGTCTGCCATGTTTAAATGGAGCACCTCAGTTTCTGGCTGTACAAGTGATCCACTAATGGGGATATGACAGGTAGGTTACCTTATCTACCATACTTTGAATACCCTAGGAATAAAAAACTAATTTTGATTCTACTTCTTCAATGTTTGCAAAATGTTCAAAAACAGGGAACTTTCTAGTCTCCACTGCTTAATAGTATTCACTAACATAAAATTACCCTTATATGGCACCCCGTCCATAGTGTGCCATCAAATGCGTGCAGTTAAAAGCGTGTAATGTTGTAATGTGCCCTAACCCCAACACCCCGAACCCTAACCCCCCTAAACCTAACCCTAAGCCTAACCCTAACACCCCTAAGCCTAACTCTAACACCAAACATAAGTCCAGCGTGCAGATGTTAGGCGCGCATGTGTCGGTGCGGGCATTTATGGTCCGCACTTTTGACGGCGCGCATTAGTCACGCCCTTATATACTCACAAAACTGCAATATTACTACGGCAATATACTGTAAATAGAACAATATAATTCACAAACCCGGTCTAGATTAAGATGTAAACAAAATACAATTAATACTACAAATCTTATTTAGAGAGTCATTACTCAGTACAATAATTGAGCCCAGAGACTCCAAATTAGTTTTGTAACAAAAACTGTAACATTGGGACTAATATACCCAGTACTGTATCCCGCTGACAATAGATCTGGACCGGTCTCTGATGTAAAGTCAACTCTCCATTGCCTCATTGTTTTGGCAAATTTTGTCAAGTAAAACTCCAATTAACTATTATTAGGGATAATAAACTAAATTGAAAGATAGTGATAAGGATATCCATTTATAAAATATTGCCTCGTAACCTTAAAATGAATTAAATACTAGCTATAGTTATACATTGTTAGCTATCTGTGAGACTCAGATATGCGATATAAGCTCAAGATCACTTGAAACTTACTGAGGGTGGTGTGGACCAGTGGACAATTTTAGAGGATCTTTGTAGACCACCATAAGAATATTCCGTCTGTTCTTTATCAGGTGTAATGCACCCCGCTCTACTGGAGATAAGCATGTACACTTATAAAAATAGGATGTTATATTTAGTCACATTTAAACTACATGTGTATTAAAATGTATTTATTTATAATTCATCTTTATATGTGGTGCAATTTAAAGCCAATTTTATAGGATATTTACAAGAGCTAAACTTGTCTTGGGGTAACTGTATTCCTTAATATAGCTGATCTATCTATCTATGTATCTATATCTTATGTCAGGGGTAGCCATGGTCGCAAATACATATAATTCTAGCATTTAAAAGGACCACTGTACAATGGAAATGTATAAACTTTGAGTCTCAATAAAGACATATTTAAGTAGGGAAAAAGTCACAAGGCTAGAAAAAAAAAAAAATATTTTGATGTGTCTGCTGGACCCTGGAGGCATCCATGATATGTTGATGGAAGCAAAGTGCGTGCAAGGGGCTTTCCTGATGTTAGCAGCCTGCTTCTGAGACTGTAAGGTGGAAGAGGTGTGGTGTAAACTTAAGTCAAATACAATTATCTAACAGAGACTACTGATCGCTCCCTGTTCCCACATACCATACCTCTCACTGGTAGATACAAAAACACACCCTCATGCTCCAGCTGTCAGGAAGTGATGTAATAAAGAGAACATGAATTGCTTTACTCATGGAGTCTTCAAATAAACCAGATTTTACAAAAAGTTATTTTTTCCCATGGGTTACACAGCTGCTTATGCTGTTAGTTACATACTTCACAAGCCTGTGCTTTTTTCTTGAATTACAGTGGTTCTTTATATTTACGGTTTGGTTCTTTGAAGAACTACAATTCATAGCATGCAAAATGTTTATAGAAAGTAAAAAAGAAGAAACGTTGACATCATTCTAACAGACCACTGAAATGGGCAGACTTCTCATTGGGCAGACTAGACAAGTGCCTAGGGGAGCTTCCCTGTGAAGTGTATGTACATCTCTATAGTATGTGAGGGCTAGATTTTTTACTATTTACAAAGCATGTACGTATAGTGTGGGAGTTAACTGTATATACAGTATATCAATAGTATGTGAAATACTATATGGATATATCTATAGTGAGGGGAGGAGGGCTGCGTGTACAGCTGGAGATGCATATTTTATATTATAGTTTGTGTGAAACCGTTTTTTATATATCTACTGGTTACTTGCCCGCAAAAATGACAGTATAATATTGTATAAAAAATGGTGTGTTCTGTCTCTTTGTGTGCCCCCTCTCTATGTACCCTGTCTCTCTCTCTCTCTCTCTCTCTCTGCCCTCTCCCTCTCTCTGTGCTCACTTTCTCTCTCAGTGTGCCCTCTCTCTCATTCTCTCTTTCTCTTTCCCTCCTCTCTCTCTCTTTCCCTTCCTCTCTCTATCTCACTGCCCCTCACTCTCTCCCTCCTTCTCTCTCTCTCTATCTCCCTCAATCCCTCTCTCTCTCTCCCCCCCTCCCTCTCTCTCCCTTTCCCTCTCTTTCTCTCTCCTTCTCTCCCTCCCTTGCCTTCTCTCTCCCTCTTCCTTTGCCGCACAATGTGAGGCTCGGAATGGGCGGCAACTATAAACAACTATATTAATGATTAGTCGTTTGCCCATCATAAATGACGGTATAATATTTCAAGCCTCTCCCCACCCTCCCTTCCCTGTGTCTCTTACCCCCGCCTCTCCCTTCCCTGTGCCTCTTCCCCCCTTCTCTCTCCCGGTGTCTTCCCCCCTCCCCTGTCTTTTCCCTGTGTCTCTTTCCCCCTCCTCCCTCCCCTGTGTGTCTTTCCCCCCTCCTCCCTCCTCCCTCCCCTGTGTCTTTCACTGATAGATGGGAAGAAGAAATAAAGTGAGGGAGAGAAAACCTAAATAAAACGAACTTCCCTTGATGATTACACCAGGCTCCAAGCTATCAAAGCCACCAGGTTAGCTACCTGCACAAGACGCATACTCATCCCACAATCTCCAGATTTATAAAACAAACATTGTAGTATGGTTTAGAAAAGTGGTAAGATGCTCCATAATTATGACCTCTCCCAGTCAAGCAACTTCCCGACCCAACTCCGGGGATCAGGAACCCTTTAGGCTGCAACAAGATATTTTGAGAAAGGTTTACTTCTGCCCAATGCATCCATTTCACATATAAATTAGCCATTGTATGTTATTAAAAAGGCTATGCAATGTAAATAAAATGAGAATTAGACACATTGCCACTGGATTCCTCTGAATTATTCATCTTGTTACACTATGAGCCGGATTAAATTGGAGCTATGTGTTAACACGTAGCTCGTAACTGTCATCTTAGGGCTACTTGCATGCTAAGATGCATCTTACAATTGCTCGCAGACAACTTTGCGTGTTAACACTCAGGACGGCCGAGATTAGACTACTTGTAGAGCAACGTAGAACCTCACACACGTATTTCCGTTGATCTTTCATCCTCGTAACTGCTACTTGTTCAGTTCAGCTATTAAAGTGCTACGTGTTCACCCGCGAGCAAGCACGTAACACGCAAATAGATCCCAGAGGCCAACGTGTGCTCAAGAGCACCTGCGAAGGGGGTTAAGTACAATACCTAGCACTTGTACTGTACATAACATCACACTACCGAACTTTTATTAACAGGGAAAGTGATGTTAGGTCTTAGAATGAACTAGCGACTTGCCCGTCAAAAAATTACGGTAAGATCAAGTTTTTTCCCAAACATTTCTCTCTCCCATTTCTCTTTTCCTCCCCCTCCTGTTTCTCTTTGCCCTCTCTCTCCCTCCCTTGTCTTTCTTTGCCCCCTCTCTCCCTCCCCTGTCTCTCTTTGCCCCCTCTCTCCCTCCCCTGTCTCTCTTTGCCCCCTCTCTCCCTCCCCTGTCTCTCTTTGCCCCCTCTCCCTCCCCGTCTCTCTTTGCCCCCTCTCTCCCTCCCCTGTCTCTCTTTGCCCCCTCTCTACCTCCCCTGTCTCTCTTTACCCCATCTCTCCCTCCCCTGTCTCTCTTTGCCCCCTCTATCCCCCCCTGTCTCTCTTTGCCCTCTCTCTCCTTCCCTTGTCTCTCTTTGTCCTCTCTCTCCTTCCCTTGTCTCTCTTTGCCCCGAATCTCCCTCTCTTGTCTCTCTTTGCCCCCTCTCTCCCTCCCCTGTCTCTCATTGCCCATCTATCCCTCCCCTGTCTCTCTTTGACCCCTCTATCCCTCCCCTGTCTCTCTTTGCCCCCTCTATCCCTCCCCTGTCACTCTTTGCCCCCTCTATCCCTCCCCTGTCACTCCTTGCCCCCTCTATCCCTCCCCTGTCACTATTTGCCCCCTGTATCCCTCCCCTGTCTCTCTTTGCCCCCGCTATCACTCCCCTGTCTCATTCCCTCCTCTCTCCCCCCCTGTCTCTCATTCCCCCCATCTCCCTCCCCTGTGTCTCTTCCCCCTCTACCTCCCCTGTGTCTCTCCCCCTCTCCCTCCTCTGTGTCTATTTGCCCCCTTCTCCCTCCCCTTTGTCTCTATGCCCCCTTCTCCCTCCCCCCCTGTGTCTCTATGCCCCCTTCTCCCCCCCCCCCCCTGTGTCTCACCCCCCTCTCCTGGCTCCCTTCCCCCATCCTGTTTCCCTCCTGTCTTCCTTCTCCCTGCTTGTGACCCCCACTTCATTACCTCCTGTGTTCCCCTGCACATTCCCCTGTACTTGAAAGGGCCTTCTCCCACTGGATCTCTGCAGATGGCTGTCCGTGTGGGGAGCAGCGGTGGCCCCAATCCTCATCTCTGTCCTGTCTGCTTGTTGAGGCAGAGATAAGAAGCAGCTGAGTGCAGCTGCCGAGGAGGGAGCCCTGGGGGAGAACACAGCCGCAGGGCAACCAGCACAGGCGATGCACAGGTGATGTGGGCGCTGGGGATCATCAGTGCGGCAGGGGGAGCCGTGCAGGCTCCCGGGGTGATGTGGGCCTCTGGGGATCATCAGTGCGGCAGGGGGAGCCATGCAGGCTCCTGGGGTGCGGTGAGCCGCGGCCCTCGCAAGGCTCGCTGTGCGAGCCGAGGACCACGGCTCGCTGCGAGAGCCCACAAGCGTGAGCAACAGCTTGAGCAAGCTCGCCTGCTCACAACTATATATGTGATAGCACAACATTCTCAATCCCGCAAATCGGCCCTGAAAAATACTTTTTTTTATGAATATTTCATGTGTCATATCGACCTCTGCAATCAATGTGTTACGACTCATACTGTAACTCGCATGTAATAGAATATCATATTTGCGGCTTTATTAATATTGCATTATTTCTGTCCTTTGGGACCGATCGCAAACTGGACTTTGAAATCTACCATCCCCTTTTTCAGTGACGTAACGCTTACGATCTTTCTGAACCTGTAACTATGAAATGGATTAATTGTTTGCGTGCGAACATGCAAGTCCGACGGCTACAAACAGGTTTACGAAACAGCTTCTCTCGTAGCTTTCAGCCGCTTCTAATTTGATAACAACGTAAGTCTCACAAATTTGAAGCACGCAGCTCTTACGTGCTACAATTTGGACTTACGAGGCTGGAATTGAATATGGCCCTATATCCTTACCTGTCCACATTTTCTCTGGTAGATTGGTAGGATATAGCACAATGACAACATCAAACATTTTTTTTACTACATCTGTAGGTTACTTGTAACTAATAATGTAGAATAATAATAATAAGACCTGCTACGGCACTTCTTGAAGGAAGTTTCTAGGACAGGTGATACCCTTAACATAGGGCAATATATTAAAGTACGTTGTGGCCACTCAAACCATAGATCTACACCAATCAGACAATGGGGCTTACAACAGAAAGTCTGCTACAGCTGCCCCACCCTTAATTATGCAAAATAGGTAGAGCTAAGCATGTCAGACACAAACCTATACAGGTAAGAGCTTTAAAGTGTAACTACAAGTATTTCAAAGTTTAAACATTATAAATCATGAATGCATGCACTTTCATTTTAGCAGTCATTATTTTTATAGTACAGTGGTCCTTTTAGTAAAAAAGAAAAAAAGAAACCATAAAAATAGTTATTTTTAAAAGCCTGGAAATGCAGCAGGAGTGCCTTCTAATTCCTTGTAATTAAGTTGTGTCTGAGCATCAGTTGGTTTATGGAGCTCGATGGAGAAATGCACACTGATTGGCTGCCCTACTCATATTTATTTCAGAAGGGAAGGAGGTGCTAGAAAATTGCAAAAAGTAATTTTTGTACATTGTTTTAAAATATATATTTTAAATATTTGCGTCGGCAGAATAACATTTTAAAATAATGTTTAAAATATGCTATATTAAATTATCAGTAGCAACTTCATAATTCCAGTATCCTGTTAATATTTTTTAAAAGGTTTGCAATATATTGAAATCCACTTGCATTAGGTATAGGATTAATTTAAAAAGTTTAACGCTAAACCATAAATGACAATTTAATGTACACAATGGTATTGTCATACTCTCCTGGGGACCAGGAACATGTGTCATGAAATAGTATTTAAGAGCCCAGATTATTGCATTCATTTCCTCTTCACTCCAGGTTAACCGGAGGAGATAATGTAATTATTATACAGACATGGGGACTGAGAAGTTGTAATTCCTGGCTGTGATAACCAACAGTAAGTATTCATACATGGATATGATGGCTAAGGGGGGTCGTTAAGTTTTATTATTAATTCTCTGAATTTTCACAGATGGAAATTTTCACATTGAATTTGAGAATTACTTGGCCTATTTGCTAAGCCCAGTTTCAAGTCCTAAAATCTGCATTAAATTAAATTAAATTTAGTACAGTCTGATGTGTATAAAATATACATTTTTAAGACATAAAAGTTACACAGTTGAAGATGAAGATGGATTTTATACTGTTTCTAGTGTAGTTCTTTGAAGTGGGAGACACTTATTTGTATTAAGAAATACTTAGTAGCTGAGATTAAAAATAAAAACATGTTAGGTCCATCAAGTCCAACCTTTTTAGATCCCCTCTGGTCCTTGTATTATGTGAACTGTGAATTGAACCAGAGGAACAATAAACATAATGGTCTCTATTGGGGAAAATTCTTCCCGATTCTCAAAACTGGCAATCAGATTATTCTTTGGATCAAAATTCTACCTATTCTAATTAACCAAAATAATCTACCAATAATAAGAGATCTTTCTAAATGTTTGAGAGGGCTATTCAAAGATCTGAAAAAGAAATAATATATGGTTAAAATGTTCATTATCATTTGTCTAGTATCAAATATGTAAGCAGATGGGATTTATGAATCGAGTAATGGTTAAGATTTAGGGCTAGGGTCAAGGTGATGCTCACTTGGCAAATTATTCACAAGATAATACATTTTTAACCCTTGCTGTACTTTCTGTGCTGTTATTGAGAGTTCAGTGACAAATAGTATATGAAATAAAACTGTTTCTCACAGGATAAATGTTGAATAGGTAACTTATCTGTTGGCATATCAGTCATGTCATCTATTTTATATGTAGGGTTAGGAAGGAAAAACATTCTAGGTGCCCTTACATGCATCAGGTTTATCAGAAGACATGTTTTATTTCCCACAGAATTTCTCAGTGAATAGTGTTCCGAGTGCCCATAGGTAACATGTGAACTATATATATATATATATATATATATATATATATATATATATATATACATTTTTATGGTGAGGAAAACTAAAAGGGAGGGTGGAATATGTAAATACTGTTGGATTACTGGAAAAGTATTCCAGTAGATGTGTTTGGGCCTAGTGCGTAACCATTTTCTATAAGCCATGGGTTACACATTAACTATATATCTAATCCTAAATAAACCTAGATCTGCAGAAACACTAAACACACTTCACCCTCACCATATTAAAGAGATTTTAGGTTTCCTGGATTATGAATACATCTGATAGAGGAGAATCAGTAGTGTATGCAAACATTTTTCACATGAAAAAATGCAAACATAAACATTAACCCACTCACCCGGATGTTTGCTAAATCTCAGTTGCTTTTGTTAGTTAACATCCCTGGATATATCTGCTAAAATTGGCGTTAAAACCATAATTAATTTTGGCCAATCACAGGCAGCTAATACATTTTAATACAATGTAACAATCAATGATGGCAGAGTGTGCAGGAAGGAATCATGGGATGTGTAGTTCCTTTGCAGTAGGTAGCAGGATGACCCAGATACTGATATGTAGATCTCTACACTGTCCTGATGCTGGCTTGAAGGTTAGTAAAGGGATAAAATCCCTGCCCAAATGCAGTGTTTCTATTGGGAGGTACACAGTGCCTATGTAAGCACATCTGGGGTGTGGAAAACAAGTTTTATATTTAAATAAAATAAATCTGTGTGTGTTTAGAATGACTCCATGTAATGTGTGTTTCTGATATAAGCAGCATGTATGAGATTAGAAAAAGCTAAAAACAAGGAAACTTAGATATACATTAATTATAGTAATATAACCTGCTTTTTTTCTCTGTAATTAATTCATATTTAAAAAGTAATATGTTTAACCTATTATTTTATTGAAACAGCATATTGCAATAGTCCCTGCTGCCTCTACTGAAATACTCTTCCATGAATCCAATCATATTTATTCAATGTAATCCTCCCTCGTATTTCTCCTCTCCTAGTTATACCTACAAAATAAGACCTGTAGTTCTGATGTCTCCCTCTTTACTAAAACAATAATAATTTCCTAAACATTTACAATTTTTTCTCTGTAGCAGATGATGACTCTCATCCAAAGACCTGCCTTTATTTCCCTTTCTTTCAGCCCAATTAAATTCCCCCATCCCAACTCATAGCCCGTAATGAAGCTCACTAGACTTATGGCTATTAAATTGGCCTCTTACAGCTACGCTATTCAATTGCTATGAATACACTGGCGTTCAAACCCGCAAATGGAGCCGAAAAATCAACGGGTGCTAGAGAGGACCCACAAGGGGAGTAAAGTCCAATCCGTAGCACTGTAAATGCAAATATACACACACTACTGTACTTATAATTAAAGTGAAAGTGATGTTAGGTCTTACAATTAATAGCACAACATTCTCAAGCTTGCAAATCTGCAATATAAAATACTTTATTTTATGTTTAATTTCCGTGTTACATCGATCCCGGCAATCAATGTGTTAATACATATAATGAAACTCGCCTGGACTAGAATATCATATTTACTGATTTATCATTATATCATTATTTCTGGAATGCGGGTCCGATCATAACTCGTAATTTAAACCTGTAAGGGACTGAAATCTAACCTCCATTTTTCAGTGACGTAGGGATGGCGATCTCTTTTACTATTGGCTCCGTCTAAACCAGTAACTACAGGTTTGACTAATTAATCATGTTCACGGCCGCACATCCAACGTGCGCAAGAATGGTTTACGGGTTTGGATGTCGGCCACGTCTGTCGCGGGCTTGGCTAATTTAATAGCTTTGTAACTCCGTAGAATTTCAATATGGTCCATAGCCCGTGCTTTCTCTTTCTCTCTCTTAATATCCATATCCTTTTGCATTGTGCCTTAAACTTAACCCCTTTATAGCGCTACGGAATATGTTGGCGCTTTACGAATAAAGGATAATAAAATACACACTGGCTAAACTAAAAAGAACTCAGCCGTGAAATCAAAGTAAATTGATTATACTTTTTTGTTGAAACTTTTTTTGTTGAAACTATATAATAACAATAATATTAATAAAATACATTTTGCACATTTCTATATTCAGGACACGTCAATAACAGGACTGTGTTTATCTCAGATAAAGGGCAATTCACAAGTATATGACTTAATACTCACATGCTTCTGTGTTTCTTTCCTGTGGGTCACTCAAATACCAAACTGGTGATTTGCTTAAATTATCAGGTTATTTCAGGACTGATGGGTACAGTCTGCCACATGGGAGGTTAAAAACAAAAAAACAAGAATAGCGAAATGTCTGAATTTCCTCTTTTTGCTAACTCAGAGCATGATAGCGAGACCCATCAAGACAAAGAGGCAGCCTGAAAAACAAGGATAGAAACTAAAACATGAAACTGGGAAAAACCTGGTACTTTGACTTTTTAGGGGAATTTTTGTATTATTTCACAACCATTACATTATATTCTAATAATAACCATTGGTATATATTGAAGAAACACTACCACTTTCAAATTGTAAATTAAGTAACTTTTCAGATTTTATCTTCTCTTTTAATGGATCATAGTTCATGCTCAACTTGAAGAGAGCTGCTTCACAATCCATATGTTCTCCTGCAGCATAACCTACATGGGCTAAACCACATTACAACTGAAGGCTTGGGGAAAAAATTGGACCATAAATTAATTGATGAACAATTTCTTAGTGGGTGCATGTATACCAGTATACATGTTTTTCAGCAAAGGTTATAACATTCTCCTCAGTCCGTCCATCATGGAAAAAACTTATCTAACTCTCTCAGTTCCCTTTAACCTCATGGCAAGGCACACATGACCATGATACAGCCTCTGACCTTCACATTGAACACTTGATTTATTTTGTGTGAAAGCAGGGATCATAGGCTATTCAGTCCTTTAGATAAATGCACCACATACCCTAGATTGCTTGCTCATATGCATGGCCCTCATCTCGTCTTGTATCTATATGTTTAATGAAATTATTTATTCTACCCATGCCTTTATAACCTATGTTGTCTTGAACCTTTTAGCAGTAAAATGCAAATAAATCAATATTCCCAATAAGCCTTATTGGGTTTCTGAAAACTGAGGAAAACACACAATGGGCCTCATTCAATTGGAAGCTAGCAAATTGCGTTGTACAAGCCGTATGTCTGCAGGCTTGAAATTTGCTAAAATTACACAGCACTTCAATTGAACAAGCCCAAAAGCCGAACCCGTAAACCATGCACTCGTATGTAGCATTTTAGAGCGTGATCATGATCAATTAAGCAAGGACGTAACTACCGATTTAGAAACAGCCAATAGAAAATGAGACATTCATTATTAGGTCAGTAAAACATGGAGGTTATATGTCAATCAATTAGCGTTTAGGGGTCCGATATGCGATCAGACTCGCAATCATGCAATGTACAAAAAAATAAAATGAATGAAGGAAATGTTCTAGTCTATGTGGGTGGCCTGATAGGTATTAACTCATTGATTCCCAAGATTGATATGATACCAAAATGACACATAACAAAAAATTATGTTTTATTGCAGATTTACGAGCTTGAGACTGTTGTGCAATTAATTCTTTAATTCCTCCTTACTTTCAGCCATCAGAGTAGTATAATCCACGTATCTGAGGTTGTTGATATTTCTCCCAGCAATATTGATTCAGGCTTTGGATTCATCCAGTCCAGCCTTACGCATGATGTACTCTGCATATAAGATGAATAAATAAGGTGACAATATACAACCTTGTCGCATTCATTTTCCGATCTTGAACCATTCTGTTTTCCCATGTTCGGTTCTGACCGTGGGTTCTTGGTCCACATGCAGACTCCACAGGTGGTGGATGAGATGATCTGGTACCCCCATCTCTTTAAGAACATGCCACATTTTATTGTGATCCACTCAGTCAAAGACTTTAGAATAGTCTATGAAGCAGAAGTAAATGTTTTTCTGGAAGATAATTGTTTTGTGTAACTTATCGGTAGTGGTATAGGTTTATCGTTTCCTTCTGCTCTGCAGTTATTTATATTTGTGGTGTTTGAAAACCCTGGTCCTGTAAATCTGTTGCATATCCAATTACAAAAGTTAGGTTTGGTTGGTGAGATTTCTCTTTAAAACATATAGTTTATGACTTTCCAATCCGATTGAAATATTTTTTTTTTAAAGGTCACCATGAACCTTATGTATTTCTGAATTGAAGTAGGATGTCCACATAGCAAAAATACCAAGATCTGCATATTGGGACATAGCATTACCAGCAGTTAGGAAGCAATATGGAGATCACACGTGACAATACTATTTATCTAAATCATTTAGTATGCAAGGCATGCTTGGATTTATTTCCTATCCTTGTATATACTAGATTGATGTTTCACTTATCTACTACCCTCTTTGTAAAGTCATACTTATACAAATTATCCCTAAAGTTCCATCATCCATCCTTTTCAGGTTTCATGACTTCTTCTCGCCTTCCTCTTTTGCAGGTTTCTATCATATTTCCCTCTCTAAGCTCTATATATTCAGGTCATAAGTCTTTCCTTATAAGCTTTATCTTTTAGATCATGCACCACTTAAGTCTCCCTCACTTGGTATTATCCTTCTGAAGATATGTTCTCTAGCACACGAGACAGTATTTTAGGTGCGGTCTCACTAGGGATCTATAAAGTGACATTAGTACCTCCGAGCACAACCAGGCATCCCACTGGCTTTCCCTGCAGTTTTGTTGCAATGTTTGTTTACCTTTAAATCATCTCATGTAGTTAGTTTCAAGACACTTTCCTATGTAGTCATCAGTAATTTGCCATTAAGCTTGTTTTTTATAATTATGTTTATATTCCTTAAAGGTACATGGAAATAATTATTTTAGGACCTTTCCTATTTTCTGGACCCCATCAATGGCGGCTAGCAGCCACTAGGTGGTGCTGCCAATATTTTCTTCAATCTCCTAGGGTTATGGTTAGTTAGGGAGTTAGGGTTAGATTTAGGGGTAAGGGTTAGATTTAAGAGTTATGGTTGGAGTTTAGGGGGTTAAGGTTAAGGGTTAGGGTTAGATTTAGGGTTCAGGGGGTAGTGGCAGGTATGCTTTATACTAAAACATTGTAGCAAATCTCGGTCACGCCATCTAGTGGCTGCTGGCCACCACACATTACGACCTCGCAAAAAACGTCCGCAACACGCGCACATGAAAACATAAAAAATCCAACAAATCCACAAAACAAATACATAAAAAGCTTACCTACAGCAAGAGGGAGCATCCAGGACCTCGAAAACTAAAGTTACACCTCAATTTAAATGAAATTAAAGCAGTTAAGACACTAAAAAATTCTCTAAGCGAGAGAAAAAATGGCCGCCAAACAAAACGAAAACGAGGCTACTGCAGTCTAAAGACGCAAAACACTTCCATAAACACGCAAAACAGCTACGGTTATTCCGAAAAACTTTCACGACATAGAAAACGAACAACGCTACATCAGCCACATTATATACACCAAACACCCTTAGCTCACTTACAATTCCATTGCCGTCATTTTTTGACGGGTAATATTCTAGTATGTATATATTGCAGAACAGACACATTGCTGACTTCTCTAATACAAATGCAAATGACCGTTTTCTATAACCATGTATACTTCAGATGAGTCACAAGTCTGGTCTTGTGCTTCTCACTTGACTTCATAGAGCAAACAGGAGGAACCAGAAAAAGAAAGTAAAATGCGTTGAGATGAATTTTCCCTATAAAGGGGTAAATATCATTACAAACTGGAAATTTTGACAATAACTATTTTTTATTTCAAATATTGTTCTATTTCATGCTTTGTTGACCATAGTTTTATCTTGTTAGTTGTTAAGTTGTGGGTTCTGTAAAAAAAAAAAAAAAAAAAAAAAATGCAATTATTGACTAAAGAAAAAAAAATTCATTTTAGTAAAAATAGTTTTGAACACAATTTATTTCAAGACAACAATCTGGCCCACTAATCAGGCTAGAATTCGTGGCTTTGGCTGCCGTGTGACCTGACCCCAACTATATATATATCATATCTATAGAATAGAATGCATTTAGATAAATACATCATATATATTTATACTGTATATATATATATATATATATATATAGAGAGAGAGAGAGAGAGAGAGAGAGCAAAAGTAAAATATATATATATACTGTATATATAGAATAATATATCATATCTATAGAATATATAAGGTATAGTAGTATATGTAGAATATTGCATTATATATATAGATATACTAGCGTATTGCCCGTCAAAAAATGACGGCAATGAGATGTGTATGTTTGGAAAGTTGTATAGTTATTAATATACATATGGAGCACTTTGCTCCATAAAAAAGGGGTCCGTATTAATGGCTCGCCTCGCTACGCGAGGCTCGCCTGCAATGAGCGCCTGCGGCGCTCATTGCCAAAGTGGTCCTGTTTAACGGCTCGCCTCGCTACGCGAGGTTAGCCTGCAATGAGCGCCTGCGGCGCTCATTGCCAAAGTGCTCCGTATTAACGGGGCAAAAAATGTTTGGAAAGTTGTATAGTTATTAATATACATATGGAATTGTAAGGTAGCTAATGGTGTTTTGTGTGTACTACTGAAATATATAAGTTAAAATAATAAATAATTAATGAATGACTATACTTTACCAATTTGTATGCATTGTGTTTAAGAGCTGGCAATCTGTAGTGATGTTGCAGCAGCATTAGTGGTGTGGAGCTGCTGTGTAAGCGTTTAGAACGTGTGCAGCGTAATAGTGTGCGTGCGCGAGCTGAAACCATTAGCGTAGTACTTTAGTTCCGCATTATCGTAAAATGGCGGGTAATGTGTGTTATGCGTCTTAGCGGATAATCCGTACGTGATTTAATGGGCGGTAATGTGTAGTATGCGTCTTATCGGATTATCCGTACGTGTTTTCCGTGGTTATAGGGCTGTAGCCTCGTTTTCGTTTTTTTCGGCCGCCATTTTTTCTCTCTAAGCTTTTTATGTATGTGCTGTGTGTATTTATTGTGATTGTATTTTTTTTTCCTGTTCGCGAGTTGCGTCCGTATTTTTGTTCTGCGTATTAACGCTGATTGGCAAAGTGCTCCGTATTAACGGCGATGCTCGCGTCTGCGTGTTATCGGATTATCCGTACGTGTTTTCCGTGGTTATAGTGCCGTAGCCTCGTTTTCGTTTTTTTCGGCCGCCATTTTTTCTCTCGCTTCGATAACTTTTTAGTGTCTAAACTGTTTTATTTTTAAGAAAATGAAGGTGTAACTTGTTTTTTTGAGGTCGTGGATGCTCCCTCTTGCTGTCGGTAAGCTTTTTATGTATGTGCTGTGTGTATTTATTGTGATTGTATTTTTTTTCCTGTTCGCGAGTTGCGGCCGTATTTTTGTTCTGCGTATTAACGCTGATTGGCAAAGTGCTCCGTATTAACGGCTCGCCTCGCTACGCGAGGCTAGCCTGCAATGAGCGCCTGCGGCGCTCATTGCCAAAGTGCTCCATATTAACGGCTCGCCTCGCTTCGCAAGGCTCGCCTGCAATGAGCGCCTGTGGCGCTCATTGCCAAAGTGCTATGGTTTAACAGTGTAACGGCTCGCCTCGCTGCGCGAGGCTCGCCGGGCGATGAGCGCCTGCGGCGCTCATCCCTCAGCCCGCTACTGTACTACGGTTTAACGGCTCGCCGAGCGATGAGCGCCTGCGGCGCTCATCGCTATGCCCGCAAAGTCGTACGGACCACGCAAACAGCGTGACGACGACTCGTAGTAAGACAATTATAATATGTGATATATATAGAGAGAGAGAGAGAGAGAGAGAGAGAGAGTAGAAGAGTAGAAGATATAGAGAATATTATATCATATCTATAGAAAAGAATATATGTATAGAGAGAGAGAGAGAGAGAATAATGCATCATATCTATACAACATAATAAATATAGAATATTAAATAATATCTATGGAATGGAATAGATAGGATATTACATTATATCGTTAGAATAGAAAATATATAGAATATATATAAAAAATGACGGGAAAATGCTGTTTGCCGCACAATGTGAGGATTTTGCTCCTTTGAGCCCCTGCGTTTTATTTTCAATGTCCCGCATGCCTGGCGTTGTTCGTGTGTGTTACTGTTTTCGGCATTGTGTCTTTTCTAAGTTCTGTGTGCCTGGCGTTGCTTAGCCTCGTTTTCATCCTGTTTCAGAATTTCTACGTTTTTTGTCCGCCATTTTTTTTCTCGCTTAGCCGATTTTCGTTCAGTGGCTCGTGTTAGGGTAGTGGCAGGAAAGCTTTATACAAAAAATTTTAGCAAATCTCGCTCACGCCACCTAGTGGCTGCTGGCCACCACTGCTGGCAGGCAGAAAACAGGAGAAACTCCTATTTCCTTTGCTGTATCAGAAAAAAGAATGTTTTTGATAAAGTATCACGCTGCAATTATACTGCTTCTCTCTCTATATATATACCACAAATTCATTTAGCTTATGGTGAGCAAAAGCAGGATAAAAAGCCTTCTACCGCACAGCAAAAAATAGCAAACTTGTGTGTAAATTTGCCTCCCTAAAATAAGTTAATGTACTTATTTCCTGCTCAGAATCTGTGTGTATATATATATATATATATATATATATATATATATATATATATATATATATACATATCTATATATGTACATATATGTATATATTGCAGAACATTGCTGACTTCTCTAATACAAATGCAAATGACCGTTTTCTATAGCCATGTATACTTCAGATGAGTCACAAGTCTGGTCTTGTGCTTCTCACTTGACTTCATAGAGCAAACAGGAGGAACCAGAAAAAGAAAGTAAAATGCCTATAAGGGATAAATATCATTACAAGCTGGAAATTTTGACAATAACTATTTTTTATTTCAAATATTGTTCTATTTCCTGCTTTGTTGACCCTAGTTTTATCTTGTTAGTTGTTCAGTTGTGGGTTCTGTAAAAAAAAAATAGAATATTAAATAATATCTATGTAATGGAATAGATAGGATATTACATTATATTGATAGAATAGAAAATATATAGAACTCTTCAGCGTTGTGTATTTTGTAAGTTCTGCAAGCCTGGCATGGCTGAGCCTCGTTTTCATGCAGTTTCAGAAATTTGACGTTTTCCGTCCGCCATTTTTCTCATCACTTTTTTCTCAGCAGCGATTTTCAAGTGACTAAAAAAGCCAAACATGGGTCTAATTCATTTGCAACCTCACTCCCAGGCTTCCTGCTTCTCCTCCTGTGCTGTGTGTGAGTGTGGTACATGATTTCCTTTGGGGGGGGGGGGGGGGTATACTTACGCACTTGAACAACTGCTGCGCCGCTGGCGGTTTGCGAGGCTCGCTTAAGTACTGGGCCGCTGACATGATAATAATGTATAGAATAATACATCACATCTATAGAACATCATTTTCTATTTTGTCTTTTTAGTGAATGCTGAACAATTATAAATAGACAGACTGGGACATCACACAATCAGAGCTCCAGGATTACACAATGGAGTCGGGTAAGCCTTTACTGACCTGCTGTTGTTACATAAATTAATTTGGGGAATTTCAGTGAGTTATGGAGAAGCGCCTCTCCGACATCTCAGACTCGTGTGACAGGACTGAACTTGTGATGTTTGTGTTCTGAATTATTTACAGGGCATGAATAAGATGTCTCTTCTCTGACAGCCCACAGATATAGAGATATATACATTCATTTTCCTTAATTTTGCCTATTCTACACAACATTTTTTTAAAGATAATAACCTTGATGTATTATCTTAAGTTGTTGTTCATAAAAGTCAGCAGATTGAATATATTTTCTTACTCTAGCAATGCTTTGAAATATTTGTTAGGTGTTTTAAGGAAAATGTATGTTTGAGTCTAAGCTTAATTAAGCTGAATATTTAAGAAACTACCAGAAATAAATATAAAATAGTGTTTCTTCCTCTTTCTTCTCTCTCTGTCTCTCTTTTTCCCTCTTCTTCTTCTCCCACTCCTCCTCCATATGTTGAACTGTAGCTTAAAATCTTTGTAGATATATTTTAAAATAAAATTATACTATAGGTATAATTTTTCATGGTTAATAATTATATCTATGCTGGGAAAATAAAGTAATGAATCTCTAGTTTTGCCTAATATCAGTAGTTTAAGTCTCTGTACTTCATAATTATATTTTTATATGTTTGATTGTGGCTTATTATTGTTATAAATTTGTTTAAAAATCAAATAAAAGAAATCTATATTTCAAATAAAACACTTAACAACAAATCCTTAGAATGTAATCAATGTAGCAGCAATTTCAAAAAGAAAAACACTTTTTTATACATGCTTTTCAACTCACTATCTGATATGCAGAAAACATCTGATGACTTCAGTAGCACAATTTTATTAAAAACTAGAATATTGCCCGTCAAAAAATGACGGCAATGAAATTGTAAGGTAGCTAATGCTGTTTAGTGTGTAATACTGAAATATATAATACATTAATAAATGAATATACTTTACCTATTTTAAAGCATTGTGTGGAAGAGCTGTGAATGTGTTTTGATGTTGCTGCAGCATTAGTGGTGTGGATCTGCTGTGTAAGCGTGCTGAATGTGTGCAGTGTAACACTGTGCGTGCGCGAGCCCAAACCGTTGTCGTGTACTTCCGCATTGGCGTGAAATGGCGAGTAATGTGTGTTATACGTTTGTATCGGAATATCCGTAGGTGTTTTGTGGTGTTTTGCGAGTTTCTTGTGGTGTTTTGCGAGTTTAGAGTGCTGTAGCCTCGTTTTCGTTTTGTTCGGCGGCCATTTTTTCTCTCGCTTCGTTTTTTTTTTAGTCTCTAAACTGTTTTATTTGAAGTAAAATCGAGATGTAAGTTGTATTTTTGAGGTGCTGGGTGCTCCCTCTTGGTGTAGGTAAGTTTTTTATGTATGTGGTGTGTGTATGTATTGTGTTTTACATTTTGTAATGTTCGCGAGTTGCGTCCGAGTGTTGCGAGTCCGTAATGTGTGGTAACGTGTGTCGTATGTTGTTTGCGAGTGTCGTAATGTGTGTGTCGTAGTGTTTGGGTTGCGACGTGAAGTTTGCGAGGGTCGCAGTTGCTGGCAAGGAGCGCCTTCGGCGCTCCATGCCAGCAACTGCGGCCCTCGCTTTGCGAGGTCCTCAGGTGCTGGCATGGAGCGCCTACGGCGCTCCATGCCAGCAACTGAGGCCCTCGCTTCGCGAGGGTCCTCAGTTGCTGGCATGGAGCGCCTTCGGCGCTCCATGCCAGCAACTGAGACCCTCGGGCAGTGCCCTCGCTTCGCGAGGGCCGCGGGCTCGCTACGCGAGCCCGCAGCGTTAGCAACAACTCGTACGCTCACAACTATATATGTGATGTGTTTATTTCCCATCATGCAGCAATGAAAAATGTCTTATGTTGCCTTCCAAACAGGCTTATTATTGTTGTAAATGTGTTTAAAAATCAAATAAAAAATCTATATTTCAAATAAAACACCTAACAACACATCCTGAAAATGTAATCAATGTAGCAGCAATTTCAAAAAGAAAAACACTTTTTTTTTTACACATGATTTTCAACCCACTATCTGACATGCAGAACACATCAGATTACTTCAGTAGCACAATTTTATTAAAAATGTTTTTATTTTCCCAGCATGCAGCAATGAAAAATGTCTTATGTTGCTTTCCAAACAGGTATGTTATTGTGAGTGTTATGGAGCCATCAAACCAAACCACTGTGAGTAAATTCATCCTTCTTGGCCTCTCCAGCATCCCATATCTCCAGCTTGTGTACTTCCTCCTATTCTTGGTGATTTACACCATCACACTCTCAGGAAACATTCTACTAATTATAGTTGTAAGGATTGACAGCCGGCTGCAGACCCCTATGTACTTTTTCCTCAGTAACCTCTCGTTTATTGACATCTGCTTCTCCTCCAGCGTTGTGCCAAAGATCCTGGTAAATACATTAGCCCAAGACAAAAGCATTTCCTTCTTGGGATGTGCAGCCCAGATGTACTTCTCTTTAGCTCTGGGCGCCTCTGAATGTATAATACTGGCCGTCATGGCGTATGACAGATACATAGCAATATGTAAGCCACTACATTATAACACTATTATGAACAAGGTGTTCTGCATTTGTCTTGCTGCTACATCATGGACGGTAAGCTTCCTAAACTCTGTCATTCATGCATTCTTTACCTTCCGACTTCCATACTGTAAGTCCAACCATGTCAACCACTTTTTTTGTGAGATGCCTCCACTCTTCAGACTATCTTGTAAGGATACTTTGTTTAATGAAATAGCTGTGTATATCTCTGGAGGGTTAATAGCCCTTTTCTCATTTGTCCTAACCCTCTTGTCCTACGTTAACATCATCCCCACCATCCTGAAGATCCCATCAACCAAAGGGAGGCACAAGGCTTTCTCTACCTGTGCATCCCATCTCACAGTTGTCTCTCTCTACTATGGCACCATAATCTTCATGTATTTACGTCCACGCCACAGTTATTTCCCAAAACGTGACAGAGCTGTATCAATTCTCTACACAGTCATAACGCCAATGCTGAATCCCATAATCTACAGCGTGAGGAATAAAGACGTCAAACGCACCCTTAGAAAAACTCTAATCACAAAAACATATTCTTGATTTGGCTGCAAACTAAAAATACAGCGGCAACTAAACTGCAAGTAACTCGTGTAATTATCGTGCTCACATTTATGAATTATAGAGCTTGAAAATATTTTATAGTGTTGAAATACCAACTTCTATCTGCCTCATTGGAGCAATGCAAAATGGTTTTTCATTGGACCAACATATCATTCCATGAAGAAGTAAAAATACAAATTTGATGAGCATCCTACTTAAAGACTGAACCTATAGGAATTTAAATCTGTATTTCACACAAAAATAACTGTTATGTTTCCCTAGTCATACCACTACTCTTATATTATACCTACTTATAAGATCACTACTCTTCCATACCTATACTCCACTGTTTTCCCTATAACTACTTTCCCTATTGGTAATGTAACCTTATCATAACCCAACAGCGGAGCTACCAGTGGTGCAGTCACTAGGGCCCTCTTCTGGGGGTGCCCATTGCTGTAAATGTTTACTATTTTTGTTTTGCATATAATTTTTTTCTGAAGTGTTAGGAGCCTCCTGTCCCCTCACCCTGGCCAAACCCACCATGGCCACCTCTGGGCCTCCCTGCACCTGCTTGGCCGCATACAGCCTCCCGGGCCAACAAATTGTGTGTGTGCCTGTTTAAAGAAGAGCATTTTTACTTAAGGTCCAATAGGTGGCAGTGTGCAGCAAGTCAGAAAACTAGGAATGTATATCAAGGCCTGCAAAGTGACAGTAAAGTACAGGGGGGGTCCTGTTAGAGGAAGCAAATGAGGTAGGAATAGATGCTATTTGAGGTGGGGGCAGAGAGGGGTTGCATGCTGTGTGGGGATGGATGCTGAAAGGGTATGGCTACTGACAAGGACTGGGTGCTATGTAGTGATAGATGCTAAAAGGGGTGACTGCACTGGTGCCCCCCATATAGAGGATGTCTCTGGAAAAGGAGCACGTGCATCCTGGAGCTATGCTGCAGGCAGAGAAGCTTCACACAGGCAGGTGGTAAGGGAAGGGAAGATGCTATGGGAAAGGAAGCAGCTATGGAAAGGGGTCTTGAGGATAGCAGAAATGGGAAAAGTTATTGGTGAGGGAGCTGTTTTGGAAAGGGGTCTTGGGAAAGGGGACTTAGGGAATTGTTCACCATCTGGGGTGGCCCAAATTTTTTTTTTTACACCAGGGCTCTTCATTCTCTAGCTCCGCCACTGCCATTACCATACACTTCCTACTACTACTCTAACATTATTACTATAGTGATACTCTTTCCACTTTATCCTTAGCACTATGTTAGGTACACCACCACCCCTATATTATTTGTATCCTTTTGCTCCTAGATGTGTACTATGAGAGTCTTCACAAATCTCCTTTTGCTTTGCACAAGATATTTATACTACAGAATTAGATTATTTATCTACCTGAAGAAGCTCCTCATTCATAATTTGTGTTCTGGGACCTGCAGGTAAAGATCTGATAATTACTTATATAATTTATTCACCTACATCTGGGCCTTAAACTCTCATTAATGCAAAGTTCTGAAAATTTAAATCATGGAATCTATTTGGACATTTTTAAAAGAAGACTGTACACATTGTTCCCCCCAAGGTTTCTGGATAATTACAGAAGACCTCTTGGATTTCCTGTGTGATATATGATTATAACTCTAATTGTCTTGAGTCCTCCCTGGGAGAAAAGTTCTATGTATATTAATTGTTATAATAATAATTAATTATTATAAATAATATCTGTTATTATTATGTAATGTTTATAAAAATATTTAAAAGGCAGTACCTCTAATACTAATTATAGTCTGTGACATTGCACTATTTATATAAATGTGTGATTTTATTTATTTATATATATATATATATATATATATATATATATATATATATATATGAGAGCTGGGTATAGGCAATAGAACAATACACAAATATTCCTGTTAATTTCTTTTAAGATGAGCTTTTAAGCATTTGCGGGCTTGAACAGAAAGCCTGTAACTTCCGATGCAGTAACAGCCAATGGAAACAGAGATCGTCATTGACCAACCGCCAAGCCCATAACTCTTAAGTGAAGGCCGTAGGACTTTAAAATCCATCCTCCATTTATCCAAGTTTTACGGGCTTCAACTGCCAAGCACGTAGGACTTCATATTGATTGCCGTGATCGATAATCTAACGAAAATTGAACATGAAATAAAGTATTGGAAAACGTTGTGTTATTAATTCTAAGACCTAACATCACTTTCGCTCTTCATAAAAGTACAGGATTGCTTTCTTATTTGCTTTTAAAGTGCTCCAATTTGTCAGTAACCCTTTTGCGAGACCTCCTTGGTCCAAATAACCTGTGGTTTGATTTTGGCAATTTGCGGGCTTGACGAAGCGGTTAGTGAGGGGGAATCAGAGCAATTGATTAGCGATTCTAGCCCTGCGGTCTTGAAAGATCAAAGGCTTTGAGGGAAGTAACTTGCGATTTGAGAAGTAGCAATGGGTCGGTAGGGATTGCGGGTCGGAGCAAGTAACTGGATCAGAGGCCGCAAGTCTATTATCTCCTGATGTAGAATGGAGAGCCAGTTTATTGGAAAAAATCTCAATAGTGTATAAACAGATGTATAGGGATGTGTTGTTGGCCCTCTGTGATATCACAATAAGGGGTCCTAAAAGGACCTTTTATTAGAAAATATACATTAAAAAAGTAAATAGAATTTTATAGTTTTTAGGAACATTGTGAATTTACTTAGTAAGATAGTTTTGCTCAAAGTATACAAGATTTATATAAAATCTGAGATCCTTTGACTTGTTCATGAAGTGGTTAATAAGAGGCGCCTTCAGACTGCCCACAAGCAAACCAGAAGGGATGCATGTCTTCAGAACAAAACAAGATGGTTATTTTGAGGTTTGTGCATCTCTGCTACAAGTTCCTGTTGCTTTGTTTCAGTTCCGACTTCAAGAATTGGAAAGATGCCAGATGTGTCACTAACAGGTGGAAAGGACGGAATATCGGTGGAAATCCATCCGGATATTAGGGTCATATCCACCAAATATAGGATGGATAGACACTTGTCTACTAAGTGTGCTTGTGCTTTTGTTTTGGCATGTACCACAATACTACAAAATAAATATTCCATATAATAATAATAAAATATGGAGATAGATAGATGGATGGATGGATGGATGGATGGATAGATAGATAGATAGATAGATAGATAGATAGATAGATAGATAGATATTAGCGCTACAAAATATGTTGACGCACTACAAATAAATGCTAAACTATTTATATATATATATATATATATATATATACATACATACATACATCCCCTTGTGGAATGCTACCTTGTTGTGGTGAAGGCGCTTGTGTACCTCAGTGAAGCTGTGATCTCTATTGAAAGTAGCATTTGCGGGCTTGAACATGATCGCTGACAAGGCCGTAACTCCCGGTTACAAACAGCCAATGGAATCTGGGTCCAATCGTGGTTCAAGCCCGTAGGACTTTGAAATCCAACCTACATTTTTCATTGAAGTCCTACAAGCTTGAACAGAATTCCAGATATAATGCAATATTGATGAAGCCGTAAAAATTATATTCTATTGCATGCGAGTTCCATTATATGTATTAACACATTGATTGCTGAGATCGATATAACACGGAAATTAAGCATGAAATATAGTATTTTATTTGGCCAATTTGCGAGCTTGAGAATGTTGTGCTATTAATTCTAAGACATAACATCACTTTGACCTTTTAATAAAAGTACAGTAGAGTGTTTATATATGCATTTACAGTGCTCCGTACATGTTATTAAGCCCTTTGCGAGACCTCCTTGGTACCAGTAACTTGTGGTTAGATATTTGCCATTGCGGGCTTGATGGAGTGGTTAGCGAGGGGGAATTGGAGCAATTAAATAGCGATTTGCGATTTTAGCCTGGCGAAAGCGATTTGAGATTTTAGCCTTGCAGCTCATAGCCCATAACTCAATCAGAGCCCGCAAATGGAAGCCAATTGAATAGCAAAATTAAGTTACGGGCTCCATTTCCGAGCCTGGATCTCCCAAAGCCTCAATTGAATGAGGCTCACAGTAAGGGGAGAGTTTAAAAAATCTATATGTGTAGCTTTCCTAAGTGTATCTGGTTTGAAGAGGTTTAAAAATGAAACCAGTAAGTTCAAGAAATAGATCTAAACAGTGGCAAATGATAAATAATAAGACGGGCGTCCTTGCACATATAAGACAAGCATATATTGCAAGTGCAAATGAATTGATACAAAAAACTAATATATTTATAGATAGTGATGCCATTTAGAATTAGAGCAATAAGAGCTCTGTAGTTTTTATTCGTTCGTACTTTAATTAATGTTTTATTGAAGATTAATTACATTTAGTTTAAACAAAAGAATCATTATTGTGGGTATCCAATACAAACCTGAAAAGGGTGTACTTGTCTTCCTTTTTGTCTTGGAGGGTGTCGTGACTCTATTCAGCACATTTGACAAAATAAAGTATATCAATATTTGCACCAAAGTGAATTTCAAAGAAGTCAAAATGCATAAGGTAATAAAATGAGCTTCCTTATACCTACAAAATAACAGTCTTATCTGTAGAAACATTCAGAATAAAAATATCTTAGCTTCACCACTTCCAATGTTTTTTTAAGAACTGGCATTATTTTAAAATAAAAGCTATTGATTATTAAAATAACAAAAATATCCCAACTATGCTTAATTGTAACCTTGGTTATATATAACAATAACTAGCCGTGTCCTCTGAATGTGATAACTAAATAACCAATTATCACTTCCCATCGAACAATTCCAATTTCCCACTTCCTGTTTGTCTACCATGTTGATCCTTTCAATCATAATGTATCTTTTATAAAAGTCCCTTTATATTGTAAGTTTGCGGGTTTTCAGTTTTGTAAGGTGCTTCCTAGACTATTCTAAAGCCTTTGACTGTGTGGATCACAACAAAATGTGGCATGCCCTTAAAGAGATGGGAGTACCAGATCATCTCATCCTCCTCCTGAGGAATTTGTATGTGGACCAAGAAGCCACGGTCAGAACCGAACATGGGACAACAGAATGGTTCAAGATCTAAAAAGGAGTGCGACAAGGTTGTATATTGTTACCTTATTTATTCAACCTATACGCCGAGTACATCATGGGTAAGGCTGGACTGGAGGAATCCAAAGCCGGAATCAATATTTCTGGAAGAAATATCAACAACCTCAGATACGCCGATGATACTACTCTGATGGCTGAAAGTGAGAAGGAACTAAAGGACCTAGTGATGAGGGTGGGAATAAGTGGAGGCAGTGACAGATTTTATTTTCCTGGGATCCAAGAGCTCTTCAGATTATGACTGTAACCATGAAATTAAAACATGTTTGCTTCTGGGGAGGAGAGCTATGGCAAGCTTGGACAAGCCAGTAAAAAGAAAAGACATAATCAATAAAGGTATGCATAGTTAGAACTATGGTATTCCCAGTAGTAACATACGGATGTGAGCGCAGAAGAATTGATGCCTTTGAATTGTGGTGTTGTCAAAAACTATTTAAAGTCTTGGACTTGGATTGCAAGAAGATCCAATAAATCAATAATATAGGAAATCAAGACAAACTGTTCCATGGAAGTTTTGATCATGAGGATGAAATTCAAATATTTAAGCCATATCTTGAGAAGACAGGATTCCCTAGAAAAGACTCTGATGCTGGGAATGATTGAATACACTCGAAGAAAGAGGAGGCAGAGATGAATAGTTGAGATCATAGAAGCAATGAACATGAGCTTGATGGCGCTTAGATGGGCAGTGGCTGATAGATGTGCCTGGTGTGATGTGGTCCATAAGGTCACAGAGAGTCGGACGTGACTGAACAACTAAACAACAACAACGGTGCTTTAAGGACTATGTACGTTTGATGTTAAGGTCAAAGACAGGGCCCTCCATTCATTTGCAATATGATAAATACATTATTTTTGCCTTGTATTTAACCCCCGCATAGCACTACGGAATACATTGGGGCATTACAAATAAAGCATAATACAAGGTCTGTACTGAGGTGGATCTGTTGCCTTCTGTTTGTAAAACACTGTATCTTGGACAACAATACTAAACTGGTTCCACCCAGCAGTTTCCATACAGGAATAAAGAGCATAGGAATAAACCTTACTATACAATGTTACATAGAAATTATTCAGACATTTCATTAGCTTCTGCTTTTTTTGTGTTTTGAAAGAAAGCATTCTTATAGGATTAATCAGCTAAAATAATAGGTTGTAGGTTGTTGTAATGTTTTGCGTCCATAAGCTGTTCCTTTCAGTGAATATTAGATCTTCATTACATACTATACAGTATGTAACCAAATAATATATATGTATATATGTGTATACAGTATGTTTGTATATTAGTTGTTCAGTCCTTTTGTTGTGTCCAACTCTCAGTGACCATATGGACGCAGTGGGTTGCCAGTTCCTTCTCCAGTGGACCGTGATTGGTCTGAGCTCTGTGCTATGACCCGCCCCATTTTGTGGAGGTTGGATTTCAACGTCCTACGGGATTGAACCACGAGTCACGATTGGACCCAGATTCCATTGGCTGTTTGTAACCAGGAGTTACGGCCTTGTTACAAACAGCATGGGTTTGCGATGTGCGCTATCGGGCCGGGACTTGCGGCCCCGGTCAATTGAATAGCAAATTAACTTGCGGCCGCTGCGGGCTCGCAGTAGGCCCGCAGACATACGTTCTACTCTGATCGAGTTGCGGCCTCTGAATTGAATGAGGCTCTATATCTGTCTAGCTCAATTAACCTATACTTCTGGATACTTGATACAATCTTGCTTCCTTATGTCTTACGCTGATTGCACTTTATAATATTACATATTAAATTGTATATTTTATGTATTATGTGATATTAAAGGTATATCTAAGTTTCCCTGTGTTTCCCTCTCTCTAATCTAACACATACTGCTTATATCAGACACACACATTACATTGAGTCATTCTATGCACATACAGATTTATTTTATATAAAAATAAAACTTGTTTTCCACACTCCCAGAGCTGCTTACATAGGCACAGTGTACCTACCAATAGAAATTCTGCATTTGGATATGAATTTCAACCCTTTACTCATATTCAAGCCAGCAGCAGCTCAAAGCAGAGATCTACAAAGCGGTGTCTGGCTCCCCCTGCTTCCTTCTACAGGGGATATATCCCATGATTCCTTCCGGCACAAGCTGCTATCCCTTATTGTTACAATGTATTAAAATGTATAGCTGTCTCTAGTATTTTTGCCAAGAAAAACATATGGATAAGCACGACTAAAGACATAATGATAGATGTGCCTGGTGTGCTGCACTCCATAGGGTCATGGAGAGTTGGACACGACTGAACATCAATGTGTTTTGTGACATTAAATAAGAAATTGGTCATGCACATAATTTTGCATCATCATCAAAGGGTAAATTCATTTTGGCTTCAAATATCCACTTCTTCTACTGAACTGTTATAATATTTACCAGAATTGGAGTACATATAATTTTAGCTTTAGGTAAAAGCTAAATCCTAATTGTATAATTGATAATATAGGGCCCTATTCCATTGCCCAATTCACACACTTAAAAATCACTCTCAAAATTGCCACTTATTCTATGAGCTGCTCGCAATCCGATTACGAGTTCCCCGCCCAGAATCACTATGTGCCAGCCAAACACGCAAAACCGGCCTTAGAACTCCATTGGTTTTAGCACAGCTTGAATATTACAAGCGCTAAATAATTAAAGTTACACAAAATCGATTTTCTATTAGACCCATAGCTCTAGCTCACAAATAAAGTCTAACCTGCAACTGAAAAAAGAATTGCGTTTCAGTCAAAAATATTATGAGTACTAACTAGGACTTGCAAGGTCTGCTTCAAACACTTGTTAGAGCTGTAACAGCAATTAAACACACAATATTGTACTATAAAAGCACGGGAAGGCATGGAAAGACATTAGAATGAACTGCACAACAGTCTCAAACCCACAAAAATGCCATTAAAATTATTGTTTTAACATTTTAATTCGGAGTATTTCCGGATCTCAAGGGGTTAAATACATATCATGAAACCAACATGGACTAAAATAGATGATCTAATGCATTTTATAGTGTTAGATTGCTTGATTGCGAGCCCGATCGGGCAATATTACTTATTGGCACTAATTAATGTGAAGCCTCCGATTGCAGATTACGTGTAACTTCCATGTTTTACTGATGCCATGATGAGGGCCTCATTTACTATTGGCTGTGTCTAAGAAGTAAATTGCAGGCTTGCTTAAATATTGTCAGATCATATAATCACTCCTGAAATCAGACTTAAAAAGGCTGGGTTTATGTTTAGGCTCAAGGAGGTAAATTGCAAACTTGAGTCAATAGAATGCATCTAAACATTTAGAGAAAAAACACCCACAGCCAAAAGGCATTTGCGAGTAGCTAATAGAATAGGGCCCATAATTATTAGTCAACTGAGACTTCTACATGTTTCTCTAATTCTGCTAAAACTACCAATGTGAATCCATCAATAAGACAAATTACAGAAATTACTAAAATATGTTAGGCTGTTTTACACAAATGCTGATTTTCTTAGTATTTTACATCCTCCATTTGTTACAAGTTCTAGAGACAGCTACAGGTTAAATTACTGGAAAATTACAATTTGCAAGGCATCAAGGGAGTCTCCAAATGTAACCCGTCCTCCTAAAATGAGTGGGAACTGAAATATATAAAAGGGAACGGAGAAGTGGTGAGCACAGGTGATTCTAAAAACAGGATCTGAGTCATATGCCCCAGCTATCACGTACATAAAGGAAATTGTCCTAAAATGTCCAATTTCAACCATGAGGGGGTTTTAAAACTACAACTACAATGTTAGGTTTAGAGAATTAAGATTAAATTGACACAGAAAGTATGTGATTGGAAATGCGTGCTTGCCTCCTGCCACGACCTCTATATTTATATGCACTAAGAGAGATGCTTGGCATATGGAGCTAAAGTCAGTTATATATTGTTTTAGTACTCAGTTAAACACATATGCAATTAGCATATATTGCATGTACTTAATAATAATAGAAAATAACTATAATGCAGATTACCAGAAACCCACATAGTAAAAAGGACCACTGCAGTTAAAAAAAGGCACATGTTTGTGAAGTACGCAAGAAACTATATCTATGTTTGATTCCAGTCAGCGAACCAAGAGGTCACACCACCCTGGCCTGTCTGGGGTGCCTTGGGGACAGATTGGAAACCACTGGTCTAGGGGGTAAACAACCTGAACAATAGTGGAGACACAAAGTCAGGATTGGCGGGTGTCCCTTTGTACCTGGGCTAACTTGGTACAAGTCTCTTTAAATTAGTAACAGATCCCACCTTTCCCTGCATCCCAAGTTCCTACTACTGGGGAATGGCACACCCCTATGTGAGGAACCTAGCAGATACGAGAGAGGGAACTTGGTATGCATCGAGTACCCCTCTGGTGGCCTCCTTGTGAGAGTGGTGCCTATGGAAGTGATAGCTCCTGGCAGGGGCAAGTTACCTATGTATCGCTGGACCTTCTCTGGATCTCCCAACAAGATACCCCCTGGCCTGTAGCCCCATCCCAGTATTCCCTACATAGCAACACTTTATATCAGCCGCGCATGCGCAGTACAAGCCGCGCATACGCAAAGAGCGAGCCGTGAACTGCGCATTGCGCATGCGCGGCGAATAAGGCGAGGGAAGAGACACAGAGGGAGAGGGTGGGAAGAGACACAAAGGGGGGACGAGACACAGAGGGAGAGGGGGGAAGAGACACAGAGAGAGAGAGTGGGGGAAGAGACACAGAGGGAAGAGAAGAGATACAGAGGGAGGGGAAGAGGCACAGAGGGAAAGGGGGGAAGAGACACAGAGGGAGAGGGGGGAAAGACACAGAGGGGGGGAAGAGACACAGAGGGAGGGGGGGAAGAGACACAGAGGGAGAGGGGGAAGAGACACAGAGGGGGGACGAGACACAGAGGGAGAGGGGGGGAAGAGATACAGAGGGACAGTGGGGAAAGAGACACAGAGGGAGAGGGGGGAAAGACACAGAGGGAGGGGGGAAGAGACACAGAGGGAGGGGGGGAAGAGACACAGAGGGAGGGGAAGAGATACAGAGGGAGGGGAAGAGGCACAGAGGGAAAGGGGGGAAGAGACACAGAGGGAGAGGGGGGAAAGACACAGAGGAAGGGGGAAGAGACACTGAGGGAGGGGGGAAGAGACACAGAGGGAGAGATGGGGGAAGAGACACAAAGGGAGAGGGGGGAAGAGACACAGAGGGGGGACGAGACACAGAGGGAGAGGGGGGAAGAGACACAGAGGGAGAGTGGGGGAAGAGACACAGAGGGAAAGGGGGAAGAGACACAGAGGGAGCGGGGGAAGAGACTCAGAGGGAGGGGTGGAAGAGACACAGAGGGAGAGGGGGAAGAGACACAGAGGGAGGGGAAGAGGCACAGAGGGAGAGGGAGAGGAGGCACAGAGGGAGGGGAAGAGGCACAGAGGGAGAGGGGGAGAGACACAGAGAGGGAGGGGGAAGAGACACAGAGGGAGGGGGAAAAGAGACACAGGGTAGGGGGGAACAGACACAAGGGAGGGAGAGGGGGGAAATAGACACAAGGGAGGGGGAAAGAGGCGCATGGGAGGGAGAGGGGGAAAGAGACACACGAGGGAAAGAGACAAAGGGGAGGGGGTTAGAGACACGAGAGGGAGGTAAAAACACAGGGGGGAAGGAGATACAAGGGAGGGAGAGGAGGGGGAAAGGAGACACAAGGGAGGGAGAGGAGGGGGAAATTAGACACAAGGGAGGAAGTAGACAGGGGAGAGACTGGCGCTCATT